>MU225134.1:514616-615816 GCA_018584345.1 Thuja plicata
AATGAAGCCCCTGAATCTAACACCCATGAATCATCAACATTTTCTAAAGACAAGAGCAAAGCATCCTCTTCAGATTTGTTACTTACCACATTTGCCTCCTTGTTTCCATCATGTTTGTCTCCTTGATATTTCTTCTGAGACCAACAATCTTTCTTCTTATGTCCTGGTTTTCCACAGTACCAGCAGTCACTAGGTCCTCTTGACTGAGACCTCTTTCCCTTTGACTTCCCTCATGATTTTCCATGATTTCCAGAGTTGTTTCCTCTATCTCTTGATCTGCCTCTGCTTTCTGTGTTCAATACACTACCCGATGTGGATGCCCCTGAGCTTTTCCTACGAATTTCCTCACTCAATATAACACCAACAACATCATCAAAATTTAGGGTATTAGAACTAGAAATAGAATTACTAACAGCCATTACCAAGCCATTCCATCTTTCTGGCAAAGAGCACAAAATCAAGAGAGCCCTAACCTCTTCATCAAAGGTAATTTTAACTAAAGTTAACTAACTTGTAACTGTATTAAACTCATTCAAATGATCAGTGAATGATCCACCTTCTACCATTTTCATGTTAAATAAATGCTTCATGATAAATACCTTGTTTGAAGCTGAAGGCTTTTCATACAACTTTGCTAGGGTTTCCATCAGATCTTTAGCTGTCGTTGCTCCAGTAATATTGAATGCCACTGATTGTGCCAGGCATAAATGAATACTCCCCAGTACCTTCCTATCCAAAATATCCCAATCTTCCTTAGACATTGTGGCCTCTTTCTTGGCTATTCCCTCTAATGGCTGCCATAGATCCTTCTGATAGAGATAGTCCTCCATTTGCATCTTCCATAACTGGAAGTTCTGCCCATTAAACTTATCAACCTTCAGCCTACCCTCATCTGCCATTTCTCCCACTTAACCGAGAGACTCTCCCACTAACTCGTGAGACCTGCTTCAGAGAATAGATGAAAGAACGAACAAAAAAACCTTGCTCTAATACCACTTGTTAGAATAATAAGCAGAAAAATGCAAATATTAATGCACAGAAGAGAACACAAAGACACAGAGATTTAACATGGTTCACCCAATCCCTGGGCTACGTCCACCAATAGCGAGTCCAATATCTTTATTGTTATCCAGTAATTACAATCTAAAACCTGCAACTCAATACCGTCACAGGAAGCTATGAAATTCCCTCATATAATGAAATCTTGAAACCCTAAGCCCTTTATAGAAGCATATTTTACCTAACCTAATTAGGGCAAAAATACTCTGACTAATAGAAAATCAATGGTCGACCCTGCCTGGGGCGCTACCCCAAGACCCCGCAAGGGGCTCTGCCCCTTGACCCCAAGCTTGGGGCCGATATAGATATGTTTGGGTGGAAACTGCACCAAAATAAACTGAGTCTGATTAGGCTCCACATACATAACAAGAAGTTATATGCTTCTGAGTGTCACTTTCCAAGGTTGATAATTAGAACAGGCCGACATGGTGGAAAAATCGTAGTGCGCAAGTTGGTAAAAAAATTTTGATGGTCAAATCATGTTCAAATGCATTTAGGAAATATGAATAAATGTACATATGAATGATTATCTTGATTTGAATTGAGATTTTAATCTTATTTCTGGCAGTAAAGGGAAAAATGGTTTACATTTTCCAAGAACATTTTTATGCCGACATTGTGAGATAAAATTATGGATTACAAAAGTATGAAATTGAGGAATTAGGTTTTGAATATGTTGCAGATAATGGTTGATGCATATTAGTTGTGCAAAAGCTATTGTTATGTAGGCTTTTTCTCAGAAGTTGCAAATCTAAGTTACTTATTAGTGAAGAAGAAAGTTAGTGAGCAATCAATAATAAAAGTGTTTCATATTTATATTTTGAAATTACATGGAAATATAATTACGCATTGTTAGATTTTATATTATGTTGTTCATTATATACATATCATTGTATTGATCCTTGTAAGGCAGTGAGTCTTTCTATATTGGGTTATATCCTTTTTGTATTAAGCAGTGAGCTCTAAGAAGTAAGCTTGAATGCAAGCACATTTCTAACTTATTGTAAGACAATTTATATAGATTATTGGCTTGTGGGTTTCATCCCCACCATGGTTTTTCCAAACCTATGTATTATGGTGGTGTGCTTATTTTTGTTATGTTCATGCATTTTACTTTTCACTTTAGGAATTAAGTGGCTTGTGAATTGGGTTAATAAAGTTAAAATTGATTGAACTGGTTCACCCCCCTCTTATTGTTACCTCCTTCCAATAGCTTATTTTGTAATTTTTCATTTATAATGGTCTCCAAATGGTTCTGATCTCCCCCTAGCCTACAAAAATCTCAATTCACCGCAATCTGCAACATAGACAAAGTTGATCTAGCCCAGATGGAGACAATAAAAAGAGCTACAAGAAAGTTTGGATTTCCCCACTTAAATGATGTCCAATCAATGACACCATGATCAATTCATCCTCCATCATTTCCAAAAGCCTCTTGTACTTCACATGTGCATCATAACCATTTCAAAGTAAGATATGGATATCCATCAAGATCTAGTGATAAATATTCTATTCTTTCCTATTTGACAAGACAACCCCAATGTTGGTTGAATTGTTTGAAACCTTATTACCTTCATCGTACACATGTAAAATTTTATAATCATATAAGTCCCTAAAAAGAATAAGGAAATCTTCAATGATAGTTTTAATTGAGCAATTAGGGGGGGAGGATCCCTTAATATAATTAATGATATTAAGGGAGTCACATTCTAACCATGCCCTCTTCAACCCTTTCTTTTTAGCCAATTTTGTAACTCTCCACCAGGGAACCTAGGAGAATTAACCTAGAACAAGATACTAAGTTCACAGAATAATTTTTTTTAAATGTTTACAAACAATAATGATTTCAATGCGGAAGCAATACACCAAAATACCCAACATTCACATAGAAAACAACTCAAACATAGATTACAAATCTCGAGGGTTCCTTGATGTAGAATTACTTTAAGCTAACTAATCTATGAAGAACAACCATAAAGAAAAAACATAAAAGATACATTAACTTGAATCATTATATACATCTCATATAACAAGTCCACATATACAACTAATATCCAAGGTATGCATAAGTCACAGGGTGTGCAATAATGAACAACAATACAACACATCCTTTGAATGGGTATCAACTAATATATAAATAATGTAAAAATATACAACATGATAATGAACAAGTCTCCAAAAGAATCAAGAAGATAGAAATGTAAAAAGGATCATCCAAGTATGAACAAGAACATCATATCTCAAATGGTAAAAGAATCACTACCACCCGACCTTATGCAAGCAAAAGTCCATTCCCACCATGTCGAGGAGATAACATAAGGCCCACACACATGGGTTCACAAAAAATAAAGAAAGGCTAATGCAAAGAAACAAGGATATAAATAGGAAATATCAAGAAATAATGTAGATCAAGGGTACACCAGAGCACTGGTAAACGACATACAAAAATTAACCAAAATACAAATAAGTACCAACTACTGAAACCAAAATCCAAAAGCCAAAAGTTTTAAAAAAAAACTCAAATACCAACCATTAGAGGCAAATACAAGACCTACAGAGGAGGCTCAAGCTACATACTATGGGAGTGTCATTTCATGGTAACCTACTTGAGTTACCCTGGACTGGTCTCTCTGGACCCCAGACCCTCAAGTAACACATAGTTGAGTTACCCTGGATTGGTCGTACTAGACCTCGGACCCTCAACAAGACACATGTGGAACCAGAATATCCTCTCGTGAAGACGAGGAAGTCTAATCATACCTACTCTCAAGGTATCATCCCATTCCATCCTTAACCTAAACAAGCATTCAAGGCATGGACAAGACATCATATTTATCTTATTAATGTTTGATGTGGTAAATTTATTAAGTTGTCATTTTTTACCAACTTATGATAAGTCACCCTAGATCTGACCTCTTTGGGTCTCGGACCCCTATTGTAAGCCACTCCCCTAAGATGCGCCTATTTAACCTCCCCTAGGCTCATAAGTCATAAAGTCATGGAATTCACCCATGCAAACTTTGGAGCATAAAAAAGAATAATTCATCCTATACAAGGACCCAGATTGTCCATTCCATATTGGACATCTCAAAACTCAAATACCATAAATACATGGTTATCACATCACAAGATCAATGACCATAGAACATCGATAGTGTTTCTCTCTGAACATGGAGTAAAACATAAACAAAAGGGCCATCATACAGAACATAAAATAGTCATATTAGAAGAAACGAGGTGACCAAGTTAATAAGATTACAGACAACAATGGTTGTCACCTCTTGTGGTCAAATACATATTGATCGAGACTCATGAACACATCACATCACAGATGCACAAGGCAGCATAGGAACCAACTGATGATAATAAAAAGGTTATGAACTATCCATAATGTAACCCAAAGTAGTAAAAGAGATAAAATCATAAAATAATTCAAGTCCCAGAAGACAAAATCCCTCATAGGGAATCACTCTACCTGAATTAGAAAATATGCAAGTACACAAAACACAACAATATAGAACACACATTTAGTGCCTTATTAAATTTGACTATATAAAACATCATCATCATAGCTTAGTTAATTATACCACAAATTAAATTATAACTTAATTAAGTTGATTATAGGTTCACTATAAGATCCTTACCAGAATATCCTCATAAAAATTAGTCTATATTAATAAGCAATATAAACTAACTAAAAACATAAAAAATACTATATATTTAAACAAACATTATATATTAAAAAAATAACAAAAATTGATTAATTAATATAATAAAAATTAATCTATATTAACAAAGTCATAATAATCAAAATCTAATTATATATAAAATAAAATAAAAATTAAATATATAAATTTTAATTTAAATAAATTTAATTATAAAACAAAATAAAAATAAACAATAATAACCTTGGTGGGGGGTTCCACTTTCCCCACCCACCTCACCATACCGTGTCCCCTTTAAAGGGAGATTGTCGAAAGGCTTGCCCTATTGTTGGCGGCAGGGAGTCTGTCGATATAGCAGACCTTGTTGTCGTCAGTAGTGTGTATCGTGTTGCATTGGGTTGTCGGTCTGGCTGTCATGCGATAAGGGGGAAAGCCGGTGGTTGAAGGCCTACCAATCCCAATCTATCTTTTTTTAAATAATTTTTTTGAATTAATTTTAATAAATGAAACAAATTTACTTTTTATTATTGTCAAATTTTTTCACTTTCATTTTTAATAATACCCTATGACTTGTGTAGCAGATGTTGGTTCGTTATGTATATCTTATGGTATTAGTTGTATCTAAGTTTAATTTATGAAATGATGTTCTTGTATTTTCATTTTCATATTATGGAGTTTGTATATTATTTATTATGTTTAGTAGAATAGCTATCTTACTCGACGTGATTCTAGGTCATGGAACCCTGAGGATTTGTAATCTGTAAATTATTTTCATTTATGAGTATGTAATATTTTATGTTATATTGCTTCCACATTGTTATTCTTTATCAATTTTAAACTCTTGAAAAAATATACTATAAATTTAGTATCATGTTTAAGGTTAATTTCACCTCGATTCCCTGGCGGGGTGTTACAAATGTGATCCCCACATAGGCTACGAAGGCCTCGACAAAGTGGTTTGTCTGGGTACCTAGAGGGAGGGCCACCGCTAAGACCATCATGTCATTCTTATCACACACCACTCCCCTACATCCTTTGATTCTGAGATTACCCTTCACCGCTTGGGCATTCGTATTGATTTTAACCATTCCGAGGGAGGGGGACACCACTTGATCCCATCTCTGGAAAATTTAAAGTTAAACACCATCTTGGAGATACCCCAATAGATGATCCATCTATAAGTAATTTCTAGATCAACCAATGAAGGAGAATGGGACCTAACCACTTGAACAACATTAGCGATAACATGAAATTTTTCTTTGATAGCTAGATGGATCTTATTAGCAACGACATTAGCACGAAAAAATTTATCCTTGAAGATCTAGTTGTTCTATTCTTTCCAAAGACCCTATACAATATGAGGCAACATGAGACTCCAAATGTAGGAAAGAGAATTATTAGTAGAAGGATAAGTCCATTGAGTCCAACATTACACAAAGGAGTTAGGGAAAACTCAATACAAAGACTATAGATTCCAAAAGTAGGCCCAAACATTCCAATAAAAAGCATAACTGAATAGTATATGGAAAACATCTTCAGTATCATTCAAACATAGATAACAATGGTTGAGATTGGCCATGCCTCTTTTGTAAAGGCTATCAATAGTCAGAATATTGTTTTGAATCAGCGGCCAAAAGAAAATATTGATCTTGGGAATAATCCTAAGGTTCCAAACCAGCTCCAAGTAAGGATTAGGAAAAAGAGCTCTAGTATGCAGCCTAAAATCCAAATAGACAAATAATTTTCCATCCAAGGTTTGAGACCAATTCAATAGGTCCTCAAACCTGGAAAGGGGGATATGCACAACATTTAGCCAATCTTGAATAATTTGAAGTGAAGGATCCACAATAGTCAGGTCAACCCAATTATAATTACAAATGTAATCCAACGCCCATCTATCAAACCACTTAATACAAACCTCCCAAAAATTACCAAGCATAGGATCATCCACTAGAGGAGGATCACCATACCACCAATCATCCCAAAATATGGTCTTCTTTCCATTTCTCAAAGACCAACGAAGACCTTGAGAGAGGAATGACTTAGTGCCAGAAATGAAATTCCAAGGATAGAGAAAGAGCCCATAGATCTCTCATCAACTAGCATATCTCGAGTATGAAAATACCCATTTAAGTATTTATTATACCATCCTATATTGTAAGAACTTGTGTGCTCTTTAATTTAATGATTTTTTAGCACCCACATTAGTGTATTTGCGTTATACATTTGTAGTATAGGACTTCATAAATAAATTTAATGTATACCAAATTTAAATTTGAGTCCTTCTCTCTTCCCAACTTGTACAAAATTGAGGTAGGATCTAATTTCTAATCACCCTCATCTATTATCTTCCAATCACAAATTCACTTTATCTCCTAGGTCATATTTTACCTCCTTTTGGCCTCAAAATTAAACCTCATTGTCAAAATCAATCGCAGTTTTAAACATCAAACTATCAGATAAATAGTGACCTAATCCTCAGGATAATTAAAATCCTTGAGGGCAAGGTCAACTTAGGTCAACCTTGTCCTAGATTACGTCGACCAGATTTGGCCTTGTCCTAGGGGACTGTTCCCAGATTTAGGGTCTGGTTCCATCTGGATGGATTTGAAGGCTTTCTAGATATGTGGTCAGCTATGCAATTTTGACTTCCAAAATTACTATAAAAGCAACATATTTACTTCATTTTGCAAAAATAAAATCAAGTGCAAGTTGAAACCCCCAATTTGATCACAACAAGAAATTACAAGGTGGAAGCCCAAATTTTTTGACATACATTGAAGTAAAGGTTAGTTATTTAAGATCTCATTCAAGTATTCAAATCCATCATCTACAACTTCAAATCAAGTATTCAAGACATAATTTTATATATCATCAAGTTTCAAACAGATTGTGAGGATGGCTTGGAGTACTTTTGCCCATGCGGGCTTGGTGTAATTTCCTTTTTATTTTCATATCTATGCATTGATGCTTCATATTTACATGTTAGGGTTTCACTCTATCACACATAGCATTAGATCTAAGCATTTACTTTCACATTCTATCTTATTTACATTATAAACATACTCTAGATTCACAAACAAGTAACACTTTACTTGTTCTAATAGCTATGGGTAGAGGTGGGAATCCCCAAAATGGGGGGTTGACTAAGGAAAACCCCTATATAGCCACCCACCCACACTTTTTTGAGATTTGTAGGTCTGAGAAGTGCAAGTACAGGTACATATACGAGAATGTTGCAGACTAATTGTTCCAAATCTATTCTTTCCATAAGCTCCAGAATTCCCTCGACAAGGCTGAGTTAGGTCAACCTTGTCTAGGACTAGGTCAACTTGCATCAACCTTGTCCTTTCTAGAATCAAAATCTTGAATTCTAACAGTTGTAGATTCCAGAGTTCCAAAATTATGAAAATAGCATAATACAAGATTCTAACAATCAAAAAAATCAAGTTCAAAGTGCAATTTCCCTTTTAAATTTTCAAGTGCACACATTCCTAAGCTAGAATGTAAAATTAAATTCTTAGGTTTGGTTGACCAACCCACTTCCAAAGCTAAACCAAAAAAAAATTGGGGGGAATTTTCAAAATTTGTGGAACAGGGTCCCGCTTACAGAACGTCGCCCCGTTCTTGAAGTGTACGTTGCAGGATGGATTTCTGACGAATGGGATCCCACTACAAAATGGGGTGTTTTTAAATTGGGTGATGCTTCAAAAATAAAATGTCACCCCATTTCAAACAGGGGTCGCCTTTGCTTTTTAACCATTTTTTATTTTATTTTATTAAAAATAGTTTACTACATCAGCAATGTACCAGCGGTATGACTAAAAAATGACAAATTCTGTAGATTTTTTTTGTTTTTTTTCTTTTTGACACATTTTTATATTCACCATGAGAATGATTCAATGATTGGGATCATCTTGGAGAATTTTTTTTTGAATTGAACCATTGAAGGCATTATTTAATTGATTTAAATTATCAATCATGGGACCTAAACAATGTCAAAAGAGGAAAGGAAGGATGGATATGACCCCTGAAGAAATGCAGGAACAGAGAGAAAGAGGCCAAACATCTTAGAGATAGAAAATTGAGGATGTGCCAAATGAATATCGATGAAGCTTTGGGATCCACAACAATTGAAGATCCCAACATTGTAGATACCATGGGGGATATGAGGGATGCAGGTGATGAGGTCCAAGAGGTAAATCCAAAAGATAATATGAATATAGACAACAATGTAAGTACGTCTTTGAATGAACCTTTTAATGATGTAGAAAATGTGACAGCAAACATGATTCTAGGTACATCTTCAAATCCACAGGGTGTTTGAATGATACTAAAATTATACTTATAGATAATACCCTTTATGGAGATTTATTACAAGCATATATTAGTGTTGAAATTGATTCACTTCCTAACATAGTTCTTGAAAGAGTTCATGAAACTGAAAATACCCATAGTTTTGTTGATAATGAAAACTCTTTTGTTGATGCGAATGAAAATCCTAAACATGTTGAAATTGAAAATCCACCTGTTGTTGAAATTAAAAATCCTCATGTTGTTCAAAATAAAAAAATCCTTTAAATGTTATTGACAACAAAAATGAAAATTCTTTCCTACATCAAAATGAAAATATTTTTCAACAAGGTACAACTGAGAATCCTAACCATGGTGATGATACTGAAAAGTATTTTTTTGAATATTAAAAGTAATATTTTGGATGGTCTTCCAGGTAAGCTATCTTGGAGGCAGATAAGAAAGTATGCTAATAGAATATACAAAGAATTCTTTTATCAAAAAAAATTAGCATTTCAATGTCAACTTATGATGTAATTTATGAGAATGTCAAAAATAGTCAAAAATGAGAAATTTAATGAAAAAGTTAGGCATTTATGAGAAATAAAATAAAAAAGATGCATCGGTTAAACATGCTATATCTATTGTTTCTAGTGTCATTCAGTGTATTGGAAATATGATTTGATAGAAAGATAAGAATGTAGCACGACAAGCTATAACAACTACTATAGTCAATAAAAACACTTTGGATAAAATAATGGTATAATATCGGTGGGATTTTAAACATGCATCCTAAAACATTGTTGGAGTTTTAATGGTAGACTCCCACAATCTGAAATGAAATTGAATCCTGAAATCAAATCTTCGGTTGAAAAGTATTGGAATGATAATACAAGGGTATCATCTAATTCTATAGATGTTTTGAAATTAAGAGTGGGTTGTAAAATTTTTGATCCTCATACAAAACACCTATTAGACACCTGGAAACTTAATTTTATCAAAAAAAAATTAGATGAGGTTGTGTTACCTAGACATACTACACTTAGTCAAAGATCATTTGAAAAATGTGAACCTTGGTATGTGAAAATCAATAAGCAACGAATATCTTGTTGCTATAAAGCACGTGTTCAATTTCATTATTATTGTGATTTTTTGTATATATACATTGTACTTTACATGCTAAAATCACTATACAGGATTGTGGTATTAATATACCACCTCAAACAATCAAGGAGTTTGTAGCAGGTTTTTTTTGTGAAATATCTAATAGGCAATTTTTTTAAAGTTCTTGTATTTCGGGACAGTGCACTACTTGTGGAAATTTTTGGGATAGTTCCTAAATATGTAAAATGTACTCTCAATATGATAGATGGATTCATGGTCAATTTCACATGTGTAGAAATAGATTTCTAGTTGGAACTATACTATCAGTAGTTGACTTTACAAAAAAAATATACTCTTGCTCCACAAGAGGAAACTCGGGATCAATACTATAATTCAATGCAAGTCGCTATGTATATTCATATTGGTTTTAAACATGCACATGATAGTACAAAGGATGATAGAAAAAATTTCAGGGAGTATCATTTCTATTTGAGTGATAATCGGATGCACTCGTCAAGGTTTGTTCAGTATTATTTTGGAAAAAATTATATTAATTTTAGAGAAGGGGAAATCCAAATGAGAGAACATTTCGTATGGTTAGATTATTGTGTAGGACAATTCAAGAATTCTTGAATGTTTTATTGGCTTAGTAGGGCTCGCAAGGAAACCAATATACCACATATGTGGAGTTTTTTTGAATTTGGAGTTGGGGCATGTGTTAAAAGAATTGTGGATAGAGAGAAATTAAAATTTGAGGATGCGGCCAAATTTAAAGATGTATGTGCTATTATGGATTGGTGTAATTCAAAATTATTTGTACAATCAAATGAGAACTATAGAATTAAATGATTCTTTTCATTAATCGAAGAAAATGGCATTCCACCTAGACTTGATTGTGATACAATTATTGGATTGACATCATAGCATTCATTTAAGAGTTTTGATGCAAGCCCATGGACATTGTGGTAAAGAGAGCTTGCATGTTTTTGTGAATTTTGTATTTCAGGTGATTGGGATGCATGTGAGAATAAAGAATGGGTCAAAGAATGGAAAAAAATATTACTGACACCTGCTCAAACATACGAGCAATATGAAACAACACTTGAAGACATTGATCAACTATTTGCATCAGAGGATTATGATCGAATTTCAAATCTTGTACAAGAAGGTAATTGTATTTTTTTATGTCACTTTATATTTTAATATAGTTACTGATCTAAGTTTATTATGGTATTTTTTTTCTAAAAGTTTATTTCACATGTAAATTAGCCATTTTATTTTAATTTTTAGGACATGTGTATGTTGTTTTTGCACCAGAGAACAATTAAGAGGAAACAGAGTATTGGTTGGCTAGATGTGTTGAGACCAAACATAAGTTAGTAAAACGTAGAGAAGATGATGATGGCTATCATTATCCTACAGGTTCGATTGTGGTTATTGACACATGGTTATGAAAATACATAACAAGGAAGAATGGTTTGCCTACATTCGAAGACTACAAAACACATAATAATATTATTCACTACTCGCATTTGGTTGTGGAAACAAATATAAAGCTATCCAAATATTGTGGGAGACCTACTAATAAAGAGTTGTGGTCATTTTTTATGGAAGAACATGAGACAATTATAGATGCACTACAGAAAAGAGAAGATGTTGATGCTACAATGGAATAAGTAAATATAGGTTAGTATAAATGTGAACTTCTAGAATTTGGGGTAACTTCATATATATAATTTATTTTATTTTTACATCACTTAAACATATAATAATCGTAGTATTGATGTATTGCAAAAAATTGATGATGCATATAGTATAATGATATAAGTAAATACAAGTAGGAATATATGTGTACTTTTTTAAATTTTTTATAACTAAATATATAATTTATTTTTCTTTTAAATCACATAAACATGCCCTAATCCTACACCCCCTTAGGAAATCCCAAATTTATACCCCCTTAAGACATCCTTGTTTTAGGTCCCTTAAGACATCCTCATTTTAGGTCTCCTTAAGACATCCTAATTTTAGATCTCCTTAAGACATCCAAATTTTAGGTCCCCTTAATACACCCTAATTTTAGATTACCTTAAGACATCCTCGTTTTAGTTTCCCTTAAGATATTCTAATTTTAGATCCACTCAAGGAATCCTCTTAAGCCATCATATCTATCACATCCTCAAACTACATATCCTAATCCTACACCCCCTTAAGACATTCCCTTAAGAAGTCACCTCAAGAAATCTACTCAAGGAACCCCCTTAAGTTCACCTTGAATTTTAATGTGACTCGTTTTAAAATGGTGTGCATGTCTCTTGATTTTTGGTTTAGGTGTGTAATGACACCATTCTGATCAAGAACTTAATGATTATGATTTTTTAACCTGTTAAGCATGATCCTCTTAGATTTGTACTCGGTTTCATTAATTATACATTTTTTTAGTTACATTTTTCTATTTGTACAATATTTTAGTTACTTATTAAATATGTATTCATTATTGCAAGTTTCTAGCTATATGGTTAGGCTTATATTGTACGTCACTATATAAAGTAGAAGATCAGGTTTCTTCTCAAATTGTAACCAATTTTATTATGTTAGGTCATACTAAACTTTTCTGTTGGAATAATGGAAGGGTGTTGTACTAAGAGGGGTGGGGTGAATCAGTGCCCTTAAAAACTTTTATCAATTAACCTTTAGTAACCATTTCTTGCATAACCGACCATTATTTCTTTTCTACTTCATGCATGCAATATCATAGTTTAAATTCAAATGTATGAAAACAAACATTGAAACATTCATGAAATGCATTAACACATGACACAAGTATTTGGTAACGTAGAAACCCTTGTTAGAAGGTAAAAACTGCGGTGGGGATGAAACCCACAAAACTTCACTATCTGCATAATGGAAGGTTCTTGTTAGGGCTACAAGTTGTGATCACTTCTGATGATCTTACCCTATTAGGAGTAACATGTAAGACTTGTTAAGTCTACTCGGTTAAGAGATTTTAGCAACATAGTGTATGTGTGCACTGGGTTAAGAGATTTACATAAAGACTATTAAGTCCACCTTCTTGAAGGATTTTACTTCTTGCTACAATTGTTAGAGAGTAGCAAATATGTATGACCTAATAGCTTGCAATATTGAATTTATGATTACATATCCATTGAGTTCACAAAATATATGTATCACCTATTGTGATGAATAATACCTTTGTTCTTCTCGGTAGCCTTGAATGTAGTTCTTCATTACTGAATTCTTCTTTATCTGTCCTTCTGCATGAAAACCTCTACCTAATCCATATATTTCCTTGGCGGCTACAATAATATTTTTCTTGCAAGATTTTGACCTAATTAGGTTTCACGCTTTTCTTAAGAAACTATAAGATCAAAGGTTTACAACTTGACCTTGATCTACTAGTTTGCATGAATACAATCAGTTTAACTAATTAAATCCATCATTTATGCTTTTCTTGATCCACAAGAAATGGTTGTCCAGCTAAGCATAAAGCTATTCTAAAGACTAAAGTGTTTTATCTGACGTGTAGTTCAGATCTGCTTTTCCCAGGTGAAATGTTGTCTCTCAGTGTAGACTGGTGCTTGGTGATGTCTCTATATACTGGTTCTCAATTGATATACTGCTCGGTGTTCAAAACATTTGAGTGACCACTGCACTCAGTAATTACTGTTCTTGGTAATCACTATTTCTTTGTGAGTGTTGTCGCTCAGTGACCATGACCGACCAAAATTGTCTGCTTGTATACTAATGACAACTTATTATCCTTTAAGGATTATCAATCTACCCCTTTGGCATTAGTATCATAAACTGATATGTACAGTATATACACCAAGTTTTTTTCTTTTAAAATGACTCTGCCTATGTGCATGCCTTGGTATGTAGATACAATGTATGTACATGTTTCCCCCTTTTTTTAAAGTAATGACAAAGATTTATAACTTACAGCTTTTCAAGTATGTGCAAATGAGATTTATTAATGGATTCCATCAGCTTCTCCCATTTATTCTTTAGGTGCTCTATGTTCATTTTCTCCAATGTGATTTGAGCATGCATGTCATAGATTCTCTCTACTACTGACATCTCTGGGGTGGAAATTAGTGTCTTTGTCATAGTCATATGTGTTATCAGCAATGTGAGATTCAGTAGTAACATAGCTTGAATCTCGGTTACTTCATCTCTGATTTTTCTTTCTTCCTTTTGTATTTAAAGTCTTAACCACTTATATTCAAGTAGCTTTTCATAATGCAGTTTGAATGTATTTGGCTCAATTGAAATACTTTGTGCACTAGCTTTTAGATCTTCATTTAACTTAGCTATTTTTTCATCATGCTCAGTGGTGAAGTTTTCAATAGTACATAACTTTTGAACTAAGGTAACTAGTTCTGAAATAACATGATCTAATGTAGCTACCAGTTCCAAAAGTTTCACCTTGTTTACTTCTACTTCTTGGCTAATTTTCTCTGTTAGCCTATAGTGATACTTTTCTTCTACTCTTTCCTCAATAACCTTCATAGTGTCTACATTCTATTGTGTGATTGCCTTGGTCAGAACTGATAGTTGATCAATTATGGGTGCATTTTAATCAATTTGTGTGTCAGGAATTATTTCCAATATAATTTCCTTTTTTTTTCCATGACTTGAGTATTCTTATGTTCTATTCGTAGCTTGTCTTGTTGTGCTTTCCTTTTACATAGCTCCCCATACCTTTTCAATGACTTGGGATCAAGTGTTCTTGGATCACAATCGGGTATGTCTATTATCTCATCAAGTGTAACAGGGGCTTTACTTTTCTTGTTCTTATTATTCTTCATAATGTTGCTTGATGTAAAGGAATGAGGTATGATAGAGAGAGCCTTTTGTTGCTCAATTTCTATCATTGATTTCTTTGGAGGTTTGGTGCCTTGGCTAGGTTGTTCAGTCAGTACCTTTTGGTTGGTTGTAGATGTCTCTACATCAACCTTGTCTTGATATGCATCCTTGTCTGCCTTTCCACTATCCTTAGTGGGTGCATCACTCAATTTATCCTCTCCACTTTTATTTGTCTTCTCCCCTTGTTCCTCACCTTTGTCCATCGGTATGTCTGCTTCAATGTCAGGTGGTGTTTGTTGTGACTCATTCATTATATTTATTGCTTGTATTAATAAAGGCATATTGCCTGGTATTTTTAGCTATGCAACATGAGTAGTTTCATGTTCACTTATTTTCTTGGTGGAAACATTGACTTCTTCATCAGCCTTGACATTATCATCAGAATCTCCATGAGTTATATACTGTATTTTTATGTTTGTTGTTTCTCCTAATAATTTCAATATTTGAGGAATATCATCCATGGCCTTACTTGCCTCTATGGTAAAGTCAATTGGATTGACATCCTCGGTGTCATTGATGAAAATGTGCTCAGGGTTCGGTGTGGCCTCCTTCTCCTTGGTGTGAGCAGTCTCGGTTATAGCTAGCACATGCTTAGGTGGATTGAAGATTTGTGTCCAGATCTTGTTGCTTTATATGTCAATATCTTCGAGCTTGTTCTAAAATACCTTGTAAGCTCTTGTTTTTATAGAAAATTTCTTATTGTACTCCTTCGTTGTTGCGTCAATTTCTTCAACTATGGAGTTGGGCATGAATGTATCTAGGGATTTCTCCCTCATCTATTTTTCCATGTGCAATGCATATGTTCACCTAGCTGATATTTTATCGTGTAGCTCCTATGGAATATGACTCCAAAATTGTAGAGATACATATTTGTAAGCTACCATCATCTTAATGATTGCTTCTTCTATTTTTTTTTTATCCTTGGTAGACATATTTACCCATTGTCTAATTTTATGATGTTGCAAGTGGCCTGTGTTGATGATTGACTCTGCAACTTCATCAATTGTCTTTGGGATTTTGGCATTTTCTTCTTGGATCCTTTGTTCTCTCTCATCTTCTTCAGTATCATCTTTGTCTTCTTTACCTCTTATATATTTCTTTCATTTTCTCAAATCAGTTGAGTCTTTAAGCTTTTTTTTCATATATGTTCTTACTGTACCTTTCTTCAATGGTGGTCAGTCTACCTTAGTTGTTTTGCTTCTTGTCCTAGATGTTGTTGTTACATTAGTAACTTTTGTTTTCTTGGCCTTTGGTGACTCTGCATCTGATTTTGTAGACTTAGAACCACTTACTTCTTTAACTTCACCAATGTGTGATTGTTCCTTGGTGACATATGTTGTTTGTTCTAACTCTTTGTCAGTTATCAAGAGTTTCTACTTAAGTGTTTTACCATTTGTTTGTTTCTTCCCTATTTTCTTGACTAATAAGCCAGTCTTTATTCTTGACTTAGCTTCCTCATATGTACCAAATCTTCTTATAGATTTGTCAACTGGTTCATTCAGTAGGTCTTCAATGGCTTTTGTAGTCAGATCTATGTCAATCTCATATTCCAATGGTGGTAACCATGTTGTTCTTGGGTTGGCATCTTTAATGAGTGTGGTGTTGGTGTCAACTACAAAGCATATCTCATCTTTGTATTATTCAACCAATTGTGCAGTAATTCTCATCCTTTTCTGCATCCTATTCTTAAATGTTGTAAAGTATCTATCCAATAGTGGAATGAAATTGTCTCCTAGTGATTTAATGTAATCACTAATCTATGTTGTTATCAGATGGTTGGTGTCCCAAGTGACATTACCAACTGAAGGAAAGAAGTTCTGAAAGTAAAATAATGTGCACATTAATAGAGAACCAAACTTACATGTATTATATTGTGCTTATCTAATTGTTCTCAAGTTTTCCTCCAGTTGTTTCAATAGTAGCTCGGCTAGGTCCAATTTCACACCTTTCTTTACTATCTTTTATGTTGTGTCAACTAATCCACAAGAAATGATGTTCATTCTTCTTTCTTGAAATATCTTGTATCCAATCACATATACACTGAACTTCATTTCAGGTTTGGTGATTCAATTCAGTTTCAAAACTCTACCATCCCACTCGGCTCTAGTTAGTTTTTCAATCTCGGGGCATCCAAGGTGCCTTAGGGATTTTTCCTTCTTGGTGATTGGGTAACTAGTCACTACATGAATCACATCCTTTTTTATTGCCTTAGGTTCATCCAACCACATTTTACCATTATGCACTCGTTAAGTACAATGCGTATCCATTCTATTTTGAATTCTTTTGGGAACAATAGGGCATTGATTAACCCTTATAATTCAATGTGTTTGTACTCATCCTTTAGGTTTATGTCCTTGGATATATTCTGATAAGATTCTTCAAGTTCAACTTCTCCAATATCTGCAACTTTTTAGTGGATGTATGCTCAGATGTCTTCGACCAATAAAACCCTAGGTGGGATACTTGAAAAAGCTCCCTTGTTGTTGGGTTGTGCTGCAACCTTAGAGAAGAACTTGTAGTTAGGTTCTTTGCAGGTTGATTTCTTGTTTAGAACAACCTTCTTGTCTTTTTCCATCTTGATCTTCACGGTTCGGGAAGTGGTTGCCATTGTCCATCAAATTAGGGATTTTCACAAATGAGCTATTAGTTCGGTAAGTCTAGATACTCACTGGATGCTTGTTGAGAATGCTCGTGATCTATTTGAGTTTCTTTAAAGGTGTTGTGAATTTCTTTGCAATGTTGTTTCTCTGAATCGCTTCCTCACTCCACAATATTCTATTTAACATTGGGTGAATGAATGAGTTCACATTTGCCCTTTTTATAGAGAAATATACCCTAAGTGATGCATTAAATGCTTCACCTACCACTTGGTTGAAAAAGTGTAGATGCTCAGTTAACACACCAAAGTCTTCACGTTGGTGAATATATAATACTCGATACAAAGTGTTAACTTGGTTTTCTTCCACATGTTTACTGATGATGCTCGGTATATTGTGTCAACTCGATTATTTTTCATATGTATACTGACATGCAGTTTGTGCTCAGTTCATATTAACCGACCATACTAGATTCACATAACATAAAACGCAATACCATAGTGCATCTTGATTCATGCTAATTTGGCATATTCTCAATGAATATAGGAATTGATGTAAAATACAGCTTTGTAGAGTGCAGTTCCATACTTACTTGTATTTCTTAGGTGGGGGTGGTGGAATCACCTGATCCATTAGATCAGGTGTCACCAACTATAGTGCTTGGTCCAGCATTATCATTATTTGAAGCTTTCCTCAACATTTGATTTCTCATTCTCCTAATGTCTTCAATAGTATTTGCATTTGCAAAAGTGCTTGACTCTGTCACTTAGTCTATGAGTCCTTTCTTAAGTGACCGACCTTATGATAGTGTAAGCATCTCATTCCAGGGTTAGTCCAGTTTCTAGAACTTCTTATCCATTTCCTCATATAGTTAGCAGCTATATTTCCATAGCTACCACATGTTGTGCAATTTACCCAAGTGTTGTAAACCCAAACATATGTATTATTGACTCTTCTTGGTTGATATACATTTTCTTGTTCTTTAGGTTTCCAAACTTTCTTTTTCCTTTTCCTATAGTCATGAGATGTGTGGTCATGTATGTTGCAAGAAGAAAAAAAAAATTCATGTAAGATTTCTTCTTTGGTTTGTTTAGCTTAGATCTACATTCATGTTCTTTGTGTCCATGCTTTTTATAGTTATAACAATTACCTATGAATGTAGAAGTAATTTTAGGAATACCTTTTGCTTTGATCTTGCAAACATTTGATGTGTGGCCTTGTTTTCCACAGTGATTACATGAACGCTTCTTTGTTCTTGGATTTTTGTAGATGTTCCTTTAATCAGCTTGGTTTGATGAGTCTCCATGCTCGGTATACCCTAAACTGGTATTGTTGTTGAGTTTTCTTTGTCCATTCAGGAATTCATCCATTATTTTTGTACTATCTTCAGCTTTATTGATCATATCATTATGTTGTTGAATATTCACTTCATGCTTCAGTTTCTCATTTTCTTCTCTTAGTTCACCAATAACTTCTAATTTTCTTTTAAGTTCTATGTTCACTCAGTTGGCCTCATGACTCATAAGAACAATTTGGTTGGTGATATCAATGTGATGTTCAGTAAGTCTTTGTATCTTAGATTATTTCTCTTGAAATTTTTTAATAATCTTTCTCCTATCATCAATAGCCAAAATTATTTCTTGTTCAGCTTGTCTTGCATTATTCATAACATCAATCATTCTTACCATTTGTGTCTCTTGAACAATTTGTAGTACTTTCACTTGTTCAGTCAAGTGTTGATTGATCTCATTTAGATCTTCAATGGTTCCTTCAGATGTGTCAGAAGTATTACTAGATCCAAGTCCAGATGAATCAAATAGGTTAGGTATCTCTTCTTCATGATAGTTAGTTTCATTATAGAGATATTCCATGACTTTTCTTTCATCCAATAACTCTTTCATTTTGATTCCTGCTTCTTTGTATAGCTCAAAGAAAATCTGTAAATTTGCAACTTCTGATTCTCAGTATTTTTATCAAGCTTATACCTTTCCATTGTATGATCTTTTCTCTCAAGTGATTTAAAATTTTCCAAATAAGAGATCTAGCTCTCATACCAAATGTTGGAATAATGGAAGGGTGTTGTACTAAGAGGGGAGGGGTGAATTAGTGCCCTTAAAAACTTTTATCAATTAACCTTTAGTAACCATTTCTTGCATAACCGACCATTGTTTATTTTCTACTTCATGCATGCAATATCATTGCTTAAATGTAAATGTATGAAAACAAACATTGAAACATTCATGAAATGCATTAACACATGGCACAAGTATTTGGTAATGCAGAAACCCTTGTTAGAAGGTAAAAAAAGTGGTGGGGATGAAACCCACATAGTTTCATGATTTGCAGAATGGAAGGTGCATGTTAGGGATACAAGTTGTGATCACTTATGATGATCTTACCCTATTAAGAGTAACATGTCACACTTGTTAAGTCTACTCAGTTAAGAGATTTTAGCAACACAATGTATGTGTGCACTCAATTAGGAGATTTACATAAAGAATGTTAAGTCCACCTTCTTGAAGGATTTTACTTCTTGCTAAAATTGTTAGAGAGTAACAAATATGTATGACCTAATAGCTTGAAATCTTGAATTTCTTATTATAGATCCATTGAGTTCACAAAATATATGTATCACCTAATTTGATTAATAATACCTATGTTATGCTCAGTAGCCTTGAATGTAGTTCTTCATAACTGAATTCTTCTTTATCTGTCCTACATGAAAACCTTTGTCTCATCCATAGATGTCCTTGGCAGATACAAACATCTTTTTCTTGATTGATTAATACATCTATATATACAAGAATTGGTTGTCTAGCTAAGCATAAATCTATTCTAAAGACTAAAGTGCTTTAGCTGAGGTGTAGTTCAGATCCGCTTTTCCTGGTGAAATGTTGTCTCTCGATGTAGACTGTTCTTGGTGATGTCTTTGTATACTAGTGCTCGGTTGATATACTACTCAGTGATCAAAAAAATTTGATGACCACTACACTTGGTAATTACTGCTCTCAGTAATCATTGCTGCTTGGTGAGTGTTGCCGCTTGGTGACCATGACTGACCAAAATTGTCTTCTTGTATACTAATGACATCTTTTGATCCTTTAAGGATTATCAATTTAGGCTTATTCATTAGTGCAAGTTGCTAGATCTATGGTTAGGCTTATATTATATGTCACTATATAAAGTATAAGATCAGGTTTCTTCTCAAATTGTAAGCAATTTTATTGTGTTAGGTCATACTAAATTTTTTATTATTATTAAATTATCAAACTATTGAACAATTATCTTATTTTGTTTCTTTTTCAGTGAACTATTTCAAATACTTTATATTTAAAAATGGTTTGTTATTTTGTTATCTTATTAAATACATGTATCCTTTACATATATGATTGCTATTTGGATGTTCAATTTTTTGTATCTTGTTTAATATTACATTTTGTAGTACTTTTACACATACATGTACAAAATATCTTAATATTCTACTAGATATATAAAACATTTCAAATAAATATTATCAATCCATGTACATATAATATAGATAATAAAGCACGTGTAAATATATATATCTAGTCCATCTGGTAAAACATATAAATAAACCATGTAAATATTTTATTAAAATAAACAATCCATATGAATATGAGAATACATGTGATAATGCCACTAAACTTGTGTTTGTTGAAGAAAAAAATATCAAGAACCTAAGGATGATCCTTCTTCTACTAGTGTCCTTTCGGAAGACGATTGGGGAACCTTAGATTTTACACCACCTTGTATTGGAGAGTACATGATAATCCTTAAAGGATCATAAGTTGTCATTAGTATACACGGAAATAGTTTTTGAACCGTCGGTTACATGATCATCAAGTGACAGCATTCAATCAAGCGCAAAGGTCACCAAAATAGTCAAGCACAGAGGTCACCAAATATGTCTTAGCACAGTGATCACCAAAATCGGTGAACATTGATATCACTATCACTAACAGATAGTTCATGGAGTAACCCGAGAGTACAGTCTACAGAGTAACCTAAACACTAGTCTACCGAGAGATAGTTTTATTCCTGAGAATACCAGATCTCAAACTACAAGCTAAAGCACTTTAGTCTTTAAAATATATTTATGCTTAGCTGGAAAACTATTTTTGTGGATCAAGAACACTATAATATGTGGATTTAATTAGTTTAACTAATTATATTCATGCAAACTAGGAGATCAAGATCAAGTTGTAAAGCTTGATCATAGATTTTTTCTTGTAAAGCGTGAAACCTAATTAGGTCACAACCTTTGCATATATTGATGTATAATCATTCAAGAACATGATGATTATAGTCAGAGGAGACATCTATTGATCAGACAAAGAGTTTTATGTAGAAGGACACAAAAGGAAGAATTCAGTTGTGAAGAACTAGATTCAGGGCTACCGAGTAGAACAAAGGTATTATTCATGACACTTAGGTTATACATAATTTTGTGAACTTAAAGGATCTGTATTCATCAATTCAAGATTGCAAGTTATCAGGTCATAAGTATTTTTGTCTACTGTATAACAATTGTATCAAATAGAAGAAATCCTTCTAGAAGGTGGACTTAACAGTCTTATTGTAAATATCTTAACCGAGTACACACATACTTTGTGTTATTAAAATCTCTTAAACGATTAGACTTAAAAAGTCTAACATGTTTCTCCTAATAGGGTAAGATCATCAGAAGTGATCACAACTTGTAGCCTTAATTGATACCTTCCATTCTGCAGATAGTGAAGCTTTGTGGGTTTCATCCCCACTGCATTTTTTACCTTCTAACAGGGGTTTTCTGTGTTACCAATTCTTATATCATGTGTAACTAAGTTTCATGAATGTTTCTATGATTGTTTACATGCACTTACATTTATGTTATGATATTACATGAATAAGGTAGAACAGTAATAAGGTCGGTAATGCAAGAAAATATTACTTAGGTTAATTCATAAAAGTTTTAAGGGTAGTGATTCACCCCTCCCCTCTCAGTACACACCCTTCCATTATTCCAACAATTAGTATCAGAGCTAGATCTCTTATTTGGAAAATTTTAAATCACTTGAGAGAAAAGATCATACAATGGAAAGGTATAAGCTTGATAAAAATATTGAAAATCAGAAGTTGGAGATACATATTTTCTTTGAGTAATACAAAGACGCAAGAAACAAGATAAAAGAATTATTGGCTGAAAGAAAAGTCATGGCAACTCGCTACAATGAAACTTACTATCATGAAGAAGAGATGCCTGATTTATTTGATTCATCAAGATCTGCATCTGGTAATACATCTGACACATCTGAAGGAAGCATTGCAAGTCTAAATGAAATCAATCAACATCTGACTAAATAATTAAAGGTACTACTGATCGGTCAAGAGACACAGATGGTAAGAATGATTGATGTTATGAATAATGCAAGATATGCTGAACAAGAAATAACATTAGCTATTGATGGAAGGAGAAAGATTACTGAGAAGTTACAAGAGAAAGAGTCTGAGATATGGAGACTTACGAGACATCACATTGAGATCACCAATCAAATATTTCTTATGAGTCTTGAGGCCAACTGAGTGAACATAGAAATTAATGGAAAATTGGAAGTTATTGGTGACCTAAAAGAAGAAAATGAGAAACTGAAGCATGAAGCAAAGATTCAGCAACAACATAATGATATGATTAGGAAAGATGAAGAAATTACAATAAGAATGGATGGTTTTTTTAATGGACAAAGAAGACTCAACAATAATACCATTTTAGGGTATACCGAGCATGGAGAGTCATCAAAACAAGTTGATCAAAGATATGTCTACACAAATCCAAGACCAAGGAAGCACTTGTGCAATCACTCTGGAAAACTAGGCCACACATAAAATTTTTGCAAGAGCAAAGCTAAAGGTATTCCTAAATCTACTTCTACGTTCATAGGTAATTGTTATAAATATAACAAGCATGGACACAAAGCACATGAATGAAAATCTAAGATGAACAAACCAAAGAAGGAATCCTACATGGAAAAATAATGTCCTACTTGCAAAATACATGGCCACACATCTCATGAATGTAGGAAAAATAAAAATTAAGTATGGAAAGCTCAATAGCAAGAAAATGCTTATAAACTGAGAAGAGTCGGTAACTCATATGTTTGGGATTACAACACATGGGTAAATTGCAAAGCATGTGGTAGATATGGACACATAGCTACAAACTGAATGAGGAAATGGATACAAAGATTGAGGAATTGTACTAACTCTGGAATGGCATGCTTACATTGTCATAAGGTCGATTACCTAAGCAAAGACTGTAGAGATCAAGTGACAGACTCAAGCACCCTTGCTAATGGAAACATTATTGAAGATATAGGAGAATGAGAAATCAAATGTGGAGGAAAGCTTTAATCAATGATAATGCTGGACCAAGCACTACAATTGGTGACACCTCATCCAATGGATCTGGTGATTTCACCACCCCCAACTAAGAAATACAAGTAAGTATGGAACTGCACTATACAAAGCTATATTTTACATCACTTCCAATATTCATTGATAATATGCCAAATTATCATGAATGGAGATGCACTATGGTATTACTTGTTATAGTTTTTTGAATCCAATCTCATCAATCAATACATACCAAGCATCGTCAGTGTACATATGAAAAACAACCAAGTTGTCAATATAAACCGAGCATCATCAGTAAACATGTGAAAAAAAATCAAGTATTTTCTACATATCGAGCACATTGGTGAATATGTGAAAAGTACAACTAAGTTGTCACTTACCCTGAGCATTGTATACTCACCAAGGATGAAGACATTGGTATGATACCTGAGCATCTTTGTTTCATCAACCAAGTGGTAGCTGAAGCATTCAATACACCACTTAGGTTATTTTATATAAATAGGGAAACAAAGATCTCATTCATTCACCAAGTGATAAAGTGAAAACCACAGAGTGAATAAGAGTGACTAAGAGAGACAAGATTGCACAATGATTCATAGAAGATTCAAAGGCTACTCCGACAGATTTCAACCATCCACAAAAAAGATCGAGTTAGTATTTAGACTCACCGAGCTAAAAATTTATTTACAAGAAGCCCTAAATACTTCACAAACAATGGAAACTACCTCACGAGTCTCAAAGATCAAGAACACAAAGGACAAAAAGATCAACCTGATTAAGAACACAACCTATGAGGAGCCTAACTATAAGTTTTTCCCTAAGGTTGTTGCTCAACCCGATGACAAGGGAGCATTTTCAAGTATCCCTCCTAGGGTTTTGCTGGTTGAAGATATCCGTGCATACATCCACTGCAAGGTTGCAGAGATCAGAGATCTTGAGATTGAAGAAGATTATCAAAAGCCATGCAAGGATGGAAACCTGAAAGATGAACACAAGCACATTTAGGTGAAAGGGTTAACCAATGCCCTACTATTCTTGAGAGAGTTCAAGACTGAATGGATATACATTGTACTTATTTGGGTACATGATAAAAAAATGTGGTTGGATGAACCAGAAGCGATCACAAAGGATGTGATTCACGTTGTAACTGGTTATCCAATAACTGAAAAGGCTAAATCCCTAAAACACCCTCCACACACCGAGATCAAAAAACTAACTAAGGCAGAATGGGACGAAAGAGGATTGAAATTTAATACAATCACTGACCCTAAAATAAATTTTGGTGCATGTGTGATTGGGTACAAGATATTCTGAGCTAGCAGAATGAACAACATAACATGTGGAGCAGTTGACACTACTTATAAGATTGTGAAGAAGGGACTTCAACTGGACTTATCCGAGCTGCTACTGAAGCAACTAGAAGAAAACATGAGGACAATAAGATCAGCCAGATCTAATACATGTAAGTTTGGTTCCCTCCTTATGTGCACATTCTTCTATTTTTAGAATTTCTTCCCTTCTGTCGGTAATGTCACTTGGGACACAACCTAACCAATAACTGCACAAATTAGTGAATTGATTAAGTCACTAGGGGATAACTTGAGATCTATAATGGATGCATACTTCACCACTTTCAAGGATAGAATGCAGAAGAGAATGAGAATCCTCACACAACTGGTTGAAAAATACAAAGATGACATATGTTTCATAGTGGACACCGATACAACACTTATCAAACCATTTGTACCAAGAACAGCATGGTTACCACCATTGGACTATGAGATCAACATTGATCAGGATACAAAGGCTATTGAAGCCTTACTAAATAAACTAGTGGACAAATCATTGAGCAGATTTGGCATATATGAGGAAGCCAAGTCTAGAATCAAGACTGGCTTAGTAGTGAAGAAGATAGACCGAAAGAAGACAAAAATAATAAATACTCTTCAAAAGAAAATTTTGGTAAATGACGAAGAGTTGGAACAAGATACCACCGAGGGACAATGACCCGTCGATGAAGGTAAAGAGTTAAGTGACTCAGAGTTTACTGAATCATATGCACCACCTATCAAGGGAAAAAAAGGTTACTAATGTAACAACTACATCCAGGACCGAAAGAAAAACAAAAAAGAGGCTGACTCACTACCAGTAAAGAAATGTACTATGAGGACTTATCAGAAAAGAAAGCCTCAAACTGAGAAATTAGCACCAACACAAAGAATGAAATATATAAGAGGAAAAGAAGATAAGGATGATACTACCAAGGATGAAAGAGAACAAAGGATCAAAGAAGAAAATACAAAGATACCTAGGAAAATTGATGAGATTGCAGATTCACTCATTAATACAGACAGTATATCACAATATAAGATTAGATAGTGGAAAAATTTGTCTATCGAGGACGAGAGTAAATTAGAGGGAGCAATCACCAAAATGATGGTAAAATTCAAGTATGTACCTCTACAATTTTTTAGTCATATTCCACAAGAGATAAATGATAGGATATCATCCAAGTGGATATATTTTCTACACATGGAGAAACAGATGAGGTAAAGATCCCTAGTTACATTCATGCCACCTAAGTCAATAGTTGAAGAAATAGACTCAACCATGCAGGAATACTCAAAGAAATTTTTGGCTAAGACAAGAGGATACAAAGTACTGCAAGACAGATTGGAAGAGATTGATGTAGAAAGCAATAAGATTTGGACACAAATCTTCAAACCACCCGAGCAGGAACAAGATATAACTGAAACTGCTCACCCTGAGGAGAAGGAGGCCACACCGATCCCTGAACATATCTTCATCAATGACACTAAGGATGTCAATCTGATTGATTTGAAAATAGAGGCAAGTAAGGCCATGGATGACATACCTTAGATATTGAAAACATTAGGAGAAAAATTAGACAACTATCAAAGATATAACTCATATTGATTCTAATGATGATCCCAAGATTGATGAAGATGTAAGTATTTCCATCAAGCAAAAAAAGGAACAGGACACTATAAATGTTGCACAGGAAATTGTACCAGTTAACATGCCATTATTTATACAAGCTATCAATATAATAACATAAGCAATGGAGAAAACACCTAAGTCCGATGCAAACATACCTGAGGAAAAAGGTGAAGAACATGGGGAGCAGAAAGATACAACAAAGGAAAGGAAAGATATAAGTGCAGAGGAAGAGCCAAGTAATACACCTGCCAAGAAAACTAAAGAGACAAAAAAGGATGTAGAACAAGAAAAATTTCATGTAGAGACGTCCACAACCAAACAACAGGTTCACATCGAGCAACATACTAAAGGCACAACTCCTCCCAAGCAATCACCAAGGACAACAAAGAAAGAAAGGGAACTTGCTATGGTAATTCATTCTACTGCTACCAGTACCATTTTGAAGAACAAGAAGAAGAGTAAAGCACAGGTCACACTTGATGAAATAATAGATATACTTGACTATGATCCAAGAACACTGGATCCTAAGTCACTGACCAAGTATGGATAACTACGCAAAAGGAAGGAAATACATGACAAGATCAAGAAGGATCACAAACATTCATAAGTCCTGGATACTACAAAGGAAATCTTATTGCAGATAGTTCTTGACATAGAGATTGATCAAAATGCACCCACCCTTGATCAACTAGCAGTTCTAACCGAGTCCATAACATCATAGAATGTAGAAGCTGACAAGGTCATTGAGGAACGTGCAGAAGAGAAGTGTCACTACAAGCTCACAGAGAAGATCAGCCAAGTAGTGGCAGAAAACAAGGTAAAAATTTGTGATCTAGTAACTATATTAGAGCCAATAATATCAGAAGTAGTTAACTTAGTTCAAAATTTGTGCACATGAGATCATTTTACTACCGAGCATAGTCAAAAGATAACTAAAATAGATGAAGATCTTAAAGCTAGTGCACAAAGTCTCACAACCAAGGAAAATGCATTCCAATTGCATTATGAGAAGATTGTAGAATCAAAATGGTTGAGACTTGAGATACAAAAGGCTGAAAGAAAAATTAGACATGAGGTAATCGAGCTCCAAACTATCTTACTACCGAATCTCACATTGCTGTTGAAACACATGACTTTGGCAAAAGGATTAATTTCCACACCAGAGATGTAAGTCACCAAGAGTATCTATGACATGAATGCCAGAATCACTTTGGAGCACATGACCCTTGAGCACCTCAAGGAGAAATGGGAGAAGTAGATGGAAGACATTCAAAATACCCATGGCCACATATTTGACAAGCTATAAGTACTGCACCTTTGTCATTATTTTCAAAAAAGGGGGATAATATATGTATACATTGACAAGGAGAAAATATATATACCTTACAAAGGGGGAAAACATGTCAAAGGGAAAAACATACCAAAGAGGTAAATACACAAAGGAGGAAACATGTACATACACTATACTGAGGCATACACATAGGGGGAGTCATTGACAAGGTAAACACTTGGTGTATATACTAAATATATCAGTTTACACATATCAATTTTTGATACTAATGCCAAAGGGGAATATTGATAATCCTTAAAGGATCATAAGTTTTCAATATTATACAAGGAAATAGTTTTTGAACCATCAGTTACATGATCACTGAGTGATAGCATTCAGTCAAGCGCAGAGGTCACCAAAATAGTCAAGTGTAGAGATCACCAAAAATGTAAAGCACGGTGATTACTAAAATTAGTGAACACCAAAGCACTATCACTGACAGACAGTTCATAGAGTAACTTGAGAGCACAATCTATAGAGTAACCTGAGTACCAATCTACCGAGAGACAGTTTTATTCCTGAGAAAAGTGGATCTCAAACTACACGTCAGTTAAAGCACTTTAGTCTTTAAAATAGATTTATGATTAGCTAGACAACTATTTTTGTGGATCAAGAACACCATAATATGTGGATTTACTTAGTTTAAGTAATTATATTCATGAAAACTAGCAGATCAAGGTCAAGCTATAAACCTTTGATCATAGATTTTTTCTTGTAGAGCGTGAAACCTAATTAGGTCACAACCTTTGTATATATAGATGTATAATCAATCAAGAACATGATGATTATAGCCGAAGAAGACATCTATTGATCAAAAAAAGAGTTTCATGCAGAAGAACACAAAAGGAAGAATTTAGTTATGAAGAACGAGATTCAAGGCTACCGAGTAGAATGGAGGTATTATTCATAATAATTAGGTGATACATAATTTTTTGGACTTAAAGGATCTACATTCATCAATTCAAGATTGCAAGTTATCAGGTCATAACTATTTTTGTCTACTCTCTAACATTTGAAGAAAATATAAGAAATCCTTCAAGAAGGTGGACTTAACAGTCTTATTGTAAATCTCTTAACCGAGTGCACACATACATTATGTTGTTAAAATCTCTTAACCGAGTAGACTTAACAAGTATAACATGTTACTCCTAACAGGGTAAGATCATCAGAAGTGATCACAACTTGTAGCCTTAACCGACACCTTCCATTCTGTAGATAGTGAAGCTTTGTGGGTTTCATCCCCACTGCAGTTTTTACCTTCTAATAGGGTTTTTCTACTTTACCAATTCTAGTGTCATGAGTAACTAAGTTTCATGAATGTTTCTATGATTGTTTATATGTACTTACATTTATGTTATGATATTACATGCATAAGGTAGAAAAGAAATATGGTCGGTAATGAAAGAAAAGATTACTAAGGTTAATTGATAAAAAATTTAAGGGTACTGATTCACCCATCCCCTCTCAGTACACACCCTTCCATTATTCCAACAGTACAAAGTTCAAAAACTCAAACGTCAATAGTCTAAACTTGACAAAGAACCTATAACATCAACACCTCTTTGAGATGAGCTTAGTAACAACTCTGTTGGTGCTTCCACAAGTGAATCTTTAGAAACTATAAAACCTATTTGTTATGACATAGTGACTCATGAAGCATTGTTAACTCTTTCAGATATGGCTTTTCATTATGGTACAAGTTATCATTTATTAGAAAAACATGGATTCAATGGAAATGAATGTGGAAAATATGAATAAGGAATTCAAGTGCCCTTAGACAACAATAGAAATGAACATTCTTAAGGATTATATTTTAATCCTTATAAGAAGCCACAACTCATTACTCTCAATGTTAACAATATCTCTTTTGACCCTTAGAAAGTTGTGAATCCTCATCTAATCAATTTTGATCAACAATCATCTTTAGATACCTTTAGTACTGATGATGCTTTAGCTGAATTCTTAGGGGCATATGATGATCTTCCTCCTTTTCATCACAATAGGAGATTGCCTTATTGTTTGAATGTTGAAGCATATTTTGGGAAAGAAACAATTTCTAAACATGACTTTTCTTTTCCTATGGACGTCTCTCAAAAGAGTAATCTTTTGATTATTGATACCATTTATGTGCAAATGGATCCTTATAAAATTGAAAAAATCATCAAAATTAGAAAATTTCTAGATAAAAATGAACGAAAAGACCTTACTCCTTTTCTTCTTGAATTTTGTGATGTCTTTGCTTGGGCTTATTGTGATATGCCTAGTATTGACCCTAAATTTTTCATGCATAACATTGTCCTTCTTCATAATGTGAAACCAGTCAAAAAAAAGATACGCAAGATGAATCCTAGTATTGTTCTTCTTGTGAAAGTTGAAATTAAAAAACTCCTTAATGTTGGTTTTATCATTCCTATTGATTACTCTCCTTAGAATTCAAACATTGTTGTTTTATTTAAGGGTGACAATAAAATCCAAATGTGTACTAATTTTAGTGACTTAAACAAAGTTTCCTTGAAGGATGATTTCTCTCTCACTAACACTAACATGATTATGGATTCAATGGTGGGACATTCTTTATTATCTTTCATGGATGGTTTTTCTAACTATAATCAAATCTTCATTCCAACTCACGATCAATACAAAATTGCTTTTATTAATCCATGGGGAACCTTTTTTGGTTTTTCATACCCTTTGGATTGAAAAATGTGGGACATACATATCAACGTGTTATGACCCTTATATTTCATGATTACATCCACAAGATTCTTGAATATTATGTTGATGATGTTCTTTCCAAGTCTATTTCTCATAAGGATCATGTGCTTATTCTTAGACAAATCTTTAAATGAATGTGTAAATATATCATGCATTTGAATCCCTACAAATGCGCTTTTGGTGTAGACAATGGAAAAATTATTGGATCCATCATTTCAAACAAGGGTATTGAGGTGGATACTGAAAAGATTGACGTCATTATTAATATTCCATGTCCCTAAAACATTATACAAGTTTGTAGTTTACAAGGTAAATTACAAGCTATTTGTCACTTTGTATCATACTTGGCGGATCATACGATTCCTTTCACTTCCTTTTTAAAGAAACACTCTAATTTCTCATAGAATGGTGATTATAAACAGACATTTGAACAATTCAAAAAATATATTGCCAATCCTCCTATCTTACAATGTATTCAACCTAATCAACCATTCTTTCTATACACTTCTGCTTCTCCTCATGCTTTAGCTACTCTCTTAGCTCAACCTGATAAGAATGGAAAAGAGAGACCAGTGTATTACTTTAGTTATACTTTGCTAAATTTTGAAACCTTGTACACTACGATAGAAAATAATGTATAGCTTTAGTTTTTGCTTGTCAAAAACTCTAACATTACCTCCTTAATGCAAAAATCAAAGTCCTCATAAAAATAAAAAATAATAATAATGACAGTGTATATCATGTATAATATACATCTAAACCATATGCATGGACAGTGGCTAGGAATTAGTGGTTTGCATGGGACCTAATGAATTCTTTTCCCACTGATTAGTTTTTATTGGCAGCGGCTAATCTGCATGTAAAATGCACCAAAGACAATAAAAGAGTCAAAAAAAATTTCTGATTTTTGAAAACATAGTACTTTTTTTGTGCAAAATTTTTGTGGTTTTCCAACACAAAATATGCAGATCATGAAGAAAAAATGGTTAAAATTTCATGAAAATCTGTTGTGTTTTCCATTTTTTGAGATTCATGGAGGATAGTCGCGTCCATTTTTATCTACTAGCGTACTATCAATGATTGTACGTAACCTATGCCAAAATGGTAGCTTTGGAATATCATATGGACATCCAATGAAGCATATTAAAATATTGGCTATTCATAGACGATGTCCACAAAAAAGGATTTTTTAATTAGGAAAATTGAATCAAAAACTTTTATAGAAATTTATTTATTTATTTTTCAATTAATGTTTTTTAATCGGTAATAGGATATTTTTATTGATATAAGAAAGAAATTACATACGAATTACATAAGGGATTACACCTTCCCATTAAGATAAAAAAAAACTGGCCAAGCCTTTAAACTTTAATAAACCCTGTTTAAAATGGGTAGCTTCTCCTAAACCTAACCACTAACAGTCTTATAATACTAATTGAATTTCATACACAAAAGGTGATTTCCAACCCAAAACTCATCCTCAGAATTTGGACCTTGTTGTCATTTGCAGGCTACATCCCTTCGATACTAAATTTAGGTCTATTATTTACATTCAAAATAGACATCCTTCGCAGCACTACATTGATAGTCATCCAAAAAAAATAGACACCCATCACATTAATGCAATGATAATCATTCAAAAACATAAGTGTTGCGTGATGTTTCTTCTTCTTCTATCCCTTTTCCATTCCACAAAAACTATTAAAAATGGGTCTATGGATCCATTATTCATTGTCAAGGGTTATGTTTCCTCCCCTTCCTGGAGCATGCCCTTTTAGGGACCAAAGTAGGGAAAACACGCATTGCCTTTATCGCCCTATGTTCATGGTCCTGCAATGCTTTTCTGAGCTTCCCACATGCCATTTCTATGTTGTCTCTATAGACACCCTTATCAACTTTCTCCCACCAATGAACAAAAGGTGCAAGGCCATAGACACTTGAATCAACCTCGTCCTCAAAGAATTCAATTATATCCAACCGAATTCCTAGAATATCCCACTCCATGATGGAATCGAAACCTAGAAATAAATCCTCTTCCAAGAGGTTTGAGATCACCCACTTCACATTCTAAGTTTCTTCTCCAATTTCCAAACCCTGTGATATTATCATCAAAATAACATCAACATTTAGCGTCCACTTCATCTTCCTTTCCATAAACTATTTCCCAAGAACTATCAGTGTCGCTTTAATCACTGCCTTATCCTTGTTTCAAACCAGACCATACATTATTTCCCAGCTAATGGGTCCCTTCTATTTCTTAGTAGTGTCGACGAAAAAGGTTGCCTCCATTATGCGAATTGTAAAGTCTGCTCGCTACACTCAGAATTTTTCTCTGTGAAAAAGGTTGGTTTTTTTACGGTAGCGGCTTCAGCTTTTAAAACTTTGATAAAGAAAGTTTCCTTCCTTTGGAATGATGAATCATTTATTTTTCCTTCATGCCAACCGATTCACCTCCGCCATTGAATTTTAAAAAGATTACATTCCTTCAAAAACATGCCACTTTATCTTAGAGAAAAAAGGAAAGGAAACAAAAACTTTAAATGATTATCATCTGTCATCCAAACAAATTAAAGTAAGAAAATATGTCACATTGGTAGAGGAAATATTATTTAATCATCATTACTAATCAATTGAAGAGTGGGAACTGAATTCCTCTAGCCTAATCTCATCAACTTTCTCCAAATTAACTGCCCATTTTGACAAGGCATTGGCCTCTTTATTACCATTTCTTTACACGTGACTAATGTGGAAATGTGTAAAATACTGTAGTAGCTCTTTAATGGAATGAATAAAAATATTAATATGTCATGCAATTGTAACCCCTTTTTGAATTTCGTATATGATGATTTGAGAATCCCCTTGAATGTGGATATTTTGAAAATTTATCTATTTAGCTACATGTAGAACAAGGATGGCGGCATTGACTTCAACAATAATGTTCATTCCAAATTTTATATTTTGAGCAGCAACAACCAAAGTGTTTGCCTTCCAATCCCTAGCAATGATACCAACACCTAATGGCCCTAGGTTTCCCTTCACAGCCCCATCAAAATTCACCTTTATCCACCCCTGCTCTGGTAGTTCCCAACAGACTTCTTTAGAAGCCACTTTGTTCAATTTGCAATGATGATCCTAACAAAATCTAATTTTATTCCCTGGCCTGGCAGCTTGAATATATTTTTCTTGTGTTGAATATGGGATATTTGAGTTCAAATGTGTTGTAGCAGCACCCAAAACTTCCTCAATCGAGGAGTTAATCATTGTCTTAATTCTATCGAGGGGTTCTTTTTTACCTTAAAATATCCTTCTATTACACTCCTTCCACAACTCCCAAATCAAAATAGAGGGGCATACCTGCCATACTTTAGAGAGAATTGATCTTGGTTGATCAGTTGGCCATCTCAAAAACACCTCCTTAATAGAGTTCTATAGCAGGCCTGACCACCCCAACTTCCATATCATCATATCCCAACATGAATTAGAGAATTCACATTGTAAGAGCAGATGATCAGCATCTTCACCCACATTTTCACACAAAGCACAAATGGTCAGTCCCATGAAACCCTAACATTTCCTCCATTTTCTAGTTAAAATTTTACCATGAGTAGCAAGCCAGGAAAAGGAACCACCTTTAGGTAAACACTCCTTTCCCCAAAAATGTTTATTGGGCTGGTCCACCAGAACATCTGAACCTTCCAACAACTGATACCCAATTTTTACAGAGTACTATCCACTCTTTGATGCACACCAGATAAGATTATCATTCTTGTATGTAATCAAGGGTCTCCTACTTTGGAATAAATCCTCCATCAACTTCACATCTTGAGTAGAAAGGCCTAAGTTGTCCACTCTCTTACAACCCCACTGTTGACTAGACTGGGACTTTTTCAATTCCATATAATTAGAGATATTGTTACCCCATCTATTCATGAAAAATAAATTAGATCATGATAGGCTTCATTGTGTTTGAGAGCTAGATGGTCGTTCCAAGAATCATTTCAAAAGGATGCTTTCCTACCATTTCCTACCTACCATGTTAGGTGGTTTGTTATTACATTTCTACAATCCAAAATTAAATTCTACATTGTTGATCCTTTAGGTGGGTTTCTGATTGTAAGAATTCTATCCTTTTCCTCTGAATCAAGGTATTTGACCCACATCCTCTCCAGGATTGTATAGATATTCCACACCAATTTAGCTCCCAGAGTTATATTCATTTTACTTCAATCCCTTATTCCTACACCACCACACCTTTTTGGCTTGCATGTATTCTCCCAAGACATCAAAGGGATCTTGTCCTCCTCATTTGAACCATTCCAAAAAAAATCCACATTCTTTGCTCCAGATATTTGATAATCTTCTTCAGAGCCCTTAAACAACTCATTAAATAGATTGGGATGGCCGATATTACTGCCTGCAACATGAGGATTTTTCCAGCCAATGTTAGCCATCTACTTTTCCAACCTTCCAATCACTTAACACAACTGTTAATTAACTCTTTCTATAGGTTATATCTCCAAGCCCCACAAAACAAAGGAATGCCAATATATTTTCCTAACAGTTTCCCCATTTTTTAACCCAAGATTCCACAAATTTGACATTGTTTTGAAACCTTAGTATTAAAGAAGTAAACTTCATATTTGCTCCAATTTACCATTTGACCTGAAGCAATACTATATTTATCTAAAGTATTTTTTATCACCCTTGCCTCCCTGGCTAAATTCTCCCCCATAAGATAAGTGTCATCTACAAACTGTAAGTGGGATAAGGGATCTATACTTTCAGGTACTTTGATCCCCTTCCAATGGTCATTTTCCCTTTTACTAGAGATTAACCTTCCCAGCACTTCTACCATGATTATGAACAAGAAGGGGGAGATTGGATCACCCTATCTAATACCTTTTGTGGAGTAAAAAAATCCTTGTGGGATTCTATTTACAAGAATCGAGAATCACGGTGTAGAAATACAGTCCTTCACCCATGTTGTCTACTCCAAACTAAAACCAAAGCACTCCAAAAATTTCAACAAGAGACCCTAGTTGACATTATCATAGGCTTTCTTTATATCTAATTTGATCATCATTATGTGTTTTTCAGCCACTCTAACTGAATGTATGGGTTCATGAGCTAGTATGACCCCTTCAAAAATGGATCTGTTCGGTGCTAATCCACTATGTTCTGGTGAAATGATTGAATTGAGGACAATCTTGAGCATGTTATTATTTACCTTAACAATTACCTTATAAGTGGTATTTCATAAGGCAATCGGCCTAAATCATCAAAAGTAATCCTCTTAGATTTATTAGGAATCAATGCAATAAAAGTGTTTTTTAGGCCATTAAGGATAAAACCACCAGCTCTAGATTCTTCCACAACCTCCCACAACTCTTTACCCAATATATCCCAAGATTTTTGGAAGAAAATGACATGGAATCCATCAAGTCTTGGGGTCTTTTCCCCATTTATGCTAGAAAGAGCTTGTTTTACCTCCCCTAAAGTGACTGGTCTCATTAGGGAAGTATTTTGGTCCTCCGTGATGCAACTAGGGATTGTATCTAAGATGCTGAAATCATCAGCCATGTTGGAAGGATCCGCATCAAAAAAGTTCTTGAAGAAGGTTATTGCCTCCCTATTAATATCCTTTGCCTCCTGAAGAGTGTTCCCATTTGCATCCTAGATAGAGAAAATTATATTTTGTGCTCTCTTAACTTTGACTTAATTGTGATAAAATTCTGTGTTTCTATCACCTTCCTTCAACCATGTCTCCCTAGATTTTTGTCGCCAAAAGGCTTCCTCTCTTTCCAAAACTTCATAATATCATTTTGACAGCACATGTTCCTTTATGAATTCTGTCTTACCCAGCCCTTCAGCAATTACTGCCATTTTTAGTTCTGCTAATTCATTTTCCAATTTGTTTTTTTCTATAAAGACATTTCAAAACTCTACCCTATTCTATATTTTCAATTGTTCCTTAATAAATTTCAGAATTTTAAAGAAGATAAAGGCTTTGTTACCTTTCTTGATTGGGGCATAAATCCACCAGAAATCAATCTTGTCCAAAAGGGTATTGTTACAAAACCACATAGTCTCAAATTTGAAAAGAGTTTGTTCAGGAGTAGTATCTTCCTGGAAACAGACACAAATGGGGAAGTAATCTAAACCTGTGAAGGGTAGAATCTCTATAGTGCATAACCATTCCAAGGTCTCTCAAGGTCTATCAAGTAAAAACCTATCAATTTTCTCCGCTATGTTGAGGAAACCACTCCTTTGATTAGTCCAAGTAAAATCCCCATTACAAAGTTCCACCTCCACTAATCTGTTAGACATACATAAATCAACAAAGTCCTTATGGATTTGCCCTGCCTAGCCACAACCCCCTTTCTTTTCTACCAAGCTTATGATAGCATTTAAATCTCCTCCTAGGAGAAAAGGGTCCTCCTTATGTCTCCCAAGATAGTTTGAGATATCCTACCAAACAAATTTATTCTTGGCACCTGATTGGTGGGCCCATACACATTGATTGCATAGAATTTTTAGAAAATTTGTTTAGACGAGATCTCGATCCACTACCAATTTCTTCCCTTCTCCACAAGCTACACATCAACAGTAGAATCATTCCACAAGACCCCTAGACCTCCCAAAGCACCATCTACTTCTAGAAAATTCCCATTCCATCTAGTTAAATTTCTTTTAAACAACTCCACATCCTCTGCTTTAATCTTAGTCTCTTGCAAAAACACTACATCCAGCCTCACCTGATCAAGACACCGATTTATTAGGAAAATCTTGTCAGAGGATCTGCAACCCCTAACATTCCACAAAAGGAGCTTCATTTTTGTCGATAAAAGGCATATCCTTTTCCAGATCTCAAAAGTTTTATCTAGTTTGCTGCACTCCCAGCTATTTCTAGCTTCATTCTTGTAGTTTTAGAAGCTCTCCTTCCTTTCTCCCCTATCCTGGGTTTAGTGATCATGGATGGGTTTTGTTCCACATTTTTTGGGTCTAGAATATCCATATTCTCATCATATCTTAGCTCATCTTCCTCTTCCCCTTCCTCCTAAGAAATGTAATCTGAATCCAAAGCTACCATATTATCCCTGATATCCCTTACCTCTTTAAAGGAGCTATCCAAATTCCTAAAAGGGGAAATTTGGATATCTTTGAATATGGGATCTTCAACATCTAATTTTTCTTCCCTAGCTGATGTGGGGGAGCACCCTATTATTCCTTGGTGGTTAATCTTCTCATCATCCAGTGGTTTGAATCTTTTTTTCCATCCAGATCAGTTTATTACTTGTGCTAAACAATGGTTATCTTTCCTCTAGTGTGACTGAAACCATCTCTGCTAAATTCATTACCTCTTTGGTAAGATTTTCATTCTCACTATTGTTTTTTTTCCCTAAAACAAAATATTTATGTGTTTTCTCCTCTTCCTTATTTGTTGGTTTATCAACCTGAGAGTCGTCCACACTTCCTCTTCTCATCTGGGTCTCCTTGGAAGCATAATGGCCTCGAGAAAAGTGTTTCTCCTTGACCATTTGAGTTGAGAAACTGAGTGCACAGTCCATGTTCATGTTCTCCCCATCTTACACTATAACTTCATTAAAATTTGAAACATATGGTCATCACCCCATTCCACTGGTTCAAGACTATTATCCTAGGGGATCCTTTGGTTCATTATTTCTTCCCAAAAGAGGAGGTCCATATCTATCTTGTTATTCTTGCATTCTGTGTGTTTTATGATCTCATCGACGAGCTTGTCAAATTGAAAAGCTTTTCCTTTTTCCAGAGTAGCAATCTTAATAAAATCATTTACATGGCTCCCATCCTCAGGTGTTTCTGCCAGAAGAGCTTTCTTCCATTCACCTTTTGCAGAGCCCAAGATGATAAAGTTAGGAAACTTTTAGCCTTCTTGCATTAATACAATGATCTTCATGCACATTGAGAGGTCATTTTGATCCACCACTTCCTCTAATTTAACGAAGGTCCCCAGCTTGTCACCTATGAGCCTAATAGTTTCTTCACCCCAGTATTCCTAAGGGATATTATGGAGCTTAGACCAAATAGGGATTTCCTTTATCTTTTCTGTAAGAGGGTCAAAATTTGGGGACCATTCCTGAAGATAGAGAAATTTCCCATCCATCAAGAAAGAACCTCCCTCCAGAATCTATTTCTTATCCTCTTTGGATGGGCATGTTACTAAGATAAAACCATTAGACAAAGTTTTGAGAGAATAGACAAACCCCCAAGCATCCTTTCATCAATTTTAAATCTTGAATTAAAGAGGGCCAGGGCCCTGTCCATTTCATTATCAAAGCTCTATATTCAAGAAAGGAAATATATTCCAGCCATTGTTTATTATAGATCAAAAAGGAGGAATCCCTAACAAACTAGATATTGTTACTCATCGAATGGGTTTCCTTGTTCATCCCAGTCTGAAATTTTGGTCGCCAAAACTTCTGTTTGATCTACTTGAAATTAAATCTCTTCAGGAGTGGGAGAAAACCTTTGTGGGATTCAAATTTTTGCCTCTTCTTATCCCAACCCCAACCACTTTGTGTTTCAACATTGGGAGCCACATAAAAATTCATCATTCCTCTTTGATTATTTCATGTTTTTATTTAAAGGTGTTGTAAAGGATCTGAGAATCCTATGTTCATGTTTTGTTTTGGAAATAAAGTCCTAATAGTCCACTTTGTAAGACCTAGTGGCCTAGGGTGCATTATAAACCCTATGGTCAACTATGGTAAAAAGGACTTAGGATATGTTGATTTAGTGAGTCAAATGTATTTTGGTCTAATTAAGTCCAAAATAATGTGTTTAGGCTCCTAGGTCTGTGTTTTAAGTTAGTTTGATGGCAAAATACAAACTTGTCAAAAATTGACAAAATGTTGTCAATATTGGTGAACAAGCTTTTTGAAAAGTTGATAAAAATTAGTTTCCAATGTTCACAACCACCTAATTTATGTTGGAACATTTTTTTATGGATATAATTCCTCCACAAACTCGTTTGGGGTTGTTTTTGGTGGATATTATGAAAATTGACAATTTGAAACAATAAAAATACTGTCATTTTCCTGCAAATTTGATGTTCTTTTGATTGGTACAGGCTTGTAAAAACTCCAAAATGAAAAAATATTTTATGGTAAGTTAGAGGGGAGAAATACCTTTCATTTGAGTCTAATTTGAGCTTTTGAGGTGGAGAAATAAGGGAGATATTGACTGTTTTGTGAAAACAGCCCGTGAGAGGGCATAAACCGAGGGTTTCATTTTAGTGTTTCCTTTTCTTCCATTTTAACCATGACAAAAATATAGAACTTGGTTGGATGGAAGATTTGGGAGTTTATTTTAAGGTCCAAAAGGTTTCAGACTGAAAGGATGCAGGTTGGAAGATATTTTGGTGAATTTAGCCAGGCATCTCCATGTGACTGGCTGTGGAATTGCTAAAGAACAGCAATAGAAATCCCCATAACTTTTGTGTGGCTGCAAATCAAAGCCTTTAACTTTGTATTTGTAATTTATATGGATGCCTCAAGGTGATCCAATAATTTTTTTTATGCTATTGTAGGTCTGAGAGGTACTTCCTTCATTAAGTGCTTGAATTAACCCTTGTTGTCCTAGTTGAGGGTTTCGTAGAAATGTGGTTTGTAAAAACTTCCAAGACCTGTAATTTTGGAGAAAGTGCTATCCAAGGGAGTGAAAGTGAGGTTTGAAACAAAATCTAGGTTCCCTTTGGATATTTTGTGTTTAAAACAAAAAAAGTTGGTTTTGGAGACTAGTAGGCCTAGAGAGCCAAGTTTGGGCTCGGATACCTTGGGGACTTGGAGGAGAAAACCAGAGGGTGGAGTTGGGTCTTTTATGATCCATTAAACCTATCAAACCTTTTCAAATCCTTGGGAAGCCTATAAATCTGATTTGGAAGGGTGTGAGCCGTTTGAACACTTTTTGAGTATTTTGCCTCTAGGGTTGATAATCCATAATTGGTGATCTTTGTAAAATATCTCAATGGGGGTTATGGGGATGAGAAAAATATATATTTTGATATGTTATATTGATGCTTGTAAGGTGTGAGGTCTGGTTGGGAAACCCTCTTTCCAAAGGGGTAGTTTTTCCTAGTGAGAAAGTGAGCAATTTGGCCTTTTCCAAGTTGTGTAGACCAAACCTCTACATCAATTGGTATCAGAGCAAGTGAGATCCTTGGAAGAAGGATTGTTTTAGTTCAGCCATGTCAAGGGAAGATGAGGAGAGTGATTTATCCTCAAGGATGACTAATGCACAAATAGTAAAGTTTTTGAAAGACCAAAACTTGGTCCAAAAACTTGATTCCTTGCAGAAGGAGGTTGATAGACTTAATGGGGAACTTCTTAAGAAAAGTGGTGGGAATTATAATACTATTGAAGAGGGGAGTGATGAGGAGCCCCTTGAGTAGGAAGATGAAGAAGAAGTGCCTGCTGATCAGAAACTACTTGTGAAGACCCTGAAGGCCATGGAGAGAAGGACCATGGATGTTAGGTTGGACCTACCTTCATATGATGGAAACTTGAATCCAGATGCTGCTGTGGACTATATTGATGCTCTCACAAGCTTCTTTGATTGTGAAGACATACCTTAAAATTAGAGGGTTAAGATTGCAAAGTCCAAGTTAAAGGGATCAGCCCTTGCATGGTGGAACTTCACTCAAGATGATAGGGTGAAGGAGGAAAATAATCCAATGACCACTTGGAAGAAGATGGTGGCATTGATCAGGGATGCATATGTTCCTAATGATTATGAAGTCCAACTACATAAGAGGAGAATGAGTCTGAGACAAAAAGAGATGAGTTTTTTAGATTATACTCAAGAGTTCCATAAATTGGTAATGAAATCCAAGGTAGTAGAACCTAAATGTGTGAAACTTGCAAGATATTTGTAGGGGTTAAGAGTTACCATACAAGATGAACTCAGCCTAAGCAGCCCTCCCACAGTCCAAAAATGTTTTCAACTTGCTTTGAAGGTTGAAGAAAAACTCAAGAGGAAGAGTGATGAAAGTGGAAGAGGGAGAGGACAAAAAGACTTTGGAAGTAGGGGCAGAAGTATGCCTCAAGGAAGAGGACATGGTTCCAAAGACTTTGGTGAATCAAGTCAATGAAGTGAACAAGGGGAAGGAAGCTCTAGAGGATCTTTCAGAGGAAGAAGAGGAAGCTTTAGAGGAAGAAGTGGTGGAAGAGGCCTAGAAGGAATAAAATGTTATAGATGCCATCAAATGGGGCATTTTGCATCCAAATGTCCAGAGAAGGAAAAAAAAAAAGGTGAAAGGAGAGAAAATTTGGTGAGAGATGAGGACACACATAGTGTTCACTCTCATGGATCCTTTGTGAAACCTAAACAAGGAGAGATCATGATGATGAGAAGGACATTGATCAAGGCACCTAGTCCACCCGAGCCACCCCAAAGGAAGACACTTTTCAGAACTAAGTGTAGATGTGGTGATAAGGTATGTAGTGTGGTGATTGATTCAGGTTCTACTAATAATTTTCTGTCCATTGAAGTAGTAGAGAAACTGAAATTGAAGAGGATTAAACATCCAAGACCCTACAAGGTATCATGGCTTACAAAGGGGTAGCAAACAGTCATTGAAGAGAAAGCATGGGTGGAGTTTTCTATTGGAAAGTAAAAGTACAAAGTACTTTGTGACATTGTGCCCATGGATGCATGCCATTTGCTACTTGGAAGGCCATGGAAATTTGACAGGAAGTCAAGACATGATGGTGAGAAGAATACATACACCATTTGGTACAAAGGTGAGAAGGTAACTTTACTACCCCTACCTGATAATGGTGAAGAATCAAAAGACTCTAAGTTTTTATTTGTAGGAGAGAAAGAGTTTTTAGAATTCTTGAAGGAAGAGGATACTCCTTGTTATGATCTGTTGATATTGCCAAAATAGGAAGAGAGAAAGGTGCAGAAAAAGAAAAAGGAGGAGCCTAGGAGGGTAGGACCAAAAGAGGTGGCTGATTTGCTTGAGACCTATAAGGACATTGTAACCAAAGAATTGCTTGATACCCTACCTCCATTCAGATAGATTAGCCACAATATTGATCTAATCCCTGGGGCTACACTCCCAAATAAGGCTGCCTATAAGTTAACACCCCAACAGAATGAAGAGATGGCTAGACAAATCTAGGAACTCTTAGATAAGGGTTTGATTTCTAAAAGTTTGAGTCCATATGTTGTTCCAGATTTATTGGCACCCAAGAAAGAGGGTACATGGAGGCTATGTATAGACTCAAGGGCCATTAATAGGATCACTATCAGGTACAAGTTCCCTATGCCTAGGATTGAGGACTTGATGGATCATCTAGGGGGTGCAAGGTGGTATTCAAAGGTGGATTTGAAAAGTGGGTACCATCAAATTAGGATAAGGGCTGGAGATGAATGGAAGACAGCTTTTAAAACTAATGAAGGCCTTTATGAGTGGAGGGTAATGCCATTTGGCTTATCCAATGCACCTAGTACATTCATGAGACTCATGAATGAAGTTTTAAAACCTTTCCTTGGTAAATTTGTTATTTTTTACTTGGATGACATTCTTATTTTCAGTAAGAATAGAGAAGAACATTTGCAGCATTTGAATTTATTCCTTAAGAGATTGCAGGAAGAAAAGCTCCTAATCAATATAGACAAGTGTCTTTTTATGCAGGAATAATTGGTGTATCTTGGTTTCATTGTTTCAGGTGGAAGCATCAAGATGGATCCTGAGAAGGTGGAGAGAATCTTGAATTGGCCTTCTCCAAGGTCAATGACTGAAGTTAGAAGATTCCATGGCTTGGCTTCCTTTTACAGGAAGTTTATAAGAGGTTTCAACCAAGTTTGTGCTCCTATTCTAGAGACAATCAAAGGGGGGCAGAAATGCAAGTTTGTATGGACCAAGGAGGCTGAGGAGGATTTTCAAAGTCTCAAACAAAAGGTAGCAAAACAACCAGTACTTGCTTTTCCAGATTTCCAAAAGTTTTTTACTATTGAGTGTGATGCATCTAATGTTGCTATAGGGGCTATTTTGAGCCAAGAGGGTAGGCCCATTGCATTTTTTAGTGAGAAACTCAATGAAGCAAAGAGGAAATATTCCTCATATGATTTGGAAATTTATGCCCTAGTTCAATCTTTCAAAAAGTGGAGGAATTACCTCCTACCAAAAGAATCTATTGTCTTTACAGATAATCAGGCACTTAGCTTCTTGAATAGCCAGGAGAAGTTGAGTCACAAGCACATGAAATGGGTAGTGTCTATCCAAGCATATACATTTACAATCAAACACAAAAAGGGAGTTTCAAACAAGGTGGCAGATGCCTTGAGTAGAAGATCCTTGACAGTACAAGAGGTGAAGTTGCAGAGTGTAGGGATTGACTCCTTGAAAGGTATGTATGAAGGTGATGAAGACTTTCATGAAATTTACAAAGTTTGTTCTGATTTTTCTGAAGCATACCATGTTGAATATGTTGATTACTTGATCCAAGATGGTTTATTGTTCAAAGGACACCAATTGTGCATTCCTAGGTGTTCTATGAGGGAAAATATTGTAAAAGAAAAGCATTGTGGAAGCATGAGTGGACATTTTGGGTTGGATAAAACCCTTGAACAGGTAAGAAGACACTATTTTTGGCCTAAGATGCAAAGTGATGTGAGAAAGTTTGTTGAAACATGCACTATTTTTCAAAAAGCCAAAGGTACTTCCACTAATACAGGTTTGTATCAGCCTTTACCCATACCTACAAGACCTTGGGAAAGTTGTAGTATGGATTTTGTAATGGGGCTACCTAGGACTCAAAAGGGGTTTGATAGCATCTTTGTTGTTGTAGATAGGTTCAGTAAGATGGCACATTTATTTCCATGTACAAGTACTAGTGATGCAACCTATGTAGCAAATTTGTTTTTCAAAGAGATTGTGAGGATTCATGGACTTCCTCTAACAATTGTGTCTGACAGAGATGTGAAATTCATTGGCCATTTTTGGAGAACCTTATGGAAGAATTTGAGAACAAACTTGAACTTTAGCTCAGCCTACCATCCACAAATAGATGGGCAAACTGAAGTTGTGAATATGTCCTTGGGAAACCTTTTGAGATGCTTGACAAAGCAATATGGAGAGAAGTGGGATGTTATACTTCCACAAGCTGAATTTGCATTCAATGACTCTGTGAATAGGAATACAAGAAGGAGCCCATTTCAGATTATATATGGTCAGAATCCTAGAGGCATCTTGGAGTTGAGAGATCTTCCACATGATGGGAAAACAAGTGCTTATGGTGAGAAATTTGTTGATAGCATGAAAGAGGTACATGATCAAGTAAGGCTAGCCCTCCAAAAGAGTTCACAAAAATACAAAGAACTTGCTGATAAGAAGAGGAGGGATGTACAATTTCAGATTGGTGATATGGTGTGGGTGTATCTGAGGAAAGAAAGATTGCCAAAGGGGAAGCATAGTAAGTTACTCATGAAGAAAGTGGGTCCTTGCAAGGTTTTGAAGAAACATGGGTTGAATACCTATGAGATATCTCTTCCCTTTGACCTTGGTATTTCTCCTATCTTTAATTTTTGTGATCTAACACCCTATAAAGGGAATATTTTTGCAGGTACAGACTTTCATGTTGAAGAGATTCAAGAGGACATTGTTGATATACCTCCTCATGCACCAAAGAAGCCTAAGAAGATCATTGAGGAAAGGGTCATCAAGAAGACCAGAAATAGGGAATACAAACAATACCTTCTGAAATGGGTAGGACACCCTATTGAAGAGGCAGTAAGGATGGATGAGGCAGAAATTCTGAAGCATGGTACTTCATTGAACCAACTTATCTCATGTGGAAATGAGATCAACCCACCCTGAGAGTATGGTGCAGGGGCACAAGCATAAAAATTCATCATTCCTCTTTGATTATTTCATTTTTTGATTTAAAGGTGTTGTAAAGGATCTGAGAATCCTATGTTCATGTTTTGTTTTGGAAATAAAGTCCTAATAGTCCACTTTGTAAGACCTAGTGGCCTAGGGTGCATTATAAACCCTATGGTCAACTATGGTCAAAAGGAATTAGGATATGTTGATTTAGTGAGTCAAGTGTATTTTGGTCTAATTAAGTCCAAAATAATTTTTTTAGCCTCCTAGGTCTGTGTTTTAAGTTAGTTTGATGGCAAAATACAAACTTGTCAAAAATTGACAAAATGTTGTCAATATTGGTGAACAACCTTTTTGAAAAGTTGTTAAAAATCAGTTTCCAATGTTCACAACCACCTGATTTTGGTTGGAACATTTTTTTATGGATATAATTCCTCCACAAACTCGTTTGGGGTTGTTTTTGGTGGATATTATGAAAATTGACAATTTGAAACAATAAAAATATTGTCATTTTCCTACAAATTTGTTGTTCTTTTGATTGGTACCGGCTTGTACGAACTCCAAACTGAAAAATTATTTCATGGTTAGTTAGAGGGTAGAAATACCTTTCATTTGAGTCTAATGTGAGCTTTTGAGGCAGAGAAATAAGGGATATATTGACTGTTTTGTGAAAACAGCCCATGAGAGGGCATAAACCGAGGGTTTCATTTTAGTGTTTCCTTTTCTTCCATTTTAACCATGAGAAAAATATAGAACTTGGTTGGATGGAAGATTAGGGAGTTTATTTTAAGTTCCAAAAGGTTTCAGACTAAAAGGATGTAGGTTGGAAGATATTTTGGTGAATTTAGCCAGGCATCTCCATGTGAGTGGCTGTGGAATTGCTAAAGAACAGCAATAGAAATCCCCATAAATTTTATGTGGCTGAAAATCAAAGCCTGTAACTTTGTATTTTTCATGTATATGGATGCCTCAATGTGCTCCAATAATGTTTTTTATGCTATTGTAGGTCTGAGAGGTACTTCCTTCATTAAGTGCTTGAATTAACCCTTGTTGTCCTAGTTGAGGGTTTGGTAGAAATGTGGTTTGTAGAAAATTCCAAGACCTGTACTTTTGGATAAAGTTCTGTCCAGGGGATTGAAAGTGAGGTGTGAAACAAAATCTAGGTTCCCTTTGGAGATTTTGTGTTTAAAACAAAAAAAGTTGGTTTTGGAGACTAGTAGGCCTAGAGAGCCAAGTTTAGGCTCGGATACCTTGGGGACTTGGAGGAGAAAACCAAAGGGTGGAGTTGGGTCTTTTATGATCCATTAAACCTATAAAACCTTTTCAAAGCCTTGGGAAGCCTATAAATCTTATTTGGAAGGGTGTGAGCCGTTTGAACACTTTTTGAGTATTTTGCCTCTGGGGTTGATAATCCATAATTGGTGATCTTTGTAAAATATCTCAATGGGGGGTAATGGGGATGAGAAAAATATATATTTTGAGATTTTAGATTGATGCTTTTAAGGTGTGAGGTCTAGTTGGGAGACCCTCTTTCCAAAGGGGTAGTTTTGCCTAGTGAGCAAGTGAGAAATTTGGGCTTTTCCAAGTTGTGTAGACCAAACCTCTACATCAAAAACCATTAGCATTCCCCCTGCCATTCATTTGTAACCTTCGTGGGTCCTAAAAAATATGGAGATTTCTTTGGTTGAGAGGCCATCCCCATTTGGATCGGCCCCCATATTCTGGTCCCAAATGTTAGATTGTGGTGACTGATCAGGAAAGTATTATCCAGGAAAGTGTTTTACACTTTCTGCAATGCATGGGAGATTGTTATATTGTGGTGACTGATCAAGAAAGTATTATCCAGGAAAGTGTTTTACACTTTTAAGAAAAAAATTTGGGGCTCATTTCTGGTCTGACATGTTCTAACCCTAAAGTAGCATAAATCTTGTATAAATTGGCTTAGGTTTAGGGTTTTATATGATGTATGTTTTAAGTTTGTTCTTACGGCATAATTAAGTTGTAAGTGGATTGCATATTGTGATTAGATTGTAATCACTAGATAATATTAACATTGGAATAGCTATTGGTGGATGTAGCCCAATGATTGGGTGAACCACGTTAAATTCTTGTGTCTTGTGTTCTCTTCTTTTTTGGTTTATTATTCTCTGATATTGGTTATATTTATGTATTTAATTATTATTTATGCCTTGTTAATCCCAACAAGTGGTATCAAAGCAAGGTTTTTTTCAGTTATCCTCTACAAGAAGATCTCATGGTTTAGTGGGAGTCTCACGGTTGAGTGGAATTAATGGAGACGAGGGTAAGTTGAAGGTTGAGAAGTTTAATGGGAAGAAAATTCTGTTATAGAAAATGCAGATGCAGGACTATCTCTATCAGAAGGATCTATGGTGACCATTAGGAGTAGTAAGCAAGAAAGAGATAGCTATGTCTCAAGAGGACTGGGATATTCTAGATAGAAAGGCATTGGGAAGCATTCGCTTATGCCTGGCACAATCGGTGGCATTTAATATTACCAAAGCAAAGACAACTAAAGAGGTTATGGAAACCCTAGAAAAGTTGTATGAAAGTCCTTCTGCTTCGAATAAGGTATTTATTATAAAGAATTTTTTTAATATGAATATGGTAGAAGGTGGTCAGTGGTTGATCATTTAAATGAGTTTAATATAGTTACTAGTTAATTATCTTTTGTGAATTTAAATTTTGATGAAGAAATTAGGTCTCTTTTGATTATGTGTTCTTTTCCAAAAATTTGGAGTGGCTTGATAATGGCTATTATTAACTCTATTTCTAATTCAAACACCTTAAAATTTGATGATGTTATTGGTTTTATTCTGAGAGAGGAAGTTCATAGGAAAATCTTAGGCGTATCTACATCAGGTAGTGTTTTGAATATAGAAAGCAGAGGCAGAACAAGAGATAGAGGAAACAACTTTAGAAATCATGGAAATCATGAGGCAAGTCAAATGGAAAGGGGTCTCAATCAAGAGGACCTAGCGACTACGGGTACTGTGGAAAACTAGGTCATAAGAAGAAAGATTGTTGTTCTTGGAAGAATAAACAAAGAGACAAACAAGAAGGCAATAAGGAGGGAGATGTGGTAAGTAATAAATCTAAAGATGATGTTATGATTTTTTCCCTTGAGAATGTTGATGATTCATGGGTTCTAGATTCAGGGACTTCTTTTCATGCTACACCCCATAGGAGTTATTTTATTGATTATGCCCAAGGTGATTTTGGGCAAGTTTACTTGGGAGATAATGAACCCTGTCAAATTGTTGGGACGGGAAGAATTAAGATTAAGTTGTATAATGGGAATCATTGGCTATTACAAGAGGTAAGACACGTTCCAAGGCTGAGTAGAAATTTAATTTCAGCAGGGCAACTAGGTGATGAGGGTTGCACTGTTACTTTTGATGATAAAAATTGGAAGGTTTCAAAAGGTTCATTAATAGTAGAAAAAGGTGTGAAATTAGGAACCTTGTATAGTTGTAGAGGAAATGTTATTCCTTCTACTTTAATTGTTACAGAGAAAAGTGAATGTTTAGGAATAGTTGTTGTAGTTGAGCAGGTAGAAAATGAAAAAGTCATTGTGGATACCAAAACAACACTATGGAACAACATATTTGGGAGCATGAGGGAGGAAGGTATTAAATTACTTCATTTAAATAAAGTTTTACCAGGCTTGAAATGTGTAAATCTGGATTTCTGTGAAAGTTGTGTTTATGAAAAACAAAAGAGAGTTTGTTTCTTGAAGGGTGGGAAGGAAAAGAAAGATGATAAATTAGAGCTTTTGCATACATATGTATGGGGGGAAGCTCATTTATCTTCCCTTGGTGTCTCTCTGTATTATGTTAATTTCATTAATGATGCAACTAGGAAAGTCTGGATTTATTTCCTTAGGCATAAATCTGATGTATTTGAAACTTTTGAAAAATAGAAAAGCTTGGTTGAGAATGAGATTGGTAAAAGATTAAAATATCTCAGATCTGATAATGGTGGTGAGTATTGCAGAAAAACATTTGAATATTATTGTTCCTCTAATGGTATTTGTAGGCAGGAAATGGTTCCAAGGACTCCACAAGAAAATGGAGTGGTTAAACGCGTGAATAGGACAATAATGGAGTGTGCAAGGACTATGAGATTGCATGTTGGGATTCCTTTAAACATGTGGGAAGAGGTTGTAAATACTGTTGTTTATTTAATTAATAGAGGTCCCTCTAATCCTTTGCATTGTGGTATTCCAGAGGAAGCATGGACTGGTAAGAAGGTAAGTTATTCTATTCTAACAACCTTCGGTTGTAAAGAATTTGCAGATATAGATTTTGAAAATAGAACCAAGCTGGATGCAAAATCAAAGAAATGTGTATTTTTTAGATATGGCATTAATGAATTTGGCTATAGAATTTTTGATTTTGAAAATCATAAAATTGTAAGAAGCAGGTATGTCATATTCAATGAGAAAGTGTTGTAGTTGCGACAACATGAGAAGAGAGACAATGATTATGTAGAGTTGGATGATACTCCAAAATATGATGTTCTAGTAATTCTTTATGCTCCGCAACAATAGAAAAAAAAAATACCACACACCCCAGTGAATGTTAGATGGTCAACAAGGCTAAGTAGACCTGGAGATAGATTTTCACCTTCTTTGTATTCTATTTTATTAACTGATGCTGGTGAACCTGAATGTTATAATGAAGCTATGTAGGTGGATATAAAGCTTCAGTGGGAGTCTACAATGATAGAAGAAATGGACTCCTTGCTGAAAAATCAGATTTAGGATTTATGTAAGTTACCTGTAGGTAAACGAACTTTATAGAATAAATGGGTTTATAGGATGAAAGATGAAGATGGAGGTAAGAAAATATTTAAATCCAGATTAGTCATAAAAGGATTTACACAAAAACATGGTATTGATTTTGATGAGATATTTTCTCCAGTTGTTAAAATGACTTCTATTCATACTATTTTAAGTATTGTGGCTACTGAAGATTTGCATTTAGAGCAGCTTGATGTTAAAACAATTTTTCATCATGGTGATTTTAATGAAAAAATATATATGGTAAAGCCACAAGGATTTGAGCTCAAGGGTAAGAATATTTTAGTGTGCAAATTGCAGAAAAGTTTATATGGCTTGAAGCAAGAGCCTCAGCAATAGTATATTAAATTTGATACTTTTATAAATGAGAATGGATACACTTGATGTAATTCTGACCATTGTTTTTATTTCAAGATCTTGAATGATGACAGCTGCATTGTTCTATGTTTATATGTTGATGATATGCTTGTAGTTGGGTCTAACATGGATCATAGTAAGGGGTTGAAACAACAATTAGCAAAATCTTTTTCTATGAAGGATTTGGGGGTAGAAAAAAAAATCCTTGGCATGAAAATTTGCAAAGATAGGAGGAACAAAAAATTAACTCTATCTCAGGTTGATTATGTTGAAAAGGTGTTGTAGAGATTCTCCATGAAGGATGCCAAATATTTCAGTACACCTTTGCCTGGTCATTTTAAATTGACTAAGGAGATGTCTCCACAGACACAAGAAGAGGAGGAAAAATTTCCAAGATACCTTATGCTTCAGCTGTAGGGAGCTTAATGTATGCTATGGTATGTACTAGGCCATATATTGCACATGCAGTGGGAGTTGTTAGCCGGTATATGAGTCACCTTGGGATTGGGCATTGGAATGAATTCAAATGGATTCTCAGATATTTAAGAGGTACATCCAATAAGTGTTTACACTTTGGGGTCTCTACTACTATTTTTCAAGGGTATGTTGACTCAGATTTGGTAGGAGATATAGACACCAGGTGGAGTACTACAAGTTATGTATTTACTATTGGTGGGACAACATTGAGTTAGATTTCTCAGTTATAAGAGGTGAATTCTTTATCCACTATAGACGCAGAGTATGTTGCTACTACAGAGGCAGCCAAGGAGATGATATGGCTTCAATTCTTCATGGAAGAATTGGGACATCCACAGGCAGATATTTATTTTTATTCAGATAGTCAAAGCGTCATTCATCTTGCGAATAATTTTTATTTGCACTCAAACACAAAGCACATAAATTTTTGGTATCATTTCATTCAGTCAGTTTTGGATGATGGGCAGTTAAAGCTGGAAAAGATACATACAGATGATAATCCAGCGGATATGTTTACAAAGGTTGTGAGGAGGGAGAAGCTGAATTCTTGTTCAGATTTGGTTGGTCTTCTAGATTGAATAGACTAAAAGAACAACATAGTCCAAGAAGGTTGGATCCAGTGGGAGCTTCACGGGGTAGTGGTTTTGCTACATGATTGGTCTCCAAGTCGGAGAATTGTTGGTTTATGTGGAGTCTGATCAATCCCCAAGTGGGAGATTGTTATATTGTGGTGACTGATCAAGAAAGTATTATCTAGGAAAGTTTTTTACACTTTTTGCAATGCATGGGAGAATGTTATATTATGGTGACCAATCAGGAAATTATTATCCAATAAAGTGTTTTACACTTTCAAGAAAAAACATTGGGGATCATTTCTAGGTCGACATGTTCTAACCCTAAAGTGACATAAAGCTTGTATAAAAATTGGCTTAGGGTTAGGGTTTCATATGATGTATGTTTTTTGTTTGTTCTTACAATGGAATTGAGCTGTAAGGGGATTGTGTATTGCGATCAGATTGTAATCATTGGATAATAATATCATTGGACTCGTTGTTGGTGGACATAACGCAGGGATTGGGTGAACCACATTAAATCTTTGTGTCTTGTGTTCTCTTCTATTTTGGTTTATTATTCTCTGATATTGGTTATATTCTTGTATTTAATTGTTATTTTTGACTTGTTAATCCCAACACCTAATGCCTGTGTAACCCTCCATTTCCTAACCGTTGCACCTTCTCTTGCCACTCCATTAAAATTGTTGAACGACACGTCTTATTAATTAATTATTAATTTAATAATAAAAGTAGAATTTATTTTAATTTTAACATTTGGGATGATTTTTTTTTCAAATGCAATGAAATTTTGTTTATATATCTTGAAAATTATACAAATATTTCATTTCTATCTATATCTTAGTTTTACATTTATTCTATTTAAAAACTTTTTAAAAAAATAGAATTTATTTTAATTTTAGATTATAAAATAATTAGCATGGAAAAAAGAAAAATATAAAAAAATTTCTAGGTACATCTAGATTTTAGTTTTTAAGTTTATTATAAAATAGAATGTTAATTCATTTAAAAGTTTAAAAAATATAATGTTAATGTGCAAGAACATTGGAAAGTGTATTGTGGTTTGACTTTTCTTTGTCAAATCGAATTTGTGATGAATCTGAAGGCCAACATAGACTTGAAATTGTAATTGCAAATTTGAAATACATTTTAGGGTTTAAGGATTAAGAGGAATGCTTCTAATGATGTAATTAGGTAATGTTTAGGTAGTGGGCACCTAATGAGCTTCAAATATATTTATAGGTAAAAATGATGTATTATGAGAGAAGTGTGTGAAAGAGAAAGATTGTGAATGCAGTTGTGCAATCAAAGACTTTGGATAGTCTGCACGTGAAGCAAAGATTGAGCATTAACTAGATCTATATGAGAAAAGGACTGTTATTTTCTTAAATCACTTTCACTTGTTAATTCCTAATAGTTTCTGCAATAAAATCCCTTAACCGAGAAGATCCTAACAAGTCTAAATTGTAAATCATTTAACCGAGTGACTCTATAACTAGGGTTTGAAATCTCTTAACAAGGTTACTCCTAACATGGTAAAGCTCCTAACATGGCTAAGCTCTTAACCAAGTTTAATTTAGAAGAGTGTGGAATTATCTATGGGTGTCATCCCCACACATGATTTTTCTAGTTGGATTTCCACGATAAAACTATTGGTGTTATTGTGTTGCATAGTTGTGTTTGTTTATCTTCATTGGTTTATTTAGTCATGTAATGAATGTTAATTGATGTAAGTCATTGAATGGTTTTTGAAAATTTTGATTTGTTAGATTACTAATTCAGCCCCCCCCCCCCCACACTTGGACCTATTAATACTAACAAAACCTATTCCTACATACAAAAATAGAGAAATTGTTTGTGGAAGGGGGGCTTGGCTTGGTCAAGCCCCAGTTTAGGAATTAACCTTGAATTGAAATGAAGTAATGAATGCTAACATGTAATAGAGATTAGATCTGAAATAAAGTGTAACATGCAATGTAGATACTCTTACCTCTTTTAATTTGATCAAGAATGTTGATGCAATAGCTTTTACTCCACACAAAATACAAAAGGAAATCATGCAAGACAAAACCTTATGAAGATGTTTTGTAAATCACTAATAAATTATTGAGGAATGAAGAAATGATGCCAATGTCCTTCCAATAAATTTGTTTGTTTGGCATCAATGGGGAAATATGCTTGATCTATGGAAGACACCTTGAATACTTTAAGACTTGAATGCCAGAATTCCACTTGAAATTGTACTTGGATGCTCAATACTTTGCTTGATTTCTTGATCAATGGTTGCTCCACAATAATGGTTGCATGGTCATAATGATTATGTGTCTCTCTAAACTGAAGGAAGAAGGAGATCCTTTTATAGTGCATCTAGAAATAGAATTACACAACCTGACCATGGATTTGGAACCCCGATGAATATGCCAGATAGGACGAATATGCCAGATAGGACCCAGGGCCCAATCTTACATCAAAAACCCAGGGATAAAGTCAAACTTTGACTACAGCCCTCAAGAAATTTGCTTGCTTATGATTGGAGAACATTTCCTGTAATATTTGCGAGATCCAGAAGGTAACTTGATTTTGTTATCGGGAGTGAATTTCAAGATCATAAAAGGAAGCAGGAATTTTTCAATTGGGTGAAAAAAGGGGAGTATACTTAGAAATAAGATCCTACCTTGATTTTGCACAAATTAGGGAGGATTAGGGAAGAAAAAAGGACCCACATGTTAAAAAAGTGTACATTTAAGTGAAATATAGAGCCCAATCAAAGGAACCACACTAAAGCAAGCCAAAAAAGATCCTAAATTGAGTAAAAATCATTTTTTTACTTTTTAGGATCATACATTTAGGCCCCACTTTAGCAAGAGTATAAGGTAAGCTCATATCCATAGTAAAGGAAGAGATGAAAGAGAGAAAGAGATGAGAAAGATAGAGATAATGGAGAATAAAAGAGATGGAACATCACTAAGCTTAAGGACCTTTTCCCCCCAAACAAAGGATCTCAACTAAACATTTATGCATAAGGATGTACAAAATAAAAACAAAGACAAAAAAACACACATAAGAAAGAAAAAGAGGGTTATCACTTAAAGACCCCAAATCAATTAGTGAAGATACCTTGATTGAACATATCTTATCCCCTAATATCATATCTCGGAAGCTATTGTAATAACATAAGTGATCACAAGGAAAAGGGAGAGAGTAACGAAAATAATGATGCCAACTCCATGATCTAGCCTATTGGAAAAACCATGAGAGTAAAGAGAGAGAGAGACCATGAACCCAAAGGCTAGCAGACTAGCTATATAGTGCTAGGTGAGAGAGCCTAGCCTAGTAAGATTATATGTCTTACTGTGAACCATATAAAGAAAGTGTTGCAAATGATGGAATTAAAAGGTCTAGCAAGTTTTGTTATGATAGTTCAATCCATAAAGGATGTTTTCTTAAGGAAAGTGTATCCAATAAGGGATCTGTAAAAGAATGATTTTTCCTAAGGGAAGGTAAGATTTATTAGGAAAATAAAAGAGAAGGGGGATCTTCCCTTAAGGAAAGTGTATCCATTAAGGGATCCAAGATAAATGATATATCATAATGGAAAGGTAAGCTTCCTTAGATATCAAAAAGAGAAGGAGGATCTATCCTTAAGGAAAGTGTATCCAACAAGGGATCTGAAAGGTGTTCAGTCAAAGGAACAAATGCAAAGTAGCATTGAATTTGTGTGTGTGTGTGGAAAATGTGAAACATAGAGCGGGGTATATGCCCTCACATTAAAGCGATTGCAAACACCTTAATGGTAGTAATGGATCTAATGGAGCATACATGCATCCACAACAGATGTTTCCACTATGAAATGTTCCCAAGAAAATAAAAATCAAGGGAAATGAGCACATGATAAAAGAGAGCATGTAAGAGATCTACCAACTCTAGGATCAGTATGATCATATGATAAATGTGAATTATTGTATCAAAATAAAATGTCATCATCCTCCAAAGGCAGTAGAACTACAAGAACAATGGAAGAAAAGCATGTAAGAATTACGATGAAGAGTCTTTTTGGGCCGGCAGCATGGAGGCAAAAAAGAATAGGCAGCTACCATTTTGAATCATCCCAAGAAGACAACACAAATGCGCATTTACAAACAATGGCACATTCATGATATAACATGTAATGACATATAGAAGTGAGATACAAAGTGAATAATGTTTATGACATTGTGATTCCTTTATCACCTTGCACCAATAGAGAAGCAAGGTTCATTTAAAGAAGTCTAAAAAAAATAGAAACAAGCAACACATCATGAGGGAAGCACATTACAACGGAAAAACACATAGAATCCATCACACAAGAGGAGCTAGTCAAGTGTATCACCTGCCCCCCATCTCATTATATAGTGTTTAGGTAAACTGGGCAACTCACAAGAGGAGAAACGTCATGCATGGAAAATGAAACAATAGATAGTTCCAAACAATGACCACACTATGAAGATAGGTCACTGTGTTTGTCACTAAGAGTGATAAATAACTATTATGAAAGCACAGCTGGTAAATCATGATCAATATCAATAGTCTCATAGTCATCAGAATCACTAGCATGAATATCATTGTTAACATCAAGAACATCATTATCAAGAGTATCTTCTTTATCCAAGTTAATTTTAAAATAGAATCTAAGATATGAATAGCACTGTCATGTTTGCTCATTTTAATATTGTTTAAATTTGCTTCCTTTGTTGGCTCAAGCATGTGTTGGTCAAAGTGAAGAAACATATGAGGAGGTGTATGAGGTGAAGTAATGTTTTTAGAAGCACATTGATGGGCTTGAGAATTATTCTTATTATGGTGGTCATGAGCATGACGGTTTCATTTGGTTTTGCTAGAAATCTAGTTTGGAAAAGGATCAATCAACATCAAGCCCTTTTCTTCTTTAGGAGGAAGAACTGAAGGAACCACACTAGGTTGAGTGGTGGGTTGATAAGAATTTCCATAAGAAATAGGAAGAGGAGGTATAGGTAGTGTAGGAATAAGTCCATTTCCAGAGAAAAGAGATGGAACATCCTTAGGCTTGTTAACTTTACAAATATTTTGGACCTTGTAACCTTTGTATGATCGAAAGAGATGGTCAAGATGGGTTTGAGTTTTTTGAGGCATAAAAGGCCAAAAGAAATCAAGGTCAACTGAGTCTCGAGGCACCGTGATGAACTATAACTGATTCAATGTTTGAAAATGATAAGTTGATGATCACCGAGCTGCAGATTGTAAATGCAAGACATTAAATTAGTTAATGTATTGTATTGTCATTGATGTCAACTTGATATAATCTGAATGGTCATATACATATTTTCATAGACTTCAAGAAACCAAAGAGATAAATTTTATGTTATCGGTAAACATAAAGCCAATGTACACTAAGTGACAGTAAACATCAATGGATAGTGCACACTAACGGACAGAGAACCCTAAGCAGTTAGTGTATACTGAGCACCACAAAACTAAGCATAAATGAAGTGGCCACCGATCAAAACTGAAGTTGATTCCCAAGGACAACTGGAATCAATGACCGAGAAAACTAAGAGTTGATCACCGATCAAAACTTTCATTAGAAAATGACAAAAGACTTAGCTGGCAAGAGCTATATTTAGAGTTAACTAATTGATTTCTTTTTTTTCATTGATTAGTTGAACTAAATATTTAAAGCTATTTTTATTCACAGTTGTCAAGGAGAAATCTATGGAATAAAACTATAGAAAATCTTTAAAGTTTAAATAAATTCATGGTGAGATTTGTAGATCAAGAAGAAATCTACATCAATAACAAGAAAGACAAGGAGATTGAATAGTGAAATCATGTCTATATAAAGAGACAAGTAATTCATTATGAAGTGAGGAATGCTGAATATAATTTTGGTGAAGATAGAAGTCTTCATGCAGCTCTGATCAAATAGGCTGAAGAACAGAGCCAAATAAATTATACAGACACCAAGCAACAGAGGACACAACATTCACCGAGAAGAAAGAAGAAAGAAGGGGAGAAAAAGAATTGAAGAGAACATTGATCAGAGAGGTATTATGGACTAACAATAGATCTGAAAATCTGCAAGTAAAATTTTTATTTTTGAACAGATCATTTACTATTTTCGTTTAACCATTGATTCAGAACATCTCTTAACCGAGTGGGATTTAACCATCCTTATTTTATTGAGATACTCAAGAGTATCAAAAGGTTTTCATGTTGACAACATAGTGAATGCTAGGTAAAATAATAAAATGTTAGTTTTAAATCCTCTAACAAGGTCACACTTACCAGTGTGTTTGTAACCCTTAACATGGTTGGATCTTCATATAGCTCACTTCAGAAGAGTGAAAATTTTGGGTTACCGGTCCCAAGTGGTTTTTCCCTTAACAAGGTTTCCACGTTAAAAACCCATGTGTCAAATGTGTATATGATTCATTAATTTGATGTTTTTCTTTACACATTAATAAAACATGATTGGTCGGTAAACACTAAGTTTAAATTTTTTCTACTCAGTAAAGGCTAAGAAAAAGATAAATAGTATATTCAACGAGCATTATATATTTGATAAGATTATTTAAAGGAATACATCTTGTAGGATTGAAAGATAACTGAAGGTATTATATTTGTGATATAAGTTTTGGTTGGATTATTGGATTAATTTTTTAGGCCACTGATTCACCCNTCCCCCCCCCCCCCCCCCTTCTCAGTTATTCTAGCACACTGAAGACTGATAAAGACTATTGTTAACATTCATGATTTATCAATTATGAGGAAATTTAACACATTTATGAATAGGAGAAGCCACAACTTTCATGGAGGTAAGACAAGGAAGACCAAGTTTGACTTGAAATTGATTAGAAGTTGGGATGACAATGAAATTAGCATGTATAGTTTTACCACCAACTTTAATAGGAAATGAAATGGAGCCATGTGAAGGATAAAGAACACCACTGAAAGTTTGGATCATAACATCAAATTTATTATAGAATTCACAATGCAATTGTCTACTATAATGATGTTCTTCAGTTATCACATTTACCATGCAAGTGGGGTCAATGAGGACACCACAAGAAGCAACACCAACAACCTTTGTGACAAAAGAGATGGGATAATCAGGTGATTTAATTGTTTCAACGGGTTTAAAGGTGATGCAAAGCTCAGATGAAGGTTTAGGTTTGATTTAGCTTGCTTAAATTGGTTGACCACATGGTTAGCTTCATTTATTTTTTCATTGTATTCAATGCAAGGAAAAGAAGAAGAAGTTGGGTTTGATCAATGGTATTGGTTTAATGAGAGGGAAAAGGGTTAGTATATATTTGAAAGTTTTGATTAGGAGGTGCAATAGATTTATTGCCATTGTTATTGTCACCTTTGAAAGATATAACATTGAAATCAATAATATCTTGAATAAAAATTTTGAATTGATAACACTTCTCAATATCATGAGAAGGTTAACGTTGGTATTGTCAAAGCTTTGGGATCAAAGTATTTGGATTTAGGTTTGGATGGATCAATGGGTTTGACATATTGGAGTGTTAACGCATTAGCATTAAGTAACTTCAACATCACATTATGCAAATATTCAGAAAGTTGAGTATAATTATGAGTAGTTTTAAAAATAGATGATAAAGGATCCACACCTTTGGATGTTGCTGCCACTTATTCATCAACAATGTTGGATGAGTTGTTGACTTTGATGAAGGTTTTTGGTTTTTGAAACTTGTTAAATTGTTGGATGTGGCATCACTCTTATCAATAAAAATAGGATCCATTGGAGTGGTGCTCTCAAATTGACTCACTTGTAGTTGATAATGATGAAGCACTACACGCAATTGAGCAAAGGAAGAGAATTTAGAAAGAAGTATCTTATCTCTAATGTCTTTTTGTAAATTAGAAATAAAAGTGTGTTGCATATCAACATCAAGCACAAGATAAGAAATATGAGCATGTAAATGCTTAAATCCACCAATGAAATCATTAATTTTTTCTTCAACGCTTTGTTTACAATGTATTAAATTGGTTAAAGAAATTTGAGGACTAATGTTGTTTTGAAATTATTGAATAAAAGAATTAGCAAGCTTGTGAAAGGAATCGATGGAATCAGAAGGCAAAGAACAATACCACTGTGAGGCTTTATCTCAAAATTTTATGGTAAACAACTTTTCCATGAACCCGTGGTCATTATAGAAATCATTATATAAGGTTTGAAAATTATTAACATGATTCAAAGGATCACCCCTACCATTATAGGTCTCCAGATGTGGAATCTCAATATCTTACGAGATAACAACATGGATGATATCTAAAAACAAAGGACTAAACGTATCACAAGTAGGAATGTAGAACTTGGATTGAGTCACGAAAGAAATTTGTTGTTGAAAAGAAGACACAATTTGACCCAAGCTATTAATTATAGAATCAATAGAAATAATGGTGGGAGGAGAAGTATGAGAAATGTTAGGACGATTGTTGGAAATTGAAGGAATGTTTGAATATAAAAAATGGACACTATGATAAGTGGTCATGGAAGATGGAAATGAAACACATGACACACTTGAATAAATGTAAGGAATAATAGGATTAGGAAGACTCAAATATGTAAGATTGGAATTTTGGATTGAAGTTATTATGATAAGTGGTGCATATATAGATACACTAGGAATGGAAGTAGAGATAGACAAGGAGGTCTCAACACTTGTAGTAGGCGGAATGAGGACTAAATATTGAGCACAATCCCTAAGAGGTTTGAAATTGGTATGAACAAGATGAGGAATGCTATGTAAGATGTTAAAACCATGTTCATGATTATTAATAAGTCTCCTTATGTCTTCTACAATGAAAAGGGCCTCATGATTACGATTTTATTTAGTTAGCCATTGTTCAAAGCTTTCAAAATTGTGGGAAAGTTTTTAGAATTGGGCAGGAGCAACCCTTAAGGATTCATATTCATCATGAGAAGAATGAGAAGAGTTATTCTCTGTAATAGGATTAAGATGCTTGTTGGTTTCATAAATATTCCTAGGAAAGAAGGAGGGTTCAGGATCAAAGGAACCCATAAGTCTACAACTTCTTCTAACCAAAATGCTATGGGATGGACTTAAAGCTATAAAAATCATAAAAAAAGGAATGAAAAGATAAATTCAATGCAATCATGAGATTTTAAGAAAATATGCAAAAATAAAGTCTTTTAGGACAAGCACATTAACTATCAAATTCAAACTAGATATGAATGCATACCATGTAGCGAAGATGTAATGTAATTATAGTAACTATCACAATGAACACAAAGGAGATCTAGATATGTAATTGAAATATTTGGAAATTCATGCAAAGAAGAGCTAACTACCAGATCAGAAAGTATAATACATGAAAGATGCGGGTTCGCCAAAATGTACATTAGAAAATTGGCGAGAAACCTATGCTAGGAGTGTAGATCTCTCACCAAATTGTGGTTTTGTACATTAGTTAAATTCTCTCCCAAAGGTTCACCCTCAAACAAATAAGATTAGCACAACACAAAAAGGATGAAGGAGTGCTAATGCAAGATCCAAGTGAGAGTGGGAAATTGGGGTTCACTTTCCCTTTATGTGATGTGAAATGTGTGTGTTAGAAATAATGTCTGGAAGGATATTGTTTCTATGATAAAATAAATGATAACTAGCAAGATATGATATTAAATATGACATAGAAAAGTAATTACAAGGATAAAATAGGAAGAGGGAACTTACCTTGAAGGAAAAAGGAAGCAAATAAGCCATTATATTTGATTTTTATTGTCACAAAGCCATCAAAATTAGGTATAATTGCAAACCTGGGTTTCTGGCACCTATAGCTACTTGTTGTGAAAATCTCAGACCTAGAGGACAAGGCCAAAAATAGCAGCCTTGTCTAGGAAAAGGATGAAGATTTTGACCTTATCCTTTTGACCGGGAAGATGATGACATTTGTAGAGGACCTGTAACTCATTCTCATATTCCCAAATATGGATCTAAAAATCTACAACTTGTTCCTGCATATAGAGAAAAAGGGGAAAATTTTATAGAAAGGGTCTTTCCTTGGCCAAGACCTTGTATAGGAATCAACCTTGAATGACAATTGAAATTGGATAAGGAAAGTATTGTAAACAAGATAAATGTAATTATTCACCTTGCATGAAATACCATCATGGATAGATGTTAGGATTTGATAAACCCACAAGGATGCTTGAATGTATGCTTGATATGTAGAATCAAGGATGTCTTCACAAATGCAATGGATATACACTTGTCAATCCTAGAGCTTGTATGTATGATATGCTTGATAACTTGAATGTGTGGATCTCATTGCTAGATTAAGAATTCCACTACTTGGCCACTATGGGAGAGAAACTAGCATCAACTAGAAAATATTTCCTTTGTTTGAATGGATCTTGAAGAAATGGAGACTTGGAGATCTTCAATTGAGCACTTGTCTTCAAATCTTGAATCTACCACTTCAATTGCATAACTTCAAACCTTGATTTCACTTTATAGCATGTAATTGTATGGATTGCACAATAATCTTGGATGTCAAAATGAGAGGCCTTGATTTCCTTTTATACTCATTTCGAGACTCAATATTGTCAGGCCAAATAGAAAGAGAGATCTGGAAGAAACACTCCTGCATTGGGCCTAGAGCTCATCGAAGCACAAATCTCTAGGAAAAAGCTACAAATAGAAACCTTATCTAGGTGGTGATTTTAAAGTTTTTCCAGATCTAGGGAAGTGTGATAAGTTGCAAGGGAATAAAATAAATTAAGTGAGAATCAAACATGAGGGACATTTAGACCTAGAAATCACTAAAGTGGGGCCTAATATGTCCTATATCTTCCAATTATGGGCACTAACTTTTTAGGATGGTACACTTAGATCCTATAAAAACTAGATTATCTTGTCCTTTCCTAAAGGCAAACACTCTATCATGTAAAACCTAAATAAGTTGGGCAATTTATTGCTCAAGTAGAGATAATTCCTCCATAATTTTCCACTTCCATCCACTAGATGGATGTTTTTCACCCACCACTAAATCATCTCTGAATCTTCTCTTTTATTCTCATTGTATTCATCATGATATCAATAGTTGGTTTTCACCCCAAGAGTCTTCCCAAAATAGTACAATTATCCCATCAAGTATGTCTTAAGAGAGGTGATCATTGATGAGTGACATACATATTAGCTTTAAGTTCCATACCCTAGACCCTTTAGGTGGATTTACAGTTTGAAACATTCTATGTATCTCATTTCTTTCAAGATATTTTATTTGAAGAATTTTAACCCACTTCATATGTGGTTCCTTATACATTTTCCACACCATTTTAGCTCCCAATGCCTTATCCTGTCATAATTGATTTCCTATCCCAACGCCACTCATTTCTTTGGGTGTACATTTTTTGTTTCAAGGAATCATTGTCATTTTCTTCCCCTCAAGTAGTCCTTTCCAATAGAATTTCCTTTTCATCTATATCAATTTTTTGTTTACCCCTTTTTTTAGTGTGAGGCAAGAAATTATATATATGAGAAGTGTGGATAAAACTAATTTCAACATCACTAATCTTCCAACCAAGGAGAGCCATCCACATTTCCAGGAGGAGAGTATTTTGTCCATTTTTTCTTTTAGATAATCCCATAGTTCAGTTGATTTGATTCCTTTATCTAATGGGAGTCCTAGATAAATGCATGCTAGTTTGCCTTTATTAAAGCCCAATGCATTTATAATCTCTACTTATTTCCTAGGTTCTAGTGAGATGAATAATACTTTTGATTTCTCTTGGCTAATCATTTGTCTTCATGCTAAAGCATATTGCCTTGATATTCTCTTGATTTGAAGAACCTCCATTTTCTTTTTTGCCCTAAATAACATTGTTTCATCTACGAATTTCTTATGTCATATTATATTGGCAATCTTAACTCTCACACAAAGTCCAAGATCCTGTGGCATTTTGAATTCTCTTCCTTATTCTTTTGCCATTATTATAAAAGTAAATGGGAAGAGAATATCCCCTTAATTAAAACCCCTTAAGACCTCAAAAAAATCCTCTAGAGTGCCATTGACTAGGATAAGAAATATAGGACTTGATATGCAACAAAATACTTAGTCTATCCATTCTTTACAGAACCTAAAGACTTCTAGGATTTTGCACATAGATCTCCAATCCACCTTATCATATGTCTTCTTTATCTCAAGATTTTTAAGAATACTAGGCATTTTATTGTTCTTTATTGATTGAATTGCTTCCCTAGCTATTATAACTATATTAAAAATTGATCTCCCATGCACAAAGCCACTTCATTCCTCACATATTATGTTGAGAAGGGTTGGTTTAAGTTTTTTTGCATTACCTTCACCATTTTTTCATAGATAGTATTGCATGTAGAGATATTGGCCTAAATTCATCCAAGAAATCATCTTTACCTTTTTTGGGAGTGTATGCAGAGAATGTGTGCAAAGGAATGTAATTAAGTAGTAAACACACTCATAATACAAAAATAGTGAAACAATCAAGATTAGACATATATAAGCAATAAACAAATAGGAAAAGAAAACCACTAAAACCTTGTTGCAATTATTTGTCCAAGATATTGTAGTTGTATGTATGCTCACAAATTCAATACCATAACAACATTAGAGTGCTCCATAGTTTCTCAAGATTGGGGGGAAGAACCTGAAAATGGGATTCAAAGGGTTTTCACAAGTGAAGCTGGTTTTCTCTCAAATATGCATGAGTTTGCATAATGGGAGAGTTGAAAATGGATTTAAGGATTTGACTCAAATATGGATAATGGATATGGGATCACAAAGATAATGGGGTTTTCAAGGATGGACCTCTCAATAATATGGTGTCTTGGGTTGAAGGGAAATAGGAAGATTAAATAGAGGAATTGAGGAGGTGAGGGCTATCCCCCATTAATGAGGGGTGACCAGGTGTCCACCTCATTGTGGTTGGGGGATGGGGAAAGAGACTTTCCATAAATGACATTTATGTATTGGAATCCCAAAGGCCAACCTTATTAATAGGGGCTTTATAGAAAATAGGTTGAGGATTGGGATGAAGGAAGAAAGTTGGACTTCGCTTCCCTAATCCTCACACTTAGCATTGTGCACATGTTTTTGTCAATCAGGATTGTGCCTTTAGCTTGATGTGAAATCTAGCTATCCTATTGAAACATGTAAAATCTCTTGGGTGGTGGGTTGTCCTAAAATGAGAAAAGAATCTCTGAAAGATAGGTTGGTTTCTAAATAGTGCTCACCTAAAACTAAATATGTATATGGGGAAAGGGATGGGAGAAATATGAATACCTAAAACTAAATGAGGTGATACATGACCAAATGATTTGTATGCAAATTCAATTAAACAACATGAATTATTGAAGATGCTAATGATTCTCAATAATCAGATAAGCATGCAATTACAAAGGTGTTTCTATGCAAGGACCTAGAATCTTTTGTTTTGAAAGGAAAACCTAGGCTTTACCAATTTTCTTCAAAAGAATGAGGACACAAACAAACACCTATAATCACAAGTATCTATATTTGAACATGCAATAATGAATGTAGTTTGAATGAAGGATAAACACAACATAGAAACAAAGAACACACAATATTGCACCTGAATCAATGAGAAGGTACCGTTGTATCTGTATAACCAATGCTGAAAAATTCTCTGCTACAAAGTATTCTTACAATCTACTCACAAGTATGCAATGTGCAAAACATATCAGCCAAAAAAATTCCCCCCAAAATGAGGTAAATAAATAAATAAATAGGCTATATATCAGAAAGGGTTGGATGCATATGAAAACCCCACCAAATCGGGAGCTAAACTGTCTGAAACTGAAGTCTAAGTGATCCTCAAACTCCACCAAGCCATGTACAACTGAAGTGTCACTCAAAATTGCTCCAAATATTCTAAAATCATACAGAAACTGTGGGGGTCAGATGTGAGTATAAATCCCACCAAAATAGGGATATAACTACAAGAATCTATGACCAAACTACTGGAAAAGGTCCCCCAACTGATGATAACTAAACATCAACTCCAAAACACCTCCAACTAGGCTCCAAGTTTTGGGATTAATGGGAAGTAGTACTGAGAGGGGAGGGGTGAATCAGTACCTCTCAAACTTTTAACACTTTTCACCTTTCATCTTTAGTAAACAATCTTTATTGTATTACCAACCATTTTTGATGTTCTTTCTTATGCATGTAGTATTAATTCATAATATTAATTGTATGCAATCATTCACAGAAACATTCATGAAAATAATAAACACATAACAAAAGATATGATATCACAAAAAACTCCTATTAGGAAGTAAAAACTGATGTGGGGTTGGCACCCACAAAACTTCACTATCTGCAGAATGGAAGGGAGTTGGTAAAGGCTTACAATTGATCACTTCTGATGATCTACCTTGTTAGGAGTATTAAGGTGGAGACTATTAAGATCTACTTTGTAAAGAGATTTTAGCAACACTAATGAAGTGTGCACTCGGTTAAGAGATTTACAATAGGACTGTTAAGTCCAGCTTCCTTGAAATGATTTCTTAAGTGTACTACACTTGTTAGAATGAGTTCAATATGTTTGACCTGACTGTATGCAATCTATAATTTTTTATCACAGATCCATTAAATCTCTCATAATATGAATATCACCCATAGTGATTGATTAATACCTTTTCCTTCTTGTCACTAGCCTGTGTTCTGTTCTTGAAACTGAATTTATCCTTTTTTGTCCTTCTGCATGAATTCTCTTATCTGATCCTTAGATGATCTTAGTGGCTACAATCATCATCAAACAACATGTTTGCAATAGATTGAGCATCTATTTATACAAGTATTTGACCTATTCTAGAATCACGCATTACAATGTATACAACTTGACCTTGATCCTTTAGTTTGCATGTTTTAAAATAGTTAAACTAATTAAAACAATAATAATTACATTGATTTCTCCGCACATAATGGATTTAAAACAAATAAAAAAGCTTAATATAAAACTTCAGTGATTTATCTGAAGTGGAAAGTTAGATCCACTTTCTGCGGGATGTAACTGACTGTCAGTTCTTGATCATGGGTTGAACTAAAATTTTGTCGATGTTCCTTCATTGAACTAATTGTTAGGTTCCCTTCATCTATTGGGTTCCATTCGTTGATGTTTCTCTAGGTTGCACTGTTGGTTACTTTTCGGGTTCCTTATCCTTTTTTTCATTGGGTAACACTAAATAGTGTTTTTCGGGATGCTTTGTACTTGGCAGTATCGGGTAACCTTGGCATCGGGTAGTGTTGTGCCCTGTCTTTCAGTGTAGTGTAAACCAATGGTCTGGATCAAGTTTTCCTTGCATATACTAATGGAAAAATATAATGCCTTCAATATCCCCCTTTGACATTAGTATAAAAAACTGATATGTGCATAATACTAATGTGTTTAGTATGTACACCATGTATATATCCTTGTCATTATATGACTCCCCCTAACTATATGCATCGGTATAGTATAAGTATATGTACATGTATACTTGTCTTTATACTATACATATCCTATTCTTTGCTCTTTCAACTGACTGAGTGTACAAATCATTTCATCCTTCATTTCCCCTTTTTTTGTTAACTGTACATATCATTTCCCTCTTTATTTGATACTCATGAAAAAAATGTACAACTTATAAGTTGTCAAAAATGTGACAAAAATGTGTAACTTACAATGTGTCAAGAATATGTGAATGGGTTTTCTTGATATCTTCAAGCAATTTCTCCCATTTTTCTTTCAGGAGTTCTAGTGCCACGTGCTCTAGCTCAATTTAGGCATGCATATCATAAATGTTGTCTAGGACAAACATTTCTGGGGTGGCTATTAGTGCTCTTGCCTCTGTCATATGTTGTTGCAGTAATGAGAGTGTCGGTAAGAGTTATGGTTGAAGCTCATTTATCTCATCTCTGAATTTTGTTTTTGCAATCTGTATGTCTTGTGTCAATTTCTAAGCTTGCTTGAGCTGCTCATTGTGCAATTTGATTGCCTCTTCACTTTTCATGAGACTTTGTGCACACTTTTTTGAAGATCAGCCTCTATCTATGCTATCTTGTTGGTATACTCCTTGGTGAGTTGATCTATCATGCATAACTTTTGTATCAAGGTAATAGCTTCTGAGATTATTGGATCTATTGTACTAACTAGTTCAGAAAACTTTACCTCTTGCAATGCCACTTCTTGGCTTATCTTCTTAGCTAATTTGAACTCATACTTCTGTTCAAGTCTTTCTTCCATGACCTTCTCAGCATCTATGTTCTGAGATGTGATTGCTTATGTGAGAACCATTAATTGATCAAGCATTGGGGCTATTTGATCAACATCTACATCAGGTACAATTTGTTGAAGTCTTCCTCATGCAACTTCAAGTACCTTAGCTTATTTTGTGGCTTTTCTCAAATTGTCTTACATTTATTTCCTTTCACAAAGTTGTGCATACTTTGTCAGTTCAGTTGGATCCAATGTCCTAGGATCACATACTGGTATCTCAATGATTTCATCTAGAGTAACTGGATTCTTATGCTTGTTCTTCTTCTTCCTTGAGATTTGTGTGGACGCAGATGTATGAACTACCATTTCTAGTTCATTTGTCTTCTCTGAAGTACTCGGTGAAGTCTTTGTAGATGATGCTTCTTGTGTTTTCTACTCGGGGTTCACCTTTCGGTTCGGTGGTCAGTGAAGATGTCTCTCCATGAACCTTGGCTGTCTCTGCAGATTTTTCTTTTGTTTTCTTCTCCTAGGCATCTGTCTTTGCCTCTTCACCTTTTTCATTCTACTTGTCCTCTACTACTTTTTTATCCTCTTTTTTATTTTCATCAATAGATTCTTTCTATTCATCGGTTGTAGCTTGTTTTGTAGTTGTATCCTTTGGTGCATCGATTCTATCCTCTGTCTCTGCATCACCCTTGTCCTTGGGTATGCTTGTATCTACTGCATTAGATTTTGCATTACCTTCAAGCAGATTTATTTCCTTTATCAACACTGGCATATTATCCTGAGTGCTCACTTGTGCTGCATCTTGATTTGTGTCCTGCTCATCAATTTGATCATATTGAGTAGTGACATCTTCATCTTTTTGTAGTTAATCAGTAGGGTCTAGTCTCGTGATGTCAATAATTGATGTGTCTGGCCATATTTCATCAACAATATCCATGTCTTTGTTTCCTTGGGTCTCCAATGCTTGTTTCTTGATCTGATCCTTAAGAGATATAAAAATTACATCATCTTCTTTCTGTAGATCCTTATTAGAGTCATACTGAGTGATGTCTTGAATATCAAGATCATCCATGACTTGGTCTAAATCAATTGGCTCAGCATTATCTACATTGTCCAAAGTAATGTGCTTAGGACTTGCTCTGTCTTTCTCCTCCTCTACATGAGGTGTATCGGTGAGAAGTAATTGATTCTCATGACTTGTTGACTCTACAGGAAGATCTAAGAGTTGTCTCCATTTGGTATCGGTCATGCTCTCCAAAACTATAAAATTATCTTCAAGCACTTTGTAAGCTCTTATCTTAGCTACAAATTTGCTTGAGTGCTTCTTCATTATTTCTTTTATTTCTTCCATCTTTTATTCGGGAGGCATTAGTGTGACAAGTACCCTCTCCCTTGCTTCCTTTTTTGTATGTAGAGCATATGACCATTGTTGTGAAATTCTATTACCCATCTCTTTGGGTATCTTTCCTATAAATTCTACTGGTACATATTTAAACTTGACCATTGCCCTTATTATTGCATCTTGTATCTTGTTTTGGTCTTCAGGCTCAAGTTTATCCTATTGTCTGATCTTTCTATCAGTCATTGTACCGGTAGCATCAATTGACTCAGCAATTTCATCAATTGTTCTAGTGAGAAAAAATTTCTTACTCACATCAAGCTCATCCTATTTAGAATCTTCAATGTCATCTTCAGTCCTGACCATTCTTTTCCTCCTTTTTGTAGGTGTTTCCTTCATAGTTTGCTCCTTTTTTTGCTACTTCCTCTTGTAGGTCCTTACTTGACCTTTCTTCAGAGGTGTAGTATCTTTTGTTGTTTGGCTCCTTGTTCTTTGTTTCTTTGTAGGAGGTGGAGGTGTATCAGATTCAGTTGACTTAGAATTTGATTTTAGCTCATGTTTCTCTTCACCGATGGTATGGTCATCAGTTTCCTCTGTTTGTTCTTTTTCCTCCTCATTAGCTGATGGAATCTTTTCAAGATTCTTAACCATCATATTCTTCTTGTTTACAGTCTTCTTGATGACTAGGCCTGATTTTATCTTAGACTTAACCTCTTCATATGTGCCAAACCTTGGTTGTTTTTTGTCAAGTGGTTCATTGATCAATGCATCAATTGCATTGGTTGCTTGATCTATGTTAATTTCATAATCAAGAGGGGTTAACCAAGTTGTTCTTGGTACAACCAATTTTATGTGGGTGAAATATGTATCCACCATAAAACATATCTCATCCCTATGTTTTTCAATTAGTTGCTCAGGGATCCTCACTCTTTCCATCATCATTTCCTTGAATTCAAGGAAGTATGCAGTCATTACTGAATCAAAATTATCTCCTAGTGACTTAATAAGTTCACTAATTTATAGTGTGACTGGTTTTGTAGTATCCCATTTTACTTTTCCTACTGAAGGAAAGTATTCTTGAAAGTAAAATAATATACACGTGATAAGTGAACAGAAATTACATGTGTTTGTCTTTGCAGACATGATTTTTGTAATTTTCTTATCAAGTTGTTTCAACAGGATCTCACATAGATCCATCTATATTCCCCTTTTCACTATCTTGTAAGTTGTGCTTACTGTTGTAGATGCAATGTTGTTTAGCATGCTTTCCTAAAAGATCTTGTAACAAATTACACATGCACCAAACTTAAGTTCCTCATCGGTGATGGTGTTAACCTTAAGACCTCTATTATCCCACATAGCTTTTGTGAGATTTTCAACTTCTAGCCTGGAGGGATGCTTGTGTACCTTAGGCTTGTTATTTATTGGATAACCAGTTGTAGCATGTAACACATCCTTAGTGATTTTCTAAGGTTGGTCTAACCACAACTTTTGATCATGCATTTTGCTCAAAAATAAGCTAATCCAATCGGTTTTGAAAACCCTCGGGAAATATAGGGAATTTTTTATCCCCTTAACTTGCAGATGCTTATGTTATTATTTTAGGTTTCCTTGGGCATCACACAACTTCTAGTAAGCTTGGTCTATCTCCAGATTACCTATTTCAATGATCTTGCAGTGAATGTAGGACCTTACGTCCTCTATCAGCAAAACCCTAGGTGGAATTTTCAAAAATGCACCAGATTCATCAGGTTGCAATGCAATATCTAGGAATATCTTGTACTTTGGTTCTATACATGTGTTATTCTTTATCAGCCTAGCCACATTCTTCTTATCATTTTTAATCTTTACAGTTCTTGAAGTGGTTGCCATCATTTTTAAAATTTAGGGCTTTCTTGAAAATAATAACAGAGTTCTTTGTTGCGCTCGGTACTTACTTCGATCCGTGAACCTTTTGAATGATCTATTTGGAGTGTGCTAGATTGAGTCAAGGTCGCTCTGCTAAATGCTTTATTTTTTCTCTATTTTATCTCTTCTCTTTCTCTTCAAATTGCGTGTGAGAAATGAAGTGCTCCCATCAAGTATTTATAGACTTTTTCCCTAAGTCTTTCATAAATTCTCAATGACTTGCTGGGTCATGAATACAAAGTTTTTCAGGAAGACTCTCACATAAAATTATCGGTGTTGACATGATGCTCAAGATAGCTGTTAAGATTTCTGCTTTCATCAATGGATATCAGTTTTCTGTCATGACAACTTTATAACTTTTCTTTCTTACCAACGGGTGTTAGGTTACATTAGCAACTTGGCCATTTTATGTGTTGACCGATAATTCTCAGTAGGTGTAGATATCTCATCCTTTATGTTCATCGATGATTTTAAGTATGTGTTTACCGATGGGGTTGTTTTCTTAGAATTGTAACAAGTAACATAATATGCATCTTTATTTATGCAGATTTTGACTATCTATCAATTTGTATAATGGAACTGATGCAAAATATGACTTGGTGTAGTACAGTTCCATACTTACTTGTTCAACTTAAGTGGGGGTGGTGATGTCACTAGATCCATTGGATAGGGTGTCACCATTTACATTGCTTGTTCCAGCTTCATCATTGCTTGAAGCTTTTCTCTACATTTTGTCTCTATCCCTCCAGATATCTTCAATGCTATTTCCATTGGGATATATGCTTATATCTGTCATTCGGTCTTTGCAGTATTTCTTGAGATGACCAACTTTATGACAATGTAAGCATGCCATTCTGGGGTTTGTCCAATCTCTAGACCTTTTGGTCCATGCTCTCATGCATTTTGTATCAATGTGACCATATCTACCACATGTTGTACAATTTTTCCATGTACTGTAGTCTCATACATATTGATTATCGATTCTCTTTGGTTGATAGGGAGTTTCTTGACCTTTAGGCTTCCATGCTTGCCTTTTCTTTTTCTAGCATTCAAGACTTGTGTGCTCAATCATTTTGCATGTAGGATAGTATTTGTCCATGTAGGTTTCCTTCTTTGGTTGATCCATCTTATACTTACATTCATATGCTTTATGTCCTTTCTTGTTATATTTATAACAGAATCCTATGAATGAAGATGTAGATTTAGGAATACCTTTCATTTTGCCTCTACACACATTTGATGTGTGGCCTTGCTTTCCATAATGTTTTCATCTAAGCTTTGTTAGTCTTGGATTTTCATAAACATTCTTTGGATTGGCTTGATTTGATGATTCTCCATTTTCGATAAAGCCTAGACCGTTGTTGTTGTTGACTCTTCATTGTCCTTCAAGAAAATCATCCATTCTTTTATTACTTTCTTTGGCCTTTCTGATAATTTCATTATGTTGTTTCTGAACTCTAACCTTATGCTTTAGTTTTTCATTCTCTTCTCTTAGTTCACCGATAGCCTTTACTCTTTCAATGAGTTCTATATTCATTTTGTTTTCTTCTTGACTCATAAGAATAATCTAATTTGTAATCTCATGGTGATGCTCAGCATGCCTTTGAATTTCTAACTCCTTTTCTTGTAGCTTCTCTGTAATCTTCCTCTTGTCATCAATAGCTAGTGTTCTTTCTATTTCATCTTGTCTAGCAGAACTCATCACATCAATCATTCTTACCATCTGAGTCTCTTGATCGATTTGCAGCATCTTTATTTGTTCTGTCATATGTTTATTGATCTCTTTTAGATTTGTGATGTTCTCTTCTGATGTATTTGATGCATTACTTGTATTTGATCCTGAAGACTCAAATAAATATGGAATCTCTTCTTCTTGATAATATTTTTCATTGCTCTGAGTTTCCATACCTTTTCTCTCATCCAAAAACTCTCTCATCTTGATTCTCGCTTCTTTATACCATTCATAGAACATCTGAATTTCAAGATTTTTATTCTCAATATTTTTATCAAGTTTGTACTTCTACATTGTATGATATTTGCTCTTAATCCTTTAAGATTTTAAGAAGAGACTTATCTCTGATACCAATTGTTTGGATTAATGGGAAGTAGTGTTGAGAGGGGAGGGGTGAATCAGTACCTCTAAAACTTTTAACACTTTTCACCTTTCATCTTTAGTAAACAATCTTTATTGTATTACCGACCATTTCTTCTATTCTTTGTTATGCATGTAGTATTAATTCATAATCTTAATTGTATGCAATCATTCATAGAAACATTCATGAAAATAATAAACACATAACACAAGATATGATATCGCAGAAAACTACTGTTAGGAAGTAAAAACTGCGATAGGGATGGCACCCACAAAAATTCACTATCTGCAGAATGGAAGGGAGCCAGTAAAGGCTTACAATTGATCACTTCTAATGATCTACCCTATTAGGAGTATTAAGGTGGAGGCATGTTAAGATCTACTTTGTTAAGAGCTTTTAGCAACACTATTGAAGTGTGCACTCAGTTAAGAGATTTACAATAGGACTGTTAAGTCCACCTTCCTTGAAAGGATTTCTTAAGTGTACTACACTTGTTAGAATGAGTAAAATATGTTTGACCTGACTATATGCAATCTATAATTGTTGATCACAGATCCATTAAAGCTCTCATAATATGAATATCACCCATAGTGATTGATTAATACCTTTTCCTGCTCGTTGGTAGCCTGTGTTCTATTCTTGAAACTGAATTGATCATTTTCTATCCTTCTGCATGAATTCTCTTGTCTAATCCTTAGATGCTCTTATTGGCTACAATCATCATCAAACAACATGTTCACAATAGATTGAGCATCTATTTATACAAGTATTTGACCTATTATAGAATCACGCATTACAATGTTAATTCTTGATCCAAGGTATACAACTTGACCTTGATCTTTTAGTTTGCATGTTTTAAAATAGTTAATCTGATTAAAACAATACTAATTACATTTCTTTCTCCGCAAATAATGGATTTAAAACAAATCAAGAAGATAAATATAAAACTTCAGTGATTTATCTAACATGGAAAGTTAGATCCACTTTTTGCAGGATGTAACTGACTGTCGATTCTTGATCGTCGGGTTGAACTGAAAGTCTATCGATGTTCCTTCATTTAACTGATTGTCAGGTTCCCTTCATCTATTGGGTTCCACTCGTTGTTGTTTCATCGGGTTGCACTGTTGGTTACTCGTCAGGTTCCCTTCATCTGTCGGGTTCCACTTGTTGTTGTTTCATCGGGTTGCACTATTGGTTACTCGTCGGGTTCCCTTGTCCTTTTTTTCATCGGGTAACACTGAATAGTGTTTGTTGGGATGCTTTGTACTTGGTAGTATCGGGTAACCTTGGCATCGAGTAGTGTTGTGCCCTATCTGTTGGTGTAGTGTAAACCAATGGTGTAGATCATGTTTTTCCTTGCATATACTAATGGAAAAATATAATGCCTTCACTAAGGTGCTGCAAACAGACCCTAATTTACTCCAAAACTGAGCATGAACGAAAAGAACTCCTCAAGTGAACATGAGACAAGAAATCAACTAACAATCAACCCCTAGAAAAACCTCCTATTTTTACCAAGAATAATTAATAATTATTGCCTTATAATATTGATAAACAATTATTATTATCCACAATGAATGTGCAAAAAAGAAACCCCTCTAAGACTTACTATTTATTTATTATTTATTAATTATGATATTATAATATACTTAATTTTTAAATCTGAATAGTACAACTATTCGTTTGAAATTAAATATATAAAAATATAGCAATTAATAATTACTTAATAAATGGATAAACACCTAAACAAAATTTACCCATGATTAACAATCATATTATAATATACTTAATTTAAAAATGAATAGTATATTGTTCATTAAAATTAAATATATTATAGTATGATTGATTTAATAATAAACAAACTTTGTTAAAATCTAAAGAGAAATACAATCTATATTTCTTATTAAAAATAATACTTATAAAACCCCAAAAACCATAATTTAAAGAATATTGCCATTGAACAATATTTATTAAATTATAAATTTTACAAACTTTATAAATATTATTTTAAAATGAAATATAGATTTTAATGCAAACTTTTAAATAAAAAAGAATAATAACCTTATCATTAATATCTATTAAGTAAATAAAGGATATTACTTAATAAATATTAAACTTAATTAATATGTATCAAGTAAATACTTTACTTACTTCATAAATATTAAGTAAATTTATATTCACTATTCACAAGTCCTCCGTAGCTAATTCATGACATAAATTTTACAAAATATAAGGCACAAAAGTCTTTCTTCTTTCCATCCAGTGGAGATATTAGGGTAAAACAACCCTAACTCACTCATTTTGTGATTTCATTTGGAAGCCCTCCATGCTGAAAATGGGCGCCGCCACATGCTAAGGTTGAAAACTTCTTGGAGGCTGGCCATCACTGGAGAAGACATAGGGCTTTGGCTCTAAAACTATCTTTGTTCATTGTTATTCCTCTTTGTTGTGCATATGGTCACCATAGGGTTTGATGCTTTGGAGGTCTCTTATCATCTTTTGAAGAATGTTGCCACTATGGGAAGATAGCTTGGAGCTGAACTTTTACTCCCTTACTATTACTTCTTCCTAGCTATTTTCATGAATGAAAAATTCTAGCCGCCACTATGGGAAATAATTTGTAAATGTTAATATGTTGCCTCTATGATGATAAATGAAGCTTTGACAAGCTACATCCCTCTTTGCTCACTGGAAACTCTTATTGTGGTTGCCTTCTAGATCTCATATGTTACTATTAGAAACTCTTCATTCTTTCTAAAATTTCTTTGTGATAAAGAATGTAGTCTATATCTCTTTCCATTATTTGTTGTTTGCCTTAACATCTCCATGGTCTCACTATCGAAACCCCTTAGTATTTGAAATCTGTATTGAAGCTCTCTGTTGAAAACTCTTCCTTTCATGTCCCTTTATCTGAGTAGTATCTGCTTCTTGATGAATTTGAATACTAATGCTCTTTTTCATTGCATAGCAATGTGGTCTTGCTAGTGTGGTATATTGAAATTAGCCACTACTCCCTTTCCTTCCGACTTTATTAATGATGCTCTTTGAATATTTTTTATTTATTAGTACAACTTCTTTGAAACTAAATCCAACAACTTGGAAATAAATACCTTCATTTCAATTTGAACTGCAACCCTGTAACTTTTAGAAAAAATGCATCCTTCTTTGTGGCTTCAGTATTCTTATTTGATGATGTGCTCATTTAGCTGATAACTTCCCCTTTTAGATTTACAAGGAACTACTTCAGCAATATTTCCCTTTACCAAAAGCTAAGTTCATTCAAAAGACAGAGCATCCCTTCCCGCAGCTTCCTCTTAATATTAGGAGTATAATTCTAATTACTTAAGTGCTGATTTTTTCACAACTGAAGCTATTACTGGTATAGCTGACCCAGTGACAAACATTGTCCTTATGATGTTGAATCAATTCTTATGAATGTTGACTACTACTTCCTAGATTTTTATATAAAATCATGCCATTTGTAATGCTTGAGATATCACTGTGTATGATGTTTACTTTTCTCTATTTCTAATGGCCTCATAACTTTTGATATCCTTGCTTATATTCTAATTTTAGCAATAAACTCTTTAATGTAACAAAAACAATGCCATGAAACATTTCTGCTCTAAATCTGATGCAAAGAGTTTGGTCTGATATATAAAGAGTTAAATGTTGAATTTTTGAACATTACTGGATATCCTATTCCTGAGATTATTTCTTTTGTCATCAAAACCTTCCTATGCCTTGTTGATACATCTCAAACTCCTTTGGCACTGATTGTTTCTAAACGTTAAGCTTCATTAGCTCATCATTAATTCTCTTGTACATTAATGTTATTTGGTATTTGAATGGGTCATAACAACATTCCAAACACTTGTAATAAGACTTTATTTTCTGATGATAAAAATATGTGACTGAATTTGACAAAAGGTCAGACACTTAACTTATTTCAGCAATCAATAATTGTTCCTATTTTCTTGATCTCATGTTGTCTTCACTTTCAATCACGTAACTAATCCAAATGATGTTAATTCTTCTTAGTCTCTGTCAATATGTACCACTCCTTGCTTCTTTGTAAGCTGCATATTCAATGTTCTAATGTTTATAATATCCTTGATCTTCTGTAGCAGCACTTATACAACTTATAATTCAATCCATAACTATAGATTCTCTTCCTGTAGAAATCGGTAATGTTTTTATGAATATAATAAGTTCTTTTACCACTAATTCTATAGCAATATAAACCTCCTATAGCAATTAAAGATTGTTGAATTAAGCTGAAAGGTTTCATGACAATTTGTCACGTCCCTTCAATAGCTAGTCTTCTATAGCTTCATTAATTCAGTTGGAAGGTCCCATACCTATAATGTATGTATGCCCCCTCTACAACCTCCTTAATTAATATTTGCCTCTATATGACTTCAGTCAGAAAGTTTCACACCTGTAATGTATGTGTGTCCCTTCAACGACCTACTTGTTCCTCATACTTGTATTTGCACATGAGGCAAATAATATTAGTATAAAACTATTTTTCTCTTTGTTTTCAACCTTCTCCTTTGCATCTTCTATGGCTTCATCTACATAAGCACATTGTAGTGCATAGAGTAATGTATAGGTATTAGGAAAAGTTCCATTTCTTAGTTCTTCTAAACTGACTCTCTTTTCCTTTCTATTTTGCAGGTTTGATCAAAGCTGGAGATGTGGACTTGGATCTTCAACACAATTCAAAGATTGGTCTCACATACAGGCAATGGAGGCTTTCCCTCTATCTCTCCTATTTTATTTATATTTACAGTGTGTTTATTCAGATAGGGTATTAGGAGTTTCCACGACTTGTGTGGATCTAAATGCATTGTATATATTCCATACAATTGAAATCTGAACATTATCGTTGTACCTTTGTAAAATAATATTTGAATAATATGCAATAAAATTACATTGTTTTGTACCTGTATATCATATTTGAATAATAATGATCAAATTATCAATATTTCTAAATTTTGTACTTTACTTTTCTGCACTCAATCAATCTTGTAATTCATAACAACATTTACTCAATCACATAATTCAATGTATAATTAATTTCAACTTAGCAATTTATTATACAAACTAAATTGGTAACACATGCTTAGTGGGTATTTAGGCTAGCAGGCTAGGTTAATTAGGGGGCAAGTGGGTAGGTTAGGATTTCACAAGTGTATGGGGATTAGGGGAGGATAAGGGTTAATTAGATAAATAGGGTATTTATCTAATTAAATACATAATTAGGGATGCAAGTGGGAAAAGTAGGAATATGCAAGTGGGTGAGGGATTTGGGTTGAATTTTTTTTTATTATTAATCAAAATAGAGGAAAGGGGGTATTTAATTAAACACATAGGTTTATTTAATTAAATAGGTTTGGGCTTTAGATAAATTAGATTAATTAATTTATCTAGAAGGATTGGGAAGAGGATGGAATTAATTAAATAGGTAGACTATTTAATTAATATGGTGACTATAGAGGAATGGGTACTAATTATTTAATTAAATGAACATAAACTCCCATTTGATTAAATAGGATAAGGATGTTAGATAAATTAGATTAATTAATTTACCTAAGACTATAGAAAATGAGTAATTAATTATGTTTCAAATTTAGGTGTCTACATTTTTCCCCTATTTTACATGGTGTTACAAAGTAGCATCATTTCAATGAAGATTAAGACATGGGTCTAGGAAGCATATTATTCAATTAGAAAAGATTCTCCAGTGATTCAAAAACATTGACTAGGAGAAAAGATGATGAGAGATGGAGATAAGGATGCCCCCTCGAGAGGATAGGCGGGTTCTAGAGAATATAGATGTGCTCTTGAAATGGATGAGAGAATGTATTAATGATGGATGAATGATAATGGTAATACACTGATAAGGGGATAGAAGAATCAAGAAATGGGATAGAAGGATGGAATGGATGGATAGATAGGAACGAAGGATGATGGATGGTTAAGGACAGGAGGAAATCTTGAGTAGGAGCACCCTAAAAGGGAGTTGTTATGTAGTGAGCTCTTAAATTTCTGTATCATATGTTACTATGCACTAGGGTATGAGAAACCAAGGTGATGTTGTATCACATGCATAGGAATGACACAAAAAACATGCAAGGATTGTCCCAACATCATACCTGAGTCACAAAGGAATCAGGGTGGATATGATACTGGGGAGCCCATAAGAAAATGATATTTCCCAAGTGCACCATGTGACCATGGGGATCACATGTGGAAAACGCAAGGTTCATATCTAACTGACTTAAAAATAAAAGATTAAGACCATGCCCCAAGTTTAACTATTCATTGTGCATCATGATATAAAGGATCATGACGAATTTAAGGAGGTAAAAAAAAGTAGGCTCAAGATAAAAGATAAAAAAAGATCCAAAAGCACCAAAGAAATAATAAGCATCTCATGTATCTTTCTCCATAGGGAGGATGATGGATGGGGATTGATTTGATTGGTCTAATATGAGGAAGGATACATCCTGCGAAGACCGATGATGGATTTCTAAACTAGGATTCCTATGACAAGAGACAAGGAAGACACTCGAACCTCTAAGGGAATAATAAATGATTGTTGAACCACCGACTAGATAGGGACATAGTCCTGATGACACATGACTGACTGACACAAAGGATAGGACCTAAAGACCCCAACGTACAAAGGATTCTAGGTGGAGACACGTTCGGATGAGACTAGGTACAAGGCACTATTTACAAGATGTACAAGATATACAAGGGGTTGGGGATTGTGGATGGGGTTACGAAGATGCAAATCTACCCAATGACATAGTGGATCTGCCAAAATAGATAGAATTGATAAGATGGATTGATGGTGGATGAAGTGTTGTTGATGCGGGAATGATATATCCTGAAACAACACAAGGATTGGGAAAGATGCATCCCGATGATGATTAGATTGTGATCAAGTCTTGCAGAAAGGTTGGGAATAAGACCAAAAATGTGATTGGATGGGTTGATTTATGTTCAATTTTAGATAGCAAGAGATGGATGAGATTTTCATGCAATGGTATATTGCATGGAGCATGGGGGTAGCCTCAAGTGAGATACCAACGACAAGAGATGTGTAGATGGAGGAGATGAAGAATGAGGTGGAGGTGGAAGATAATTAGATAGGGATTGATGGATTGGAAGGATTATGGATGATGAGACAATACGGGTTGAGGATTGGGAGACGGATGAATTGAGGATAATGAGATGATAGAAGAGGAGAGTTGGGAGATGGAAGGATTATGGATGATAAGACAATAGGATATGAGGATTGGGAGATGGATGGATTATGGATTATGGATTATAGAAGAGGATAATTGGGAGATGGAAGGATTATGGATGATAGGAGAGGATAATTAGGAGATGGAAGGATTATGGATGATAAGACGATAGGAGATGAGGACTGGGAGATGGATGGATTATGGATGATAGGAGAGGAGAATTTGTAGATGGAAGGATTATGGATGAAAGGACACTAGGAGATGAGGATTGGGAGATGGATGGATTATGGATGATAGGAGAGGAGAATTGAGAGATAAAAGGATTATGGATGATAGGACAATAGGAAATGAGGATTGCGAGATGGAAGGATTATGGATGATAGGAGAGGAAAATTGGTAGATGGAAGGATTGTGGATTATAGGATGATAGGATATGAGGAATGGAAGAATGATTATGGATGATAGGAGAGGAGAATTGAGATATGGAAGGATTATGGATGATAGGATGATAGAAGATGAGGATTGTGAGATGGATGGATTATGGATGATAGGAGAGGAGAATTGGTAGATAGAAAGATTATGGATTATAAAATGATAGGAGATTAGGAATGGGAGATGGATGGATTATGGATGATAGGAGAGGAGAATTGGGAGATGGAATGATTATGGATGATGGGATGATAGGGGATGAGGATGAGGAGATGGAAGGATTGGGGATGATAGGAGATAAGGAACAGGAGATGGAAGGATTATAGATGATGGGAACATAGGAGATGAGGAATAGGATGGAAGGATTATGGATGATGGGAAAATAAGAGATGAGGAATAGGAGATAGAAGGATTATGGATGAAGGGGTGATAGGAGATGAGGAATAAGAGATGGAAGGATTATGGATGATGGGATGATAGGAGACAGGGATGAGGAGATGGAAGGATTGGGGATGATAGGATGATACAAGATGAGGGATAGGAGATGGAAATATTAAGGATGATGAGATGATAGGAGATGAGGATGACAAGAACCTCAACTAGATTCCATGTGATTCCCCCATCAAGATCTCTTTGGTTCAAAATTTGAAAAGCGGGTGTCTGGGGGCAGGAGCCCCCAGTGGGGTCAAGGGGCAAGGGTAGTGTCGAGGGGTAGCACCCCCGATGCCAAGCCTATTTTATCCTTTGGACTACCATTGATTTCTTCATGTCACAATGATTTTATCCCATAATTGGCGTCGGTGAGCTCCCTTGAAAATGTCATATTTGCAATATTTTTGGCAGATATAGCTGGATGACAAATGAAAAAAAGATCCATCGTCAATTTTTTTAGGAAATTTTTTTTTTTAATTTTTGACAGAATTGCACTGATATGTGGTAGATTTGTGACGGGATAGGGCCAACAAACATGTTGGAGCTAGTGTAGGAGAAGGTGGCGGCTAAGATGTTGTCTAGAAAATATGTTGGATGGGAACTAATGGATTTGTCAGTGGCTGAAAGAGGGGTCTAATGAATCCGTCGGTTGAGAACTGATGGATGCATTGATAGGAAGAAGAAGACGCGTCGATAGATCCACCGAAGGGAAGAGGATGGAGGGCCAATGGGTCTGCCAAAAGGGAAGTGGTGGATGCATCGAAGGATTAGGATGGTGGGTTGATGGATCCTCTAGTTGAGAACTAGTGGATTCTCCAGAGGGAAGATGATGGAAAACTGACGTATCCGTCGGTTGGGAAGCGACAGATTTGCCGATGAGAATAAAATGGTGAGCTGGAAAATTTTGTCGGTTGGGAAGTGACAGATTTTCCAGTGAGAATAAAATGATGGGAAAGAAAATCCATTGGTCTGGAAGTGGTGGATTTTCCGGTGAGAAGAAAAAAATGGGCTGGTGGATCCATCGGTCGAGAAGCAGTGGATTCGTCGGTGAGAAGAAAACAACGCACTGGCAGATCTGTTGGTCAAGAAGTGGCAGATTCACCGGTGATAGGAATGGGGAGATATCAGTGTAAGTTGGTAGATTCAATGAGAAACAAGGGGAGAGGTATGACAAAAGGATAGGGAAACTGAGGGGTAAGCTCAGGGTTGGAGTAGGGTAGAGAGGACGCAGATATAGTGGGTAGGATAGAGAGAGTGGCAAAGTATATTGGGGGAATTGGGATGGGGATGGTGTGGAATGACTATTAGAGATTGACTTGGGGAAGAGGGTAGGTGAAGACAGGAGTGATGGGTTTGAGTTGACTCAAGGAGTCTCGTGTTATGTTTCCAAATGAAAAATTCACTATGCAAAATAGTAGAGGAGCTATGTGGAAAGGAAGAGTTGTTGTGTGCATGAGAAAAATGGAATTGTGAATATGCATGAAATAGTAAATGGATGGTATTAGAGTGCATGATTGTAGGTTATAACTAAATACCAATGACAAGGGATGTAGGAGGAAATGAAATGATATGATAACACATAGGGATGGATCAAAAATATGACAGAGGGAGATGGAGATGAAAGCAATTAATAGACAAGGATTGGTGGATGCAAGAATTTTGGTAAAGGAATGGAGGATAAGGATTGGAAGATGAATGAATTGGGGATAAAGGATTAAGGTAGACAAGGATGGTAGAATGGAAGGATTATGTATGATGAAATGAGGATGTCAAGATAGATGGACTGAGGATAAAGGATGGAGATAGAGAAGGACGGGGAGATGGAAAGTGGACGTAATAGGGTTACCAAGGGCTATGCCACCAAGGAATTAAATGCCCCCACTTAGGATATGTCATGCATGATGAGGCTTTAAGAGGGGTGTAGTAGGATGGAAGAGAGGGTGAAAAGAGGATGAAGTTCAAGGTAGATGAAAGCTATAATAACATGTGGATAAGGAAGATAGAGGCGTTTGAAGGGATTATATTAATGGGAGGAAGGATGGGTGTACAAAAGGGGAGGTAAATCAAAGATTGTATGGGGAAATGGATACCAAGAGGTGTCCAAAGCATGTATATAAGGTGGCTTATATTTTTTTATCAAGATCCAAAGGATGATGAAGGAAGTGAAATGGATGAGATATGATAGGTATGGTAGGTGGATGAGATGGAGGAAGGGATGGAAAGGTAGCTAGAAGAGCTTGCCCCCAAGTATGGAGAGAAACTGGATGGAGGGATTACACATAACACATGTTTACCAAGTTTTCATCATGTACTTGTCCAAGGTGCCTATTTGCCAAGTTTTCACCATTGGATGAATTTTTTTTGCTCTTTACTTTTTTTTACTTTTTATATTTTTTGACTTTTTGACTTTTGGTAATGTTTGGAGGGAATTTAGATAAGGAGGAGATGGATGGAGGATGGAGGACTCAATAATTAAGTTCTATATCAAGGTAGTAGGAGCCCATTTATAATTATCACTGGCTATTGGTACAACCTTATTTGGGATGGGTGGCTTATGCAAAGGTGGGGGTGAGATTGTTATAATGGGGGATATATGTGGGGTAACAGATATGGTGGTAGGAAGTGTGTCAAGGAAATGATGGAAAGTGAGTGTGACAGGCGGATGTTGTCAGGATCAACATTGGCACATGTTGGGGATGTGGAAAGAGTGAATGGGAAGTGGATAGATATGATGGAGGAGTTATGATAGGTGGTTTTGGGACATAAGGGTCCAAAATGGATTTAGGAGATGAAGAGGATGAATGCTTAGCTGGTGGATTAGAAACTTTGATTCCATTGTGGATCTTTCTTTTAGATGCATTGCTTCCTTTTTCTTTAGGATCCACATAGTTTTTTATTTTTCTTTGGTGGGCCTTTGTGGCCTTTGAAATGCAATGCATTTTTTTATTGGATTTTTATTTTCTTCAGCATGTAGTTTAGGGTGGACATGAAAATCTTTAGCTTTTTTTGAATATTTTTATTTATGCATTTGTCATTTGGCATCTCAATTATTGCAATTAATATTGGAAGGAATATGATTTGTTGTATGATATGAAGGAAATATCTATTAAATTATAGTGGGAGGATGGGGGATGGTGCGTGTGGGTATGTGTTGTTGTTGATCCTGATCAGGAATGTATGAGGTGAGATTTTTAATATGGGATTGGTGGATGAAGGAATGAGTAGGATAAGATGGGGGATGAGATTTTGGGATATAAGGGCCCAAAATGGATTTAGCAAGTGGAGGATATTCAATGGTAGATTTTGGGATATAGGTACCCAAAATGGATCCAGACGATGAAGGATGCATGTGGTAGGTTGTTTTAGGTTGCAATTATGGAGGAGGGGGTATGTCAGAAAATATTTTGGACAAAGGATGGGAAAATGCAATGGTGGGTTTGGAAGTATGCTTGGATTTTGTATTGGTTGTAAAAACATTTTTGGATGAAGTGCCTTGGGATTTGTAACCAAGAACATGTGATCGTGGATGTTATTTGACATGGATGGGATCCAGGGTACCTTTTTCATGGAGGCCTAAGCCTTTACCTTGATAATTAATTTTCTTGAGCTTTCAATCCAAGATAGGATACTTCTTACGTAGGAAACAAGATGCGAGTCCATTATTAGGTGGATTATAGGTGGTGGATATAGAATTTATTTCTTCTGCTACAAGTGGACCACCATGGATGAGTGCAAGTGAACCAAGGGGATATAGTGATGGTGGTGGGATATTTTAGATTGGAGGAGATAAAGGATCATGAATTGGAGTGGATGGGATACTAAGATCTTCATTCATATGGGAGTATGGTAATGGATCTTGACTTGGAGTGGCTGGAATGATATGATCTACCTTTACATGAGGGGATGATAATGGGTCATGAGATGGAGATATTAGGATTGTAAGGTCATGATGTGGAGGGGAGGATGGAAATGGATCTTGAGATGGAGTGGGGGGAGTAATTAGATTTAAAGGTGTGTTAATGGATATTGTGACATGCTTTGGGAAAAGCTCTTGAGATGATTGAATTGGTGTAGATGGTGTAATGAGGGGTGAATGGACATACTCTTCAAATAGAGTGGGTGGAAGGATGGGAGGTTCTTCCATTGGCGTGGATGGATGGAGGATGGACTAATGAGGTTCATTATATTGGGTTTGGATGACCATTAGAGAATATGGGGATCAGGGGTGGATAGAGTCAATGGATAGTAGCTTCTCAATGGTGTTAAGAGGTGGAAGAGGGATGATAGGTGTGGAAGGTGTAAGGGAAATTATAAGTGAGGGAGGTAGAAGGGCCTCATCACTAATGACCTTGCATGATGGAGTGGGATGAAATGACTCATCTTTAAGAGGTGGATCTTCAAATGGTTTCTTTGTGAAGCTCCTTGGAGACTTGCATATTTGAAGTTGAGGGGGGTGACTAGCATGTGTGGATATTGGGAAGCCAAGATAGTCCACATATGAGGGTGTGGAAGTGGATTGTAAACTTGGTTGAAGGAAGGATGATGGTAAATTGGGTGTAGAGGGTGGCATGGATGGATGGTTTACATAAGCATGCACAGAGGTGACTTGTGAATTATATTGACTAGGTGATGGGGGAGAGGTAGTGGACTGGGACATAGCACATGAGGTAGATTGTGGTATGTAGGGAGATTATGGAATGGGAGTTATGGTAATGTAAGAAGGAATAAAAGATGATGGACTGAGATAAAATGATGTAGATGAAGGTGGATTGGAATAGGATGGTGTGGATGGGGGATTGAGGTAGGGAAAAGTAGATGGAGGAATGAGGTAGGATAATGCGGATGGTGGATTTGGGATGGTAGAGGGATTATGGAAATGGATTGTTGGATTAGTGTTAACTAGAGGAATAGGTGTATGGGTTGAAGGATAGTGGGAAGATGGATTTAGACTAGGGGTAAAGGTGAGAGTGTTTTCATGCAAAGATGGAGATTAGAATATGACTATGGGAGAATATGCAGGCATGAATGTTATATGAGGAGGATATGTGGATGTGATATGGGATGGAGTTTTGGATGAATGGACCAATGGATTTCCCTTGTCAAAGGTATGATAAGAAGTGCTAGTGGGTATGCATGGAGGCATGATGGGATAGTTTGGAGGAATTACTAGATACTAGAGGATGCTAGGAGAAATCTTGCTAAGGTTTTCAATGTACTAGGCATGGTCTACAAGGCTCTCATCATAATCAGAATGGGGTGGTGTGGAAGAAAAGGTAGGACAACCAAACTCATCATAGTAGAATTGTGACATAAATATTAGCTCATGAGCTCAATAGGGATGAAGGATGCAGATGGATGACAAACAAAAAATTAGTTTAGGATAAACATTAAGCTCAGAATAGGATGAGAATTAAGCTCGGATTAGAAGGAAGGACTAACTCCAAAGAGAATGGAAAGGTGATGATAGATATGGATGTTGTGAGAAGAAAATACTCTAGGAAAGACTATAATTGGATGATGGTGAAAACTAAATGCAAGATAATGAGGGTGTGTTAACCTAAAAAAAAAATTGATGCTCAAACATGAGTTGAAACACCTAGTGTTGATTGGATTGGATAGGTTTGGATAGTAGCCATAGAACAAACTGATGGTCCTAGGCTACATGATGATCAAATTAAATTGAACCTATTGATCAAGGTGATATGGAAATGATGACAGACAAGCAACGTCAAAAAAGACTAGTCTGACAACAAGCAATGAGATGAAATCAAATAAAGATGTAGGTGTGGCAACTCAAGGATATGAGGTCAAGCACAAAAAAAGATTTGACTTGATTAACAAGGATCTTGGATTTTATTTGGATAATACTAAGGGATTCTAATAAATTCAATATGGAGGATGTGGATAATGTGAAACAAACGTAGACTCAAAATGGTCATAAGAATCTAATCGGAAAAAGGAGGTAGTTCATGAACCAAAGGATGAAGGTGACAAGATGTGTTTGTCTAAAAGACGTAAATGAGGTAGTTTTGTCAAGGTGTAAAGGTTTATATGTGGGGACAATGAATTGACCAAAGAACATACACATCCGCATGATTTGACCAAAGAACATACACATCCGCAACACAACAAATCCAAGGATTCATAGAGAATATCTATGGAATGATAGGTCTGGGGTTTTACAAAGTGTATCTGTGGAACTATTACCCAAATTTTCCCATCTAATGAGAATTCTGGCTACAAGTGGGGGAAAATATGGTTCCCACGAGGGTAGATCCCATCTTGTGAGATTTTGTGAAAGATTCCTAGGTCTTGACCTTGTTCTCTATATTTTTCTAGCCCTATGGTTTACCCTTGTTCATGAAAAATACCTAGAAGTGCAGAAAACCCTAAGTATTTCATGGGAAAACCCTAGTTCTCCTCACCATGTTCTATTTTTTTGTTACCTTTTTGAATGACTTAAGTTTCCTTTTATTCATGTGTGCATTAAACCTTCTATGTTTATCTCTTAGTCATGCAAAGGAAACAGAATCTTCTATTTTACTTTGCGACTTCAATTTGCCTTCAGTCACACGATCTCAGAAAGAAAAGGAATATTCTCTCAATTCATTGAGATTTCACGCAGGCTGTAGATCAAGTTCTCTATCTTGTGGCTATTGTGTAATCTCATATAAAAAGGGAATATGCTTAAGTTTTTGTAAGATTAAACACACATCATGAATCAGTTTAAGTTCAGGTTATGATCGTGTGGATGACATTTAGTCTGAAGATAAACTCAGTGGTTAAGTTTTTATTCCATGACTTTGAGACTTGGTGTATCTCTCAACTCATGGAAAACTCAGGATTTTAAGTCTGGTTAGTATCTTCTATGTCATATAATCATTGAAAGAGATTAGGGTTAAGTCTTTCCTTCTGAGATTTCACGCTAGTCATCAATTGCATTCAAATCCTATGGTTTGCGCTAAGTCTCTAAATAAAGTCAAAAGGTCAACCAAGTTAGCAAGATTTCATGCGGGTTGTCGATGCAAAGATAATCTTATGGTAGTTGCTAAGTCTCATGGTGAAACCATGATTAAATAGAATGATCATAGATTGTGAGACTACTCAGTTGCAAAGTCTCCAAATGAACCCAAGTTAAACAGGGTAAAGTGAAGTAAAGATCAGAGTTTGCAGATGATTTAATTGGTGTTGTTAGGTGTGTTTTCATCTCACGGTGGTCACTTAGTCTCATAAGGAAGAGGAATATTCTCCTACCATTTGGAGATTAAATGCAGATCGTAGATCCTAGATTTGATCTTGTGGTGGTCATGCAACCTCGTTATAAACTCAGAGTTAATGGAATGATTTAGCGACTCAGTGACAAGAAGGATTCAGTAATCTAGGGGTTAAAGATGAGTCTAGATCAGAGCTAGAGATGAAGGATCGATGATCATGTTTTAAATGAGAGATCAAGTATTTTCTCGGTCATTGATACAAGTAGTCGCGCCACCTGTGACTGTTAAACATTTAAATATTCAAATATTCAAAAAGATCTGATCTCAGTGTTCATAGCGCTGATATGGTTTTTCAAAATACAGATAGATGAATGGGTCAAGCTGACTTCTCAGGATCACATTTATGATTATGGGAAAGATATTCAATACTGTATCCGATCGACTAAGATATTTCCAGGATGCATTGATGAGAAGATTTGACATTCTAGGGTTTTTGAATTGATTAAACAAATATATTGTAATCCTAATTCTGATTGGTGGATTGACTCTTGAGCCTACATGCTAGGAGAGCATGTATATAAGTAGTTTTTGAAGTTTCCAATGCTTAGAGGAAACTTCTCTAGAAGAAGTAGCTTTTTTCTTGTCTAAGAAAAGTTTTCCAGCAGATGCAAGCTTTTTGTGGCATTTTCTCTGCCCTCAAGTTTTCTTTGTTGGAAATTCTCATTGAATTCTAGATTTTGTATGAGCCTTTTGTCTTCAATTTCTTCCTTGTTTGTACTTCTCTTACTTAATATAATATAGTGTCTTATGCTAGAAAAATCTTGGAGTTCCTGAGCCTTTCTTTCTTTCAACTTCTTTTTGTACTACTGTGTATGATTTGATTTAGATAATCTTATGGACTTTGTTCATCCCTGGTTATTTTGTCTCATTCTTGTACCTATCTACTAAAGTGAATGTCTATTTTTATGTCACAGTCTATGTCTATCCCCATGGAAAATTTATAGTTTGTAGAATCTTTCCTTCCCTTGAATAGTCTCTTTCCACTTCAGACCTCTTTGTGAAATACTTATTCAAGCCTATTTAGAAAGATTGGGTTCTATTAGATCTAAGAATCTTAATGCTAGTTTGGTCATTGTGTTATGGTTCATGTTACCTTAGGTGCATCACTTAGTAGGATAATTTAATTTTCATTCATTTCCTTTCAAGTATTCCTTCTATCCCTTTTCCCCCAAGTTTACTTTTCATGTTCAAGAGAAATTTAGGTGATTATCCAAGAGGAACCGGCCTAGAACTTGGAGGCTTCACTTCAATTAGAAAAGGTCCCAAACACTAGAAGTGATTCCCATTGCTAGGCTCAAGCACTTGGCAGGGTGAAAAATTTAGTGTATAACAATTCTGGCACACCCGGTGGGACACCAAAAGAAGTTCATTTGCAAGTCTATGTTATCTTTGATATGCTGAGTGCATATTATTGACCTAAAGAGGTCCTTTTCAAAGCATATTTGGAGGCTCCATTGGTTTGAAGAATAGAAGATCCAGTCCTGTTCAAAGTTTATGAGAAAGATAGAAACAAGGAGCTCAAAGCATTTTGATTTCTTGCAGCTACCTATAACAAGAAATTACTGTAGATCATCTCAAAGAACATCCCCTGCAAGGAGATTATAGCCTACACCACCTGCCTCAAAAAGGAGACCTTTTCCTTTCCACTCAAGACTAAGAGGAAGATCTCTAACTAGAGAGCTACAAGAAGATTCAGCTCCACTCTTCATATAGTTGCTGCTCAGCAAAACACATTCCCTATAATAGATAAATAGTTTGCCTTTGTACCCTTCAATCAAGGGAGTCCTTTAAGATTTGCACAACATCACGATGTGCCCCTAGCAGCACTTAAAAGTCTACCTGATTTCATAGGTGAAGGACATACAATGACTTATGAATACATAAGAGATGTGGCTACCATTTGCAGCATGCATCATATCACTGAAGAAGATGTGGCTACCAAGCTACTAGTAGCCTCTTTCAAAGGTAAGGCCTTAGAATGGTTTAGAACCTTAACTGTTGGTTCCATTGACTCATGGGATAGATTAGGAGAATCATTAAGCAAATATTTTAAGGATAAATTAGATTATTTATCTTTGGTTGAGAAAATGACAACCATAAAGAGGGCTCCTTAAGAACAGATGATATACTTTAACAATAGGTTCCTCAAGGCATGGAATAGGATTCCTATTTTAGTCAAGCCTTTAGAAGACCATGCCTTCCTATACTTCTTGAAAATTTTGAATAGAAACATCTGTGTCCTGATTCAATCCATGGGAGGTACCTCATTACCATAGGCTTTTGACATAGCAATCAGAGCTGAAAATTGTTTAATCCAAGCAGGTATAATAGCCCCGAGGCCACCCATGCCTATCTTTCCCAACATATAGCCCAACATGACTTTGAGTATCCCTCCATACACTCCAATATCAACTATAGTAGCACCTCAAGATAGTTCTAGCTATGAGGAATCCAAGGTCATTTTTTCCCAAGAGCTGCAAACAATGAAAAGTGATCAACAAGAAACAAATAACTTGTTACAAATTAGTCAGCAAGAAATGAAAATCATGTTACATATTCTAACCAAAGATTTGACTTGCTTAAAGAAGAAGAACCAAGGGAATAGACTGCCCTTTAATTCAAAAATTCAAGCTCCCAACCAACAATATCGAAATCAGGGACAATCCTTTCAGTAGAATAGGCCACCATATTAAGGAATCTACCAAGGTCAAAGGCAAAACTTCAATCAGAGGCCATTCCAACCTTATAATCCCACACCTCTTAACTCTTCAAATCCAACTAGAGATATAGTTCTAAGTCATAATAATTTTTTCTCAGACAATGAATGGTGTTTTTCTTGCAATTATCCCCATAATCAGGCTACATGCTCAAATGGGTGGATGAACCAAGCACTAATGGTACAGAATGCTTCACACACCAAATCAGAAGCCTCTTCTGGTGGATCAGTTCCTCAGCAAGAAACACAACCTAATGAGATTTCTCTCTTTAGTTAGGAGCAGCAAGATTTCAATGGAGTGAACGGTGAGTCTCCAATTGCAGTCAACACTCGATCTAAGAGAAGATCCCAATACATGGAGTGAATAGAAGATGGAGCTAAGGCTACTACATCTACAGAGACATCACACCCATCTACTCCTACCATACTAAAGAAGTCTCCCACCATTCCAGTCAAAGAGATTCAATCTCCTAAGGAGGTTGAGCCCATAATAATGAAAGCACACCAAAGAGTACACACAATAGTGCCCTTCAACATTGTGGACAACATGAAGAAGATGAATGTCACCATGTCTATGTGGGACTCTTTGGCTATTCTAGGGCAGCCTGAAATCTTGAAGAAGGCTATGGGTGATGTGTCAACTCCTCAGCAACCTACAAATGATGTTGCTAAGCCAATATTGGTCAACACTGATCAAGAGAAGAGGATCTCAGATAGTAACTCCAAGGTAGATGCCATGCAAGGTAGGAACCTAAAACCACCTCCCTTTTATGTATCAATAATTTATTGGAAAATATTTAGTACATAATTGTATGGTAGATAGTGGGGCTACTAGTTTTTTCATGCCAGAGAAAGTAGTTGACCAATTGGGACTTAAAAATAAACCTTTCCAAAAGAAGATGACACAGCTTGATGGTTCCTTAGTGAACATATTAGGTGTAGCTAAGGATACAAGCTTGATCTTACATGCAAGTCCCAATTTCTCCATCCTACTTGACATTTACATCATAGATCTCCCTGCACTCTTTTCCATATGTTTATCAATGGAATTCACAGCCAAGATAGGAGGATATCTTTCTTCTAACTGGTCTCACATGCTCTTCCATACTAGGTATGGAACCAAGGTCACCATAAGTTTTGAATCATTGGCATCACACCATATAGAACCTTATGTGTCCAATGTACTTAATGCAAGTTGTCTTGCACTTGACAGTAATGACTTCCCAACCATCAGAGAAACAAACACTAAGATAGAAGATGCCTCAGGTATCTATCTCAATGAATTGGAGTTTGAAAGAGCTTCAGAGGCCCAAGCCAATGTTATTTGGGATGCCAGTTTGGGAAACCATTTTAGACAAGAGAAAGGATTCATAGAGCCAAATCTTTTCAAGGCAGACACTAGATCAGAAGATTAGAGCAATCAAGTTTGGGAGCTAGTCTTTGATGGTTCTACAAGAAGACATGGATATGGTGGTGGTGCTATGATAGTATCTCCAAAGGGGGAGAAGTACTATACGGCTTTTAGATTCAGCTTTTATTGCACTAGCAACACTATTGAATATGAGAGTCTAGTAAATGGATTGGAGTGGGCTAGAAAGAGAGGGATCAAATCCCTAAAGGTGCATGGTGATAGTGAGCTAGTATTCATCCAAGTAAGAGGGATAAGTGCAACAAAAAATGATACAATGAGAGCATACAAGCATCTATTTTGGGATGCAATTGAATATTTCAATGCTTTCAACATTATTGCTATCCCTGGAAAATTAAACTAGAATGTAGATAGACTAGCTGCTGTTGGATCCCAATATGACATTCCTAATAAAATTTTAGTGAAAAAGGGATCAATAGCATATCAAAGTAATTTTCAGGCCTTCTATCCCTGATAACAATGTTAATTGGCAAGTGTTTGACAACGATGAGCAAATTCTGCAGTTTCTATTTGAAGTGGATGTTTTTTTGGAGCATAATCAAGATAGATTGATGCAAAGCTATGGTGATCAAGTGGTATAACTTAAATCAAATAATATGCCTAAATTTCTTGTCACCCTATAATCTATCTTTAATAGAGATGACCAAACAAAGAAGAACAAAACTACCCTGCTAGTTCAGCAAGAAAACTATGCTGACTTAGAGCTGGAGCCAGGAAAGATTTTGAAGTTTGGAAAGGTTAATATTGATTCAGATAAATGGGATTATGCCTAATTATTTAAATAATTTAGTGACATCTTCTCTAGGAAATATGAGGACATCAAAGGCTTTGATCCAAAACTTTCTCATCATACCATTGAATTAGAGCCAAATGCCAAGCTAGTTAGACATAAGCAAAGGCAACTCAATCCCAAACTTGAGCCACTCATGCACAAGGAAGTCCTTAAATTGATAGAGAGTGATTTAATTTACCCCATAAAGCATACTAGTTGGGTTTCCAACCTTGTTCCTATTAGGAAAAATAATGGGGAGTTGAGACTATGTGTTGACTTTCAGGATCTTAATAGGGCATCTCTAAAAGATCGTCATCTGTTTCCATCTATGGAGAAAATCCTACAATGTATCTCTAGATCAAAATGCTTCTCACTGTTGGATGGCTATTGAGTCTATAATCAGATCCTAGTTCATGAAGATGATCAATATAAGACTGCATTTACAACTAAGTAGGGAACCATGGCTTACCAAAAGATGCCTTTTGGTTTGTCAAATGCAGGTACTACTTTTCAAAAGGCAATAGATATGGCCTTTAAGAGCCTCATGTACAAGTTCATGCTAGTCTATCTAGATGATATTAGTGTTTATTCTAAACATGTAGTAGGACACATCAAACATCTGAGGAAAATATTTGAAAGGTGTAGAGAGTTTGGGATCTCCCTTAATCCCAAGAAATGTGTGTTTGCAGTCCATGAAGGGAAATTGTTGGGATATATTGTATCCAAACAAGGAATTATAGTAGACCCTGAGAGGATTGTGGCTATTCTATAATTACCCCTACCACCTCACAACAAAAGTCTTCAATCCTTTATTGGGAGGATTAACTTTGTCAGACATTTTTTTCCTAACATTGCAAACCTTTTGGAGCCTTTGACAACAATTTTGAAGAAGAATGTGGTCTTTTGTTGGAGCAAAGAAGGAAAGGATAGTTTTCAAGACATTAAAAAGGCTTTGAAAGAGGCTCCTGCCTTATGTAACCCTGATTTCAGCAAAGATTTCATTCTATATGCTTATGGAGGCTCTAATGATATGTCTGTAATATTAGCTTAGCAAAAATATGAAGGGTTGGAGCAGCCTATTTCTTTCTTTAGCAATGGATTGGAAGAGTATGAACAAAGATATTATTTTGTGGAGAAACATGTACTTGTGGTGAAGAGCCTAAAAAATTTCAGATATCTATTGATTCACAGCAAGGTACAATTAAGATTCACTCATCCAAGTATCAAGGAGTTCCTGCTTTCTAAGGACCTAACTGAGAAAAGGGTTGGTTGGATCACTAAAGTCATAGAATATGACATTGTTATCCAAGTCACCAATTTGGTCAGAGAAAGAGGACTTTGTGAACATTTGACAGAGGATGAGGTCTCAAGAAATCTAGAATAGATGAATGCATCCTTAAGTGTGCATTCAACAGAAGAACATGCCAAGGCATCAGGTTGGTTTCCTAACATGGTTCATTTTTTGAAGACAGGAGAGTAACCTACAAAATTGGATTCAACAAAAAGAAGATATTATAGATTACAATCTATCCCCTTTGTGCTGATTGACGAGACCCTCTTTAGGAAGGATCATAATGGAGTTCTGATGAGATGCATGGATTTAGAACAAGTAGTAGGTGTCCTAAGTGAATTTTATGATGGACCTTCTAGAGGTTATTTCTCTCCTACGACTATTTCTTTTAAGATCATGAGGGTTGGATATTATTGGCCATCTATCTTCAAGGATAGTCATGATCATGTAAGAAAGTGCATGAAGTGTGCCATGTTTGCAGGAAAAGAAAGACTTGTAGCTATACCCCTTCAACCAATCAGAACAAATCAACCTTTCATGAAGTGGGGCATTGACTTCATAGGCCTAATTAATCCTCCGTCTAGTGTAGGCCATAAATGGATAATTACTACAACTGATTACTTCACCAGATGGACTAAGGTTGTTGCACTAAAAGAAGAAAATGAGAGTGATGTCATAGGATTTTATGAAGACATAATTTATAGATTTGGGACTCCAGACTCTATTATATCAGATAATGCACTTGCTTTCACAGGTCTAAGAGTGACTGAATGGGCAGTCATGAATGGTATTTATCTGAATATTAGTTCCAACTATTACCCTCAAGGTAATGGTCTAGCAGATTCTACAAATAAGAACCTGATAAGAATTATCAAGAAGAATTTGCAAGAAAATCAGAGAGACTAACACTCTAAGCTCAAGTCTCCCTTATGGTTAGATAGGATAACCCTTAAGAAAATCATTGGGAACTCTCAATATATGCTAGTGTATGGAAAAGAGGAAAGATTGTCTATTTCAATAGAGCTACCAACATTAGACCTTGCTACCCAATTTTTCCTCTTTGAAGAAGAAGACCCTCTATGGGTAAGATATGCCCAACTTATGGAGTTGGAAGAAATTAGAGGAAAATCCATGTAGACTATGGAAATTTAGCAAATGCAAACTAAGAGAAGCTTTGACAAGAGAACCAGAGCTAGAAATTTCAAAGTTGGGGATATAGTCCTCAAATGGGATGAATACAGATCTAGGCCTGGCAGACATACATAGTTTGATTCCTTTTGGGGTGAGCCATTTGTAATCACTGAGTGAAAGGAACATAATGCATTTCAACTCTCAAATATTGAAGGAGAGGCCTTTCCAATATGAGCCAATGGTTTCCACCTAAAACTTTGTTTGGAGGTTTGCCCCACTCTGTAATTAATTTCCTATTTTTTCCTTCTTTCTTGGTTAGTTTCCTACTTCCCTCCAAGTGCTTTTCCATAGTTCATTGTCCCTCCTCCTAGTTTAAGTCCTCCTCCTTCTTAGAGAAGTTTTTATTCTCAATGATAACTCCCATGCCCAATTCATGCTAAAAGGGCCACTAGTTTTATGTGTCTAGCAGGCTGACATCTAGCAGAAATCGCCAAAATGTTACCCAATTTTTCCCATCTGACAAGAATTTTGGCTACAAGTGGAGGAAAATGTGGCTCCAATAACGGTAGAGCCCAGCTTGTGAGATTTTGTGAATGCTTCCTAGGTCTTGACCTTGTTCTCTATATTTTTTCAGCCCTTTGGTTTACCCTTGTTCATGAAAAATACCTAAGTGCAAAAAACCCTAAGTATTTCATGGGAAAACCCTAGTTCTCCTCGCCATGTTTTATTTTCTTGTTACCTATTTTGGATGACTTAAGTTTCCTTTTTTTTCATGTGCACATTAATCCTTCTCTGTTTATCTCTTATTCATGCAAAGGAAATAGAATATTCTATTTTACCTCACCACTTTAATTTTCCTTTAGTTGCATGATCTCAGAAAGATAGGGAATATTCTCTCAAGTTATCAAGATTTCACACGGGTCGTAGATAAAGTTTTCTATCTTGTGGCTATCACGTAATCTCATATCAAAAGGAAATATTCTTAATTTTTTTTGAGATTAAATGCAAGTCGTGGATCAGTTTAAGTTTAGGTTCTAATCATGTGGATGACGTTCAGTCTCAAGATAAACTCAGTGGTTAAGTTTTTATTCTGTGACTTTGAGACTCGATGTATCTCCTAACTCATGGTAAACTCAGGAGTTTAAGTCTGGTTAGTATCTGCTATGTCACGTAATCTCTAAAAGAGAGCAGGGTTAAGTCTTTCCTTCTGAGATTTCACACCATTCATCAATTGCATTCAGATCCTATGGTTTGCGCTAAGTCTCCAAAGAAAGTTAAAAGGTCAACTAAGTTAGCAAGATTTCACGCGGGTCATTGATGAAAAGATAATCTTACGCTAGTCACTGAGTCTCATGATGAAACCATGATTAAATAGAATGATCAGAGATTGCAAGACTGCTCACTCACCAAGTCTTTGAATAAACCCAAGTTAAAAAGGGTAAAGTGAAGTAAAGATCAGAGTTTAAAGATGATTTAATTGGTGTCATTGTGTGTGTTTTGATCTTGCAGTGGTTGCTTAGTCTCATAAGGAAGAGGAATATTATCCTATGGTTTGGAGACTAAATGCAAACTGTAGATCTTAGATTTGATCCTGTGGTTGTCATGCAACCTCATTATAAACTCAGAGTTAATGGAATGATACAAAAAATTAGTGACGTGAAGGATTCAGTAATCCAGGGGTTAAATATGAGTCAGGATTAGAGCTAGAGATGAAGGATCAACGACCATGTTTTAAATGAGAGATCAAGTATTTTCTCGGCCATTGATACAAGTACCCACGCCACCTGTGACTGTTAAAAATTTAAATATTCAAATATTCAAAAATATTTGATCTCAGAGTTCATAGTGGTGGCATGGTTTTTCAAAATACACATAGAAGAATGGGTTGAGATGACTTCTTAGGATCACATTTATGACGATGGGAAAGATATTCAAGACTGTATCCAATCAACTAAGATATTTACAAGATGCATTGATCAGTATATTTGACATTCTAGGGTTTTTGAATTGATTAAACAAATCTCTTGTAACCCTAATTCTAATCGGTGGTTTGACTCCTGAACCTGCGTGCTAGGGGAGCATGTATATAAGTAGTTTTAGAAGCTTTTAAAGGTTAGAGGGAACTTCTCCAAAAGAAGTATCTTTTTTCTTGTCTAAGAAAAGTTTTCCAACATATGCAAGCTTTCTGTGGCATTTTCTCTACCCTCAAGTTTTCTTTGTTGGAACTTCTCATTGAATTCTAGATTATGTATGAGCTTTCTATGTCATTTCCTCTGCCCTCAAGTTCTTCCTTGTTTGTACTTCTCTTACTGAATATAATATAGTGGCTTATGCTAGAGAAATGTTAGAGTTCCTAAACCTTTCTTTCTTTCAGCATCTTTGTGTACTACTGTGTATGACTTGATTTAGATAATCTTGTGGATTTTGTTCACCCCTATTTATTTTGTCTCATTCTTGTACCTATTTGCTAAAGTGAATGTATGTTTGCAGGTCAGATTCTATGTCTATCCCCTTGGAAAATTTATTGTTTGTGGAATATTTCCTTCCCTTGAATAGCCTATTTCCACTTCTGACCTCTCTGTGAAATACTTATGCAAGCCTATTTAGAAAGATTGTGTTCTATTAGATCTAAGAATCTTCATGCTAGTTTAGTCATTATGTTATGGTTCTTGTTATCTTCAGTGCATTACCTAGTAGGATAATTTTCTTTTCAGCCATTTCCTTTCAAGCATTCCTTCTATCCCTTTTCCCCCAAGTTTACTTTTCATGTTCAAGAGAAGATTAGGTGATTATCCAAGAGGAACCATCCTAGAACCCGAAGGCTTCACTTCAGTTAGAAAAGTTCCCACAACCTAGAATATATTCCCATGTTATACTAGATTGCTAGGCTCAAGCGCTTTGCAGGGAGCAAAATTTAGTGTATAACATGAACAGTGGATCTTGGGTTTGACAAAGTGTATTTGTAGGATATTAGGTATCAAATATGTTGAAAAAACCAACAAATCTATTGAATAACATGAACAATGATAACACTAAGTATGTTCAATACTGCCAAAGGAAGAGGCACATCTGCACAACATTAGAGCGTGTCTGGGGAACTTGGTACACTGACTGATAGTAAGATGAATTAACTTTGTTTTGGAAAAATATATGTGATACAAGAACAAGAATAGTTCTGTATCCAAGCACATGTACAACTTAATACGAAAGGGGTACTATTTGTTGAATCCCCACTTGGAAAAAATTCCAGATGCGCTTATTTAAAATGGATAACTTAGAAGCTTGGAGGCATGGGATCCTCCTTTGTGCACTCACTTCTCAGGCACACCAAACCTCAAATTCCAAGGGTCATCAATTCCCAAGGAACTGTTATCTCTACTATGAACCGCAAAAGTGTGGTACATCTTAGTCTGTCTCTGACCTTCTGCACTAGCAAATAAGGACTTTTAGAAAACTAAAAAAAATGGTGCTTAGTAAGGGTATTCCTTCAAGTGGCTATACTCAAACGATATTCCCAATTAAGGGGGCTCTCCCAGTCCTTTCAAAACAAGGTGTTTTATTTCTTGTAGTGAAGGATTTTGATGCATCACACGAATACTTAAGGAGAATTTTGCTGGTATAACAAACTTACACCCATTGATTATGACTTTAATCACAACCACATTTTTTATATAGCAATTTGGAAATGCTTGGCATTAGCCATTACCACTTGGGTTGTTCCCTCTCACCCGAACTTATAGTCTTCTTAAGAGGAAAGCCCTCTAAAGAAACAGAAATGTGCCTATCGCACAAAACACATCAAGTAAATATTTCTTGATTTTTAAGCACTAAATGACAAGTTCCTATGCTAAAAATACACGTAGTTCATTGATTAATTAGTTTGTTTTGAAAATAATCCCCTTTCTTTGATGGTCCTGCAAACACATATGTTAATGTTTATGAGGTCTTTAGTAGATACAAGCAACCTTCTTTCATAGTAGGATAAATAAAAAGTGTTAACAAGTTAGAGAAATCAAGTATTGAAATAACTGTGGAAAAAAAGAATTTAAAATAACTTATCTGTCAAATGATATGGTGAATCTACTATTTCACAAAGCAATTCTGTAGAATGAAAAAATTGTTATTTGATAGAGCGATTCCTTAGAACAATGAATCTACTAATCAATGATTCTACTAATCGACAAATCTGCTAATCGTCGATTCCACTAATCGACGATTCTGTTGATCGGCGATTCTGTTGATCGATGAATTTTCTATTTCATAGAGCGATTCCACAGAATGACAAATGCATTGTTTCTATAGAAATTATGCAGAATTACAAATCCACTATTTCTCAGAGCGATTCTGTAGAAAATATGGAAAATGTTTGTTTTTTTTTCGGCGATTCTACTGAAGTGCGTAAACTTTCTGAGGCGAATCCTCTGATTCGCGTATAAAAGCCTCCAAAACCTGCAAGTGTTAGAAAGTGCCTAGAATACCAAAAATTTTAGTTATGAACCTATGAAGTGGGTCCCACCAGGGGTGCCAAAAATGTATGCAAAGAAATGTGTGCAAAGGAATGTAGTTAACTAGTAAACACACTTAGAACACAAAAATAGTGCAACAATCTGTGTGTGTGTATTTGGGTACCTGTCAGATCAACACAAACACTTCAATAGATCGTTATATTAGCAACATGGGGTTAGTGAAAAATATGAAAAACATAGGAAACCCACTAAAATTGATCTATTGCCTT
>MU225134.1:615916-646370 GCA_018584345.1 Thuja plicata
AGCAAGCACATATAAAGCAGGAGCCAGCGGACAACCTTGCCGGATGGATCTAAAAATCCCAAAAGTATCAGATTGGGCCCCATTGATGGTAATGCAAGCAGAAGCATCTCCAAATAGCATTTCCACATATTTCAAGAAGTGAGGGCCGAACCCCAGAGCTTGAAGCATAGCGAGAATCAAAGGCCATTCAATGCGGTCATAGGCTTTAGCAAAGTCAATTTTGAGGAACATAGTAGCCTATTTAGATTGACAAGCCCATTCCATCCCTTCCCAAACAGCAATGATGTTATCAAGAATATACCTGGACTTGATAAAGCCAGTTTTCTCAGGATGGACAATAAGGGGAAGGAGATGTCTGATCTTGAGAGCTAAAGATTTGGCAATGATCTTGTAGGAGACATTCAACAAAGTGATGGGCCTCCAATTGTAGATATCCTCTGGATCACCAGACTTAGGTATGAATTTTATATTCCCTTTGTTAATTATGTTACCCAAACTTTTGTTGTGAAAAGCTTCGAGGTAAACATTGTGCAAGTTAGGACCTACAGTATCCCAAAGGTGTTTGTAGAATTCACAGGGGAAGCCATCGCATTCTGGAGATTTATCATTGGCCATAGAGAAAGCCACCTCCTTGAGGTCTGAGATGGTAAGAATTTTCTCATAGAAGGCACACTGCTCAACCGCTAGGCAATTGGAGTAACAGCAATACAAGCCTTGAGAGCTTCATCCCGAGCAGCCGAATTGCCCTGAGATGCAAAGACTTGCTCATAGTGCTGGACAAAGGCTTGAAGAATGGCTAGAATCTCAGTAAGGGTTTTAGATCCTTGCTTGATCTTTTGAATACCAACATTAGTATGACGAGCTTTGAGAGCCTGAAAAAACTCCTTGGAGGCTTTGTCGCCCACCTCCAACCAATGGAGGCGGGCCTTGATTTGAGCACCACGAGCAGCATAGGCATCAGAAATTTGCTTCTCATGGCGAAGCTAGGCTAGCTTAAGCTGGAGATCAGTATCGAAGGGGTTCAACGTAAGCGCTTCAGTAGCACTATGTAGAGCCTTAGTATTAGCTTCATAAGCACGCTTTCTGTAACAGGCTAGCTGACGGCCATAAATGCAAAGAAACCTCACAGTGCAGGCAATGGCATCATTCCACCACTGAATCCAACCAGTATCACTATGGGTCCGAGGTGCTAAATTCCAAACTTGAAGAATGTGGGCTATAGTGGAATTGTGCGTTAGCATAGACGTGTTAAGAAAAAATTGCGTCTACGCAGCTCTCCTGGTACTGCCAAGTAATGGAAAAGTAAATGGGGAAGTGATCTGACAAGGTAACATCTGTCAGAGGAATGACAGGTAGGCCTCAATCTTCAGAAAAGGAGAAAAAATATTGAGTCATTATCATAGCACGATCCAGTCTCTTAAATATGCAGTCAGAGCCAGCTCTAAAATTAGACCAAGTATGCCAGACCCCACCCTATTGGCTGTGGTTAGCATTGGGATCAAAAAGGCCCAATTTATTGCGCATGTGATACCAGGCTTCTCTCTCCCCAACTGTCCAGCGAAAAGGAAAAATTCCTTCCTTGTTAGAGGCCAACTCAACCATGTTAAAGTCCCCACACATAACCCAAGTAGCTGGAGGCAGGTTTTCTGCCAGCCAGTACCATAATTGAGATCTTTCGACAGCATCATTGGGGGCGTAAACATTAATTACACCAAAAGAATGATTATACAGAGATAGCAAAATCTAGGTTACATGTTGCATCAGATCAGATCCATGTGCAATAACACAAGAATGAAGGCAAGGTGATAGAATAGTAATGACACCGCCTTTTCCAGCTTCATGCTGAGAAGAAAAGACAATGTCGTCCGGCCATATGACATGACAGGCAGAGTTAAGCAAAAACCTAGAAATTTTAACTTCTTGTAAACAAAGCACGTCCAAATTCTGAAGTCTGCAACGAGTATCACGAACATAGTAATTTTTGGAGAGGTCAGTTAGACCTCGCACATTCCAAGACAAAAAAATCATAAAAAATCTTGCATGGCTTCCTCGTCCCCAAGAGAGGAGAAGCTATTCTACAAGTAGGCTAGAACAGAACCAAAGCTGGGGAGAAATTCTCCAGACGAGGTGAACCACCTTTTATCTGGGTCATCCGTGTGTCCATCAGGACTGCAAGACTAACGCACAGCCCTGGAAGTAGGCAAAGAAACCACTGGCGGCACAAGCACCACTTCTGGAGTGGATGGCTTTGAAGCTGAACTCTTCCCCTGTGTAACAGGGTTTGAAACAAAGGGCACCACTGGTGGCGCATCAACTGGCGGAGAATGACCAATGGGCGCATCCAGAGATGGCAACACAGCAGCAAAGGCTGGTGTCATCTTAGGGCCTGAGGCATTCTGGTCTTTACGTGAAACTGTAGTCCATTCTTTTTTTTTTCCAACATTGGTGGCTTTGACCAGCGCATCTTTAGGCACAGGTTTCACCCCAGGGGTAGCTAGCGGGCAATCTTTGATCTTGTGCTCTGTCAATTGACACTGATAACAGGTGTTGGGTAGATTCAAATAAAGAACCTTTTGAGAGATGGTGAGAGCACCAATTTGAATTTCAACAGTGTCCTTGAGGTCCCTAGAAAGGTCGACCTCAACACAGACCCGCTTCTGGGGACGAGCATTGAAAAATTTGTCATGCTCCATGACAATGACTTTGCCAAGGGTCTTAGCAATAGACTCAATAAACAACCAGCATGGCAAAGGGAGGCCAGGGAACTCGACCCAAACTGGAACCCTAAGTTTTTTGTCATCCAAGACAGTAAAATCTTGAGACCATTTCTGAAAAACTAACAGGGAGGACCTAACAGTCTAGGGTCCATGATTAAAAACCACTTCCGCCTGAGAAGGGTTAGAAAACCGGAAAAGGAAAAAACCTTTGGTAAGGTTTTGCACACCATCAAGACGGACCCCATGAGGGGTCTAGCTCTTGTTGACCCAATCTTTAAGAATAATTTCAGGAGTACGACCCACAAAATATCCAATCAACATATGCTTTTCTAACCATTCACAAGAAGAATCAAATTCCTGTGGATTAAGAACAATATCAGGGTTACCTCGTGAAAGACCTTCGGGATGAACTTGCGGGGACGTTTGTTGAGAGGAGGCACCATGGCTATCCGAAGCTTCAACTCACGCACCAACAGCAACTGCTAGGCCAAAGTTGGCCGGAGCCATACTAAAAGCTAACCCTAATGCAAAAAAGATCCTGCAGTAAATGCGGTATGACAGATGGATGGCCCAGAGCGGAAACACAAACAGGATGCCGTACGCATGAAACCCTAGCAGAGCCCCATACGGTATTTTACTTTCCAGTTAGATAAATTAGATTAATTAATTTATCTAGAAGGATTGGGAAGAGGGTGGAATTAATTAAATAGGTAGACTATTTAATTAATATGGTGACTATAGAGGAATGGGTACTAATTATTTAATTAAATAAACATAAACATCCATTTTATTAAATAGGACACAAATGTTAGATAAATTAGATTAATTAATTTACCTAAGACTATAGAAGACGAGTAATTAATTAAATGAATTAATTATGTATCATATTTAGGTGTCTGCGAGGAATAATGACAATAAATGTGTTATTAAGCTCCTTCAAGAATCTACCCACAATCCTTGCAAATTCCAAGGCCTCCAATAGATCATCACCCAAGATATGCCAACACTTCTAAAAAATTCTTTCCAAAAATCCATCAAGGCCCAAAGCTTTGTCCAGATGCAATTTCTTTAGGGTTGTCTCTATTTTTTAATTAGAGATTTTTCCTATCAAGGTACTGTTGTTTTCTTTTGTTACTAGTTTCTTTATGTTGTCAAAAAATTCTTGTTGATTTCTCCAATTAGAGCTTTCCCAATTGTTTAATATGTTTTGGAAACAGGAGATAATACTACTGCAATTTTCTCTGAAGTTTCTATGAAGGAGCCATCATCTATTTTTATCTCAAAAATTTTGTTCACATCCCTTCTATATTTAGTTTCATTATAAAACATTTGGAGTTCTTATCACCCTTTGCTAACCAAGGCTCTCTTAAGTTTTGTCACATGAAGACTTCTTCTTTGTCTAAAAATCCATTGTACCCTTATAGCAACTCCTCCTTATAAAACTTCTTTTGTTCCATTCCTCATTGAATCACTTTCATTTAGGGCCTGTTTGGTGCATGAAATTAATTTATCCATAATAGGCCTATTCTAGAATAAAGACCTATTCTCGGAATAATTAATCCTGAAAACAAAAGCTGGAATAAGGTTTGGACCTGTTTGGTGCACCTAGAAGATGACTGGGAATTAATCTATTCTGTGTTTGGATCCCATAATGTGGAATTGGAATAAGGATTATTTTTCATTTTTTTAATTAATTTGAACAATATGTATTTTTAACTTATTAAAAAATTATAATTATAAATAAAATATTTTCTTACAAATTTTAATTTTTGAACCTATCATTTTTGTTGTTGGTTTTTTAATTAAAATATATATGTATTTTTAACTTATATATTTTTAAATTAAAATATGTATTATTAACTTTTAAAAAATAAGATTATAAAAAAATTTATTTTCTTACAAATTTTAATTTTTGAACTTTTATCAATTTTGTTGCTCGTTTTTTTTTTAATTTTTAATATTTTTCTATCGAAAGTCATATCCAAGTAAAAACTAAAAAAAATTGGCATGACAACATTATAAAAAAGTTACCACATATATAAAAAAAATTGACATGACAACATTATAAACAAGTTACCACATATATAAAAATTTGACATGACAACATTATAGACAAGTTACCACATATATATAGTGCTACATCGTAAACCAGTTACATGTTCACATTTTGTCTCAAATTAATTGGGATACATTCAAAGTTCATCTTTTCATATGGTCCCAGCAAAAACATAATTAAAATATAAATAAATGCAATTAAAATGTTGTGAAGCCCTCGTAAAAATTCTATTTCAACCTTCATCATTGACATGATCTCAGTCATAGCCACCTCTCAAGAGCACAAGCTACACTGATGTGCTTCATCGATAATAGGTGCAAATGAGCAGACATATGAAAATGACACATCTTTTTCCCACCTAAAGTAGTCGTAGTCATTATCGCCCTGCAATACCAACTCTATATTACTTCATACTACAATGAATAGTATCTACATTTTTTATAAACAAAAAATACATTACCACTACCAACCTTCTTGCTAAGTGCACAGCTCCAAAATTTTTGCTCAGGGTTCTTATCCATGTGTGAGTTTTTCAAAACCCAAGGCCCTTCACCACACTCACAGTATGGCACATTTAGCACAACCATTGATATCCCCTATAAAAGTGTAAAAAACAAACTCATGTAACAATGCTCAAGTGTAGGTGCAAAATATGACTTAAAAAACTATATTGATAATCCCTTCAGAACACTAATAATGAATTGATAATCCTATCCAACAATAATAATGCCCAGAAATCTAAAGCCCAAAAGATGAGGTTCTTTTTATTCTAGTCCAATTTTGAGGTCTAGTTTTATAGTAACTTTTACAAGGAGTATTTGTATGGTGGTGAAATGTTTCCTTCTATAAAATTCAACATGTACAATAACTAGCAGTTGCACACTTTTGTGCATGCAATGATAAGCCGATAGGAGTTTTGATTTTGAAGAAAGTGATATGCTTTGTATAATGCCAAGAGTAGATAATCAATAGTATCTAGAAAGAATTTGGAGAATTCCCTTGTGACGGTTGCTACGAAGAGCCATCACAAGGGGAATTGATTACCTGCATGTGAGGTTCCTTCAAAACTCACATGCAGGTAATCAATATCAATGGTGCCAAATAACGAAGACATACAAAAGAGTGTTTTTACCCATTGTTAGTATTTATGAGTGACTTGTTTGCAAAATTCAATAGACATAGGATTGGAAATTACTTGGTTAGCTTTCTTTACTCTGAAAAACATCTATAATAAAGTACCCTTTATGGTTTGAAAAGCTTGCTACAAGAGTAGATGATATCAGTTATGTTTATTGGTAGACTACACGAAGTCATCCAACACAAACTCAGACTTCATACATGCTGTGAGTTTTAAGATGCAAGGAATGTGGATCAAGAGATTGAGAACAAAAACATTCCAAGGCTTCAATTTAACATGGGTACATCCATGACATCCAAGGGACTTGTTAGTAACTTGTAGTATGTACAGAGAATTCCAATCAAGAAGGTTGACAACTCATCAATTGGAAGACCAAAGGAAAAAAGATATGCTTCAATTCTGAAGGTAAATACAATGTGTGCAAGAACTCTTCTATATGGAGTATGTAGCAGAAAATGATAAGGAATCTGAAGCTAAAGATAACATAAACTTAAATGGGAATATGTGATTCCTCAAGAAGACAACATGTACAATACCTACCATTTCTTATCACATTCTAGCAGGCCTCAACACAAGTGAACATTCAAGATAGAAAGGTTTCATAAAAGAAAGAGCATAACTGGTTTGACTAACTCAGGCAACACAAGTAATCTCATGGATGAAAAATTACTAATTAACCATGAACTACTTTGCTTATCCCACTTTCAAATTATAGGTGATGATATTTGTTGGAGATACTCTAAGTTGCACAAGAAAATACTATATTGTTAGATCTGTGATGAATAGTTAACGGATATCAAAACCCACAAAACAAATTTCTATCAGGAATGTGTAACATTAGCTAATAAAACTCTAAGAATTGATAGATTATCAAAAAAATTAGCAGAGGGAACAGAATTTTAGGTTAACAAAATTTTTAGAGCACCCTTGCAAGTAATTAGCTATTGTCATATGAAGAAAATGCTAAAAAAGTGAGCTAGAGGAATGAATGTCAAACTATTAAAAATAGAGGCACAACATATGAAGGCATCTCCACCACAAGATGTAAGTTATACTTGATGGACATTCCAATATCTTACAAGAAATGCCCACTTGTCTTCTATTGGTTTATAGGCATCATCGTACCATTCAATTAGGTCTGACTTCCAAGAAGTGAATCCCCAAAAATCAAGCCAGCTGCCATATTTCTCTCCACGCTCGAGAGAGCGATCAAATGTCTTAGTCCAAGAAATGCTTACTGCTATAGTTATTAAGCACATAAAAAGTAATTTTCTACGCCATGGTCACAGACCATAAATAGAATTACTCATGATTACCAGCATATCACATTATCAAACCTAGACTATCTGGATGAAGTCAAGACATGACATAGATAACCTTAGATTCATCTCACTTGATCAAGCACATTAGAATTTGAGAAATCCTAATTAGGAAACACCCTCACCAAAAAAATTCACCTCTAAGAGCATCCAATCAAACATTTGAAATAATAAAACATCATCACCACACTTGGACTTTGAAAAAAAAAACATTTTTTCAAATACAAAGAGCATTGGCAGCATGTATCATCTCTAAAAGAGCCATTTCACACTTATCTACTCCCAGTAGTTGTCAACTTTCCACACAATATTTGAAGTGAAACATGTGGCAAAAAAAGTGAAATACCACTAAGATAATGGAATTATGAAGTTAAGTATATTCCCCTCAACCACAAGAAACATACTGGCATTTTCACAATGGACACATGGACAAAATTCCAATTACTAAGCACCATGATGAGCATGTATTTGATTTGAATTATTAATAAATGCTCTCACTCTGTGCAAATAAATTCTGACAAATAAACAGAAAATTGTAATTATCCACGAAAAACTAATCATTAAATCAGATAATACAAACTCCTTACTACAATGTTGTGTATGCTAAACAAATAAAATTTGATTAGCTAATGGGAGACAAGACTCAAAAAATAGCACATGCTTATTAAGATATCTTTGTTTGAGCTCATTTGTAGAGATATCCTCCAACAGAGTATATGCACCAGCTATTTTTTTAATTCCAAAATGGGGTAGAAGTTGAACAGATTAAAAATATAATAGAAATGGACTCCACCTGGACCAAAATTTTGCATTTGAAGCACTGAGACAGATTTTCATTGAATGATACTAGCATTGATATTACGGGAGAAAGCCACCCAACATTGGAAGAGAAAAGGGCTTTCAAAAGAAGCTATTATTCTACTCATATTTCCCTTACCCATTGCCCTAGAAATTTTGTTAAACATGTTGATAGGCTAGTAATCATGGATTAATTTTGATGGAGATATGTGGCCTTAATTTTTGTGATCATTTTGGTTATATATTAGTTTTCCAAAGAAATTTCCCTCCTAATTAGTTGATTTAGTGTCTTGAGGGATTTCAGTGATGAGTAGGATACCAACCTCTTGGAGTGCTGAAAATTTCCCAAATTCTCAACTTTTGGGGGGACGTGTATTTCTGCAATGGAGTTCTTATGTAATCTATATGTAAATTCAACACTAAGAAGGTTTTAAGATAGGCTTCATCTTGAAAAGAAAATGTAGTGATGAAGTACATTTCTTGTTTTGACAGCAATATAGAAAACAATTTGTGAATTCTTGAAGTAATGTTAAGGATAGATGTGAATTTCAAGCAATAGACCATCTGAAACAAAATCAAGATAAACAAAATCCTTGCTAACTATGTGATGAACTTGAAAAGGAATTTACACAAAGTATAATCTGACAAAAAATAAGGCAAAGGAGTGAATCTTTGCAATGATGATGAAGTAAACATGTTGCTACCTATGAGAGAACAATTAGAGATGAAGGTAAATTTTCTCCTCCACATGCTTCAATTGGAAGATCCAAGTTCCCAAATAACAAGAGAGATAATTCAAAAAATGATTTTGATGGGAGATCCTTGTCAAGAATTCACATATAGCACTATGACCTCAAAATGCAAACTGCTAATATGCTTGATCAAGTGAGATGACTCCAAGGTTATCTATGTCATGTCTTGAATTCATTCAGATAGGCTTAGTTTAATAATGTGATATGCTGGTAATTATATATATTTTTTAAAATCCTCCAAGGTAATCAATGAACACATACACCATTCCAGAAATCAATGAACACATACACCATTGTTGTTTAATCCTCACATACACCATTTCCATTTACCAAAAATAGTTTAAGGTCAACACAAACAATTCCCCAAGTTCAAATATGTATTGCAAAATAAAATTTTCATATGGTTGTATTGCAAAATAAAATTGTCATTACGCTTTTAAAGATAGTATTAAGAAAACTATAGACTACCAAACTTTCTTCGAATGTATGTGACCCTCTGCAATTCACTCATTATCAAGAACCCCTTTGCTCTTCCAGGTTCAACTAGAAAAGTGTCATATGCATCAACCAAGGTTTCTTCACTAAGCCCAGGGATTGCTTGTAGTGAAACATATACTTGTTCATAGACAACATTCACTTCAGATGCATCCATTTTCATAGTTTGAGTCTCCCTAATGTCATCACCTATCTTACCTATGGTTTCACATATGGCATCTAAGGAACCTACCATGCTAGAATGCTTCCTCTTTGGCCTCTTTGATGAGATTGATGAGCGATTCCCACTGTCGAATGCAGTAGTTTGAGTGGGTACATGTGTAGCGATATCATCATCATTCAAATCAGCAGCACTTTCAAAAGGTATAGTGATATCCTCCTCATAATCAGGATCAAAGCTGTCATTTACAAAAATCCCTTCTTCAGTCTCTAGAGGTGTTGCAGCTGCATTGCCTTTGGCTATGTCATTGCCCACAATGATGGATAGCTCATTGAAGTAGTAAAAGGGCCACCTCTTAAACACCTTGGCATTTTTGAAATCTTTTCTTTGCATGTTGGCATAATGAATGAATTAATTATTTGTATTTGGTTGGTAACTTGTTAACGAGGACTAACTTATAACAAAAAATTGTAAAGAGCATTTCACCTTCAAGAGCTCCTCCCAAACCTTCTCATCAGCGTCCACACATTGAGTACTCTCATTCCATTCAAAACCACTTGTGTTTTTCAACTCTTTCATAGTTATATAGTCGTGTTTCCATGTTTTGAGTTTGTTCTTACAGTTTTCCTTTGTCAAAGTCATCTTCATTTCTTCATTGAACCTCTCAATATTGTTCAGCATTGGTATATAATTATGGAAATTGGTATATAAAAAGTAAAATCTATCTGCTAGAGCTTGGGTGCAACATGATCATGATATCTTATGACATGATTAACACACAAACAAGAAAAGAATTCAGTGCCATTCACTAACAAATTCTTGAAAACTAACTCAAAGTAACATCACCTTCTTTCAAACTTTCAACTTTATACTAGCAAGAACATGTTAGTGAATTCCAGAATAATTTGCAACAAAAGTCCATAGTTGAGACATGTTCATTATTTCATTGCACAAGATATTTAGGTTAGATACAATAGAGCCCAAATAAGCATTGATCCCTAATCAACTACTTTTTAAGTAGTCACCATAAATATGGTAAATTCATAAGAGATCATTCAATTTAAAAGACCATTAAATTCAAGTAAATTCATAAGGTGATTGATCCTTGAATGGAGTATATAAGTTGATGCACAACTTAGATATTATATCAAATGCCACTAACTATTTTAAGAATCCTTTGTAAGAAAGATCTAACAATCAGGAAAATAAATGAGTCCAAAAAACTCCTTATTTTGGTATATTAATCATAGAAACAGAAAATAGTGGTATTGCTCAACATTTGTTCAAATGCCCAATCCACATTTGTAAAAGGGGGGTAAATAATGGAGTATATAGTACCAACTTAAGATAAACCATGGCAGATTTTGGTTTCAGCATTTGAACCAATAATCAACTGGGTTAACAAGTGCATATCTACATTAGCATTTGTCATCTCCTGGAATGGATAAATTATTGGTTTCTATAATTAGAGTAGATCATGATATCTTACGACATGATTAACACACTAAACATGAAAATAATTCCGTGCCAGTCACTAAAAAATTCTTGAAAACTAACTCAAAGTAACATCACCTTCTTACAAACTTTCATTATGTCATTGCACAAGCTATTTAGGTTAGATAAAAATAGAGCCCAAATAAGCATTGATCCTTGATCAACTACTTTATAGGAAGTCACCTTAGATATATATATGAGGATCATTGCTCTAAAGCGCAACTAAGATCGAGATCTATAGTATTCCTACATTCTTCTTGCTATTTCATCTTGAAACATCCCCCAGTCATCTCTATCACGCTGAGTCAAACCATATGTCTCAAGCAATGGTACATCTATCTCGTCATGACCGTCTTCTTGTTCACATTCTTCTTCCAGTGGAAGGCCATCCTCTCTCATAATAAAGTTGTGTAAAATGCAACATGCCAAAATAATCTTGGTTTGTGTCACGGTTTTATAAGATGTCACATGCTTTAATATAGGAAAATGCTACTCCAAAATGCCAAATGTATGCTCTATTGTATTCCTAAGTGACGAGTGTCTATGGTTAAACAACTCACGTGTTGTGTTTATGGGGTTTTCTCTTACAACTTCCTTTAGGTGGTAACATGTACACCTATAAGGAGCGAGAAATCCTAGTGCATTTGGATATCCAGCATCGACCAAATAATACTTTCCTACATATAATAAAGAATATTACTATAACACTATAAAATTTATCGTATGTAGGAATATGACAATCATAGTCTACATACCTTGGAGAACCAAAGCGGATCCAATTTGGAGAGAGCCAAAGCTAGAACATGGCTATCTATAGCAGACCCTTCCCAACCAGCAAGGACGTATTGAAATTGGTAATCAAATGAACATACACTCATAACATTTTGTGACAAGTTGCCTTTTCTATCGCGATATTTGGCTTGGAGGTCAACATCGATAGTGACTGGTATATGGGATCCATCAATTGCTCCCACACAATCCTATAGTCAGCAAATGGATAATCCAATGAAAATGTGGAAATAGGATTAAGACTCCATCAAACAAATGTGTATGGCAAGGAGATTTACCTTGAAGTATAGGTCAAACTGGTCCTTCCCACTAATTTCTATAGGAGTGTTAAGACAAGGGGGTAGAAGATAATCTGCATGGAGTGCTAAGATAGCCATCAACACCTTGTGGAAGTATCGGCTAACTGTCTCTCCTGAGTGCCCAAAGTTATGGGAAATCTTACGATTACATAGATTGTGCCCAATGGTATGTAGGAACATCACAAGTTGTTCTTCTAATGTGATATTTTTGGTATCTGTGTTACTTCCTTTTTGCCTTAGAATTTTTGCTAGCTAAAAGAAGGCTCGTCTAGTCATGCGTATTTGGTCATGACAATCCGTGTTGTTGGAATGGATGATACACTTCTAAAAAGAAATTTCATCCCTTATGCGCTTACGCATTTGTCTTCTGTCTTCATCTGCAAATGCTTCTATGGCTGATGCAAGGGATGCAAGCACGCATGCAAGAGAGATACTGACTCTCTTCTTCCTAAGAGAAAGACCTTGAAGGTGTGTCTGTTTGGTAAGATCCATTACCTAAAAGGCAAGAAAACTTAGTAATTGCATATAATTAAACACAATGACAACTAAAACAAAACAAAAAATTAAGCATAATGAAAACTAGAGCATAAGAGGAGAGTAGTAACATGCGGCTTTTCGAACTCTAATTTACGGTTGCAAAGTTTCAATAAAATAAGGTGGATCTCAAGCAAAATTCTACTAAAGATGCAGCCTTTGCACTAACCTTGCATTTTACGATCTCAATGGAATCAGGGATGGGGATCTTAGTGAAGATGGAAATGACTTCAAACCTCACTAAGATGTCATGGTTATCTAATTTGGCATCCTTGATGAATTGGACAAGATGAAAGGAATCCTTGATGAAAAAGTTTGATTTGATGAATAAAAAATTACACACAATCTAATCCACAAGAAAATAAGCAAATGTGCATTTATGTACGTATGAAGTTTAGTTTTGAGGGATATTTTATGTCAACAAGTGAAAATCTAAACTACAACGTACAACAACCATTTTGAAGATTTAGCCTTTTTGTCATAATACATATTCAAAAATTTAAGATCATATTGACAAACAAAATTTCTATGAAATTATTTTGATAATATAATTTATATATTATATTTATAACAAGATATATTTTTAGTGTTTCCCTATTCACAGGGTGAGTGGAGTTCATCCCATTCAAAATCTAAGAAAATACATGAAATGGGAGGCTCCTCTGATGGGTTGAAAGAATCCATATTTTGGTGGGGATTCAAGGGGCAATCTAGGCATCTCAAGCATTGATACTATTATGAGAAATTGTGAATTTCAAATGATTGGTTTTGCCTCAAGGGGTATTAAAATAAGAATGAATAATGAAGTTGAGGCCATTGTGCTCCTAATAGGATTTCAAACATGTTCTCAGACAACATTTCTAGCAAACCCCAAGATCATCGTTGCTATAGGAGGAAGTACATTAGTACCAATTTAAGTGAATACAACAAAAAAATAGAAAGCAACACTAACGATATAGAAAGGCACAACATCGATAGTATAGGCGCAACAACAGTAATAATGATAAGCAACACAAGCAACAGTAGAACTAGCCACCATGACCAAAACTTCAAGAAAAGGAACACCTAATGGTTTGAAAGCATTTTTACATGTTCAAATTCATTTATTTGAGTAAATCGGAAACAACAACCTCGTGCTTTTCAAAACAACCCATATATATGATACCTTCAATAGAAAGAAAACTCTTTTTCTAATAGACCAAAATTAGTTGAAAATGAAAGTTAGAAACTCAAAGCCCACCATAATCTAGACATGAACTAAGAAGAAAACTCACCTTTTCAAACACTAGAAAAATAGTTTCAAATCCCCTAGTGGTTGATTCGAGAGAAAGCATTTCAGCATGAATAACTCTTGCATTCAACACAGGGGAAGGCAATATCATAGAGAATAGAATACAGACAAAAGATTTTCGTTTGAGGGTTTCAGACACAAAGATTTTCGTTTGAGGGTTTCAGACACAGAGACTTTCTAATAATGAAGTTGAGGCAAATGAAAACCTAAAGAACCGTTCACGCACAGATCCGACGACTTATACATTCTGTTTTAATTTCGAATCCATGAATAGCTTATTCTGGAATAAAAATGAATTCCAGGTTTTTTTTTTAATTAACTAATCCAAACATTGGCCCAAAAATGGGGATTAATTTTCTAATTCTGGAATTCAAAAAATGGCCACAAGCGACGAATTACTTTATTCTCGCATTAAATAATGACTATTCCAGGTTAATACCAGGAACCAAACCGGCCCTTAGTGTCTCCATCTCCATTGCTTTGAATCACTTTCATGTCTCTCTTTTTACCACTGCCATTACACTCACATCCTTAATTAATATATAATATTTATCCTTTTCTAAACTGTAATTTTAACTAGATATTTAACATAAAATCCATATTTAATTTTTACATAAATTTTTATTTATTTATTTATTTTGTTTAAATCAATTGATCACCCCATATTTATTGAATTATTATTACAAAATTAATCATCATATTTATTGAATTATTACTTACGAATATGAAGTCTAGAATTTAAGGTTTTATAGTAGTTGAATTATTCTTATTAATGGAAGCATTTAAGTTCATTATCATGATACCAAGCGTTGCAATTTCGACTCGAAATATCACAAGGCGCGTATGGAAACATTTCAATTGTAATTAGTAAATCAAATTGCATCTCGCCACGTGGCAGGTCATATACGTATAATACGTCATATCCATAAAACTCTCGTTTACCAAGAATGTCGGGACAGCAGGCCAACAGCATCCCCATTTCCTTTTCCAGCATTTTTTTCCCAAAATTCACATGGAAACAACCGTCCATTGGCGGTAGCAACCCATTCGGAAACCTCCAGCTGCCAAGAACCTTGTCCGAGCCTCCAATCTTCAATCGCTGACACTACCTCTTTCATCTGAACAGCACTTTGGAGTCTTTTAAAGATTCAACCTCATTACCCTAATTAGTCTCCGTGATCTAAATTCCTCCAAATGATTCACCCCAGTACACTTTAAATGCTTGAGATTTGACCATTTGCAGACGGGATCGGCTTTGATTGGCAACTCAATGGCATAAATCTGTATGTTTTGATACCATGGGTGCTCTTAAATCCAAGTGGAGGGTTAGCACGGTGGTGATTCTTCACAAACATAAATTGCACATTTCAGCCACTCAGAAAAAGGTCTTTATCTCTGTAGGTTTTATGTTGAACTTATGACAAATTTAATTATATGCCAATTGTATAAACAACTTATATAAAAAGGCCCTTTTTAAACTGCAAAATGACAGTTCATTTTTATCTTTTCAAGTTCAAAAAGGTTACAAATTAGTTTAATCCTTTGAAAAACAATTGTTATTTTGCATGAACCAGCTAGGAATCAATACCCAGGACTTCACGATAGCACGTCGGGGCTCTCTTAACATTGAGCTGTAACCTCTTTGTCGTTTGGATTGTTGATGGTTCTTCCAACAAAAACTATGGATGCATTTGATGCAGTAATCAGAAGAATATGGTCTCCCACCATTAACCCTCACTATTTTATCTGTCAATTCGTTTTTCAGATCCTTAGTCACCAAACAAAGAATTTTAAGCCTTATATAGGTAAGGTCAATAACTGAGAGGGTCATGAATTCCTACCTCAATGCATTCTTTTATGGTTATATGGTCAGCTTCAAAGTGATACGAGTGCCTTCCTCCATTAAACCAGTCCATAGTATGCCACATAGTTTACACTCATCATCCAATGTTTCAAAGTGCAACGTCTTTTTGGTTTCTCCATTCAACACCTCCTGATTCTTTTCAAAGGCTAAGTTTTAGCAATCATGCTGCTCTTCCTGGTCCCAGAGAGGTAACCCTTCAACATCTTTTTGAGACAATCTCGGTCCATGGGGCTTGCAATGCTTTTCAAAGCACCAGGATCTTCTCCAGAAAGTAGAAATAAGAGCCTTTTCACAGGCTCAGTGAAAACAATTTCTAAGTTTAATTATACTGACATTGCAGGGAATTGGACCGGTTCAATTTCAGAGTAGATTTTGCAGCAGAGTCTATAAAATAACATCATCAAGCTTATTTGATCATCTACGATTTGTGTAAGGAGACAATGTCAAAATCATTCTAGATCAATTTTATAGCATTTGAAAGCATTTTAGGAGAAATTCATCTTCTTATCATAGAATTCATATTAGTTTCATAGTTAATTCATCATGCAGCTTGTTAATTTGCATAAATCTTAGCTTGTATCTTACTTGTTTGCATCCATTTCAGTATCAAATTTCATATAATTCATCTCAATTGCATTCATTTAGTTGAATTTAAATTGAATCTTCCATCTCATAGTGGTTTGTCACTGATCTATTGCCAATTCTGAGAGAAAATTTACATGTAGATCATACTCATTGTGATTAGGAAGCTATAATTTGGTTTCAATTGCACGTCATTTTGATTAATTTCTTCATACCAACAATTGATCTAATGAGTTATAGAAGTGTTGTGTTTCTTGATATGCAGGTACAATAATTTACACATAGGGATTACCCCTAAGGAGATGGGTTCTTCAATTCCTTAGAATGCAAATTCAAACACCCATTTGAGGAATTTACAAGACAACTAGTTTGATCTTTTTAGTTGGATTATCCAGTTGATAAACAGTGTCAGAGAGAAGGTAAATCCTTCTATTGGGAATCTTGACAGTATTCTAGCTAATAGGAAAACCCTTGTTAATAGGGTCAAGGATTTGAAGGAGGACCATGAAGATAGCATAAAGGTGCTGGAAAATGAGTTCCACAATCTCCGGAGAATTCTAAGTATGGTGGTGGTTGTGAAAAAATATTTCATGGATAACACAAGTGATGGTCTTTGGAGACTGAATGAGCAGGTTGAGGGTCTCCATGCCATATCTAAGGGTAACTCTTCTATTGGTGGAATGAAGATGGTTAAGAAAGGGAAGGAAGTTGATGTAGGTAATCAAAATAGGTACAAGGCTCCTATGGAGGACATGGATATTGATGTGGATGAGATTGAGAAGAACCAACCTGGTTTCACGTTGAGACTCCATAGCAAAGATAAGGACTTGAACCCTATTGATAGCATAATTAGGAAAGTAAAGAACATCAATGAGTATATCATTTATAAGAATCATAAACTAGTCAATATGTTGTAGGATTTTGATCTGGGCTTATTTTTTGTCCATGGTTGTAGTTTTGCAGGGTTGGGCTTGCTCTCATTTTGGTGGGTCAGTTGTCGTATGTTTAGCTGATGGTTCCGGGATGGTTTTGTATTAAGTTCATTTTTGTTTCTTTTTTGTTGACATTGGGTTTTTGGTCCCTCTAAAATCAGTTTTCCCCCTTAATAAAGCACATGTCACTTTTTTAGGGGAAAAACCACCATTATGATTGAACCCAAGCAAAACACAAACCTCAAGCTACAAAAGCAAGATAAAAATTACTTTAAAAAATGATTTTGAATAATTCATGAAAGTTATGCTTCATATATATTGGACTTGTTGGTACTCAAATCAACAGATTGGGAAATTATGAAAGGATTCCAAAATTCTATCCCCAAACTCCTAAAGGATTTGGCCAACTGACAAGATTTATTGACAATCGATTGAAATCCTCTGCTCTTCGGGCTCTACAGGACCTAGGCGGGTATACCTTCTCTCTAACTTACAATTTCAAGCTAGATATTTTTATAGTAGATATGTATAGAACACAACTGAGATGTGAACCTTGATTCTTCATCTTGAATTTTTCTACCAACTAGCTCCCTACTTACTAATTCCTATTTGAAATAACTATAAAGTAAAAGAAAGAAACAATTGCAAAGAGAGAAATCTTTCTTACTCTTCTGAAAAATGATGACCAATCCCTTGTCCAATTGGGTCACGGAGTCAAACCTTATAAAACCCCACACACACCTCTGAAAGATAGTGTTCAATAATTCTTGTGAATACTCCATCAACCATCCAATCTTGTCAATGCACACAAATTGAATACAAACCACTAACCCGTTCACTTGTATTTAATCTCTGAGTAAGAGAACCAATTATACAAAAATAAATAGGACAAAAACTTCTCTATGGATTTTTTTTCTTCATATTGATATTAGGAATCAACAATTTGCGTGCACAAGTTTTAAAGATGATAACTGGTCCTTAAATCAATTATAACAGAGGGATAAAAGTCTAATAAGAAAGAACACAAAACAGTGCCAAAGTGGACAAGAAAACTAGGTATATTTTATTGATATCAAAAAATTAAGTACAAAAAGTTCTTCTTCTTTCAGTTGAATCTAATATATATATCAAAACCATTTGTGGTTTCCCCTTCATAAAATAGGGGAAGCGACAGGCTTCCAACCATTCACATTCCATGACGTTTCAAAAACTAATCCTAATCCTAATCAACTGAAAGAAAAAAAAATATTACAATAAGACCAAATAGACAAACAAACAAAATAACCAAACAATCACCCTCTACACGTTGATCAACTAGTTGAATCTTTCTCATTCCCAGAGACATTCTTTGTTCCGCTTGATGCTCTCGCAACTGGTTCCAAGTATTCTTTAACCCATACTGAAATCTAAACAAATGATGGCCACTGGAAGTGCATGATATCAGGAAAACTAAGAAGGTTCTCTCTCCATCTTTTCCCTATGATAGCTCGACCCTCAATCATAAATTTAGAAAACATGCACAGAAATCCCTTAGTGAATTAGCCACTATCTTGTCAGGATCAATGATGTAACACTGTGTCTGATCATAAATTAATGCACTGTCATTTTGTAACACATCAAATTTGTCTTTTGCGAAATGACAACATTTCACTATTTCACCAAACATATTAGCATCCCTTTATGAAATAGAAATTGATTCTCTATTTCACAAACCACTTTCAAAGACTCCTGTGAAACAGTGAAACTTACTTGTCTTATCATTCTATCATTAACCAACACATGTTTTGCATAGATCATACTTGTGGAATAACTAATGCATCTCAAAAATAATTCTGGAAACTCAACCTGATATCCTAAATATTTTGAAGCCCACTCTAGAAAAGTGTTTTCAATCCCAACAAGACACTCTTATCCAAAAATTATTCAAATATAGTCTTTACATTTAAAACACTATATTAGAATAACATGACAATTAATATATTTTTAAGATCATTTATATCGTAGAATAGCATGATAATAACATGTTTTCATGATCTTTTATGAAATATCTTGACTTATCTAATGATCCAATACTAATTTTAAATTTACAAGCCATTTTATATAAATTAAGATTGACATAACGATTACACCTTCACTACAATCTTGACATAAAATTGTTAGGTTGTTAACTAAACAAACATAATATTATATTTTAAAATTATATATAGAAAAAAAATCATTCTCTACATAAACTATTATAAATTGAATTAATGTATCTCTTTTTCACATATTAAATTGTATTCTCTAATTAATTGGTTGTCAGTAAACCATGTTCAGGGGCCACACTTGTTTTTTCCCACTCGCTTGTTAACTGTGTATTGTAGTAGAACAGACAATATCAATGTCTGATAATACATTTCATTATCTTTAGTAGCAACTGTCTTATTTATGGATTGTGCATCCTCTCTGAAAATTGGATAACACACCATCTTTGTACTCCGGATGTACAAGAAATTGTAAACAAAATTTGGGCAATCCTATCTGTATAATGTCAACTGAAATTTGTTCTTAATTAGAAAAAGTGTCTCTACCAGAAAGCTTTCTCCAGGACACACCATCGTTCTCTTCCTCAAGTCTAAAATAAGGAATGGTACATAATTCATGGGAAGATTGTTTAACTATCTTTCCTCCTCCCGTGTATTCTCAATATGAAAAATCTTCTTTGGTAGAAATTTCTCGCTATGTCCAATCTCCATTAGTATATCAATTGTGAATGCCTTACTAAATGTAGTGTAGACATGGTATATCAGTTGTTTTATTATGAAAACATGTTTGAGGTAATTTGGCCGCATTTAGTTCTCAACTACATTGAGGCTTTCAAAAGAGTGTTCTCATTAATACATTTCTTCATGTTTGTGGCCTATATAAACACACAATATTTGTGATTGTCTAAAATAGGGTGCAAATTGAATATAGCCACTGCTTTTTTTGGAGGTATTTATGTCTCTATCATGTTTTCCTTGGCCTAATACTTATAGTTTATTTTTTGCTAATTAATTATGCAGAGAAATGCTTCAAAATTAATTCCACTGCACATCACTAAAATCTTCGTTTTAAGTTTTAGTTTTCCCTTTTCACTTGTCTTCCCTTATCCTCGTTTCGAAGCCATGTAAAGTAGTTCCCCTAATTTTATAGGCATAGAACAAACTAGAATCATTGAGGAAGAGTTTTACCCACTTTTAGAGATGGTAAAAGGTAATTCTTCCTTGCCATTTTTATGGTTCGCTTTTGTTAATTTTAACTTTAGCATTGTCGAAAATAAACTGCTTCACATATTTTTTGTAAAAATGAATATTATGTTAAATATGGGAGACAATCAGCAAAATTTAGGTTGTATGAAGATTTTTAATGTCATCTTTAAAATTTTATTAATACTACCCATGTATTAACTTGTCAAACGTGACCAAACAGGGGCCTCTGGAGTTATCACACAACTGACCTACCTAACAAAGGATTGTTTTACATTAATATTACACTATGATAAAAAGCTTTGTCTTCCAATATAATTTTTGTATTTAATATTTCTCCATAATTTGTGTTTATGTTGAGTTATATGCAGAACTTTCCCAAATGCTTTGGAAATGCAGAAGGGACAATTTGCCTCGCCCTTTTTTTAAAAAAAATTGATGTTTTAGTATATTTTGGTATTCACTAGATGTTTTCTTTTAGGGTTGAAAAGATGCTCACCAGACATCCAAGGACATGTATTTTATTTTGGTGTCCTTTGGGTCATACTAGAAAGATTTCATGTCCATTGTTAAAAACTGTCAAAAATATATATTCATAAAAGAAGAATAAAATACAAGTGGGGGCATTTTGAACATTTATTTTTAGGATCAATAATAACATTACAAGTGGATATTCCTAGATATTTCAGTGTTTCAGTTAATTTTAAATTTCAATTTGTAATGATCATGTTGAATGTTTAATATACAATCTCATAGATTTCATTGTTCTTCAAATTTTACGTGTCTTAGTGATGATGAATGTGAGAATTTGTATGTTATTCACAAAATTGTCAACTCTACATTGTCTACGCTTATGACTTGTTTGGAATTCTAGATTAAATCAAAAACAATGTTTTCCACTAACTAGATTGTTAAGTAGGATTTATCCCTATGTTCAGTGAGTGGCATGTTGTTTTACTTTAAATTTTCTTGTTTTCATGAATGATTCAAAAGGTTTTTGTCACGTGGACGTTGAACAACTATCATTTCCATTGTTGTAGCTACTAGCACTTATATATTTAGCAAAGCCCCTTGAAATTTTAATAATTTAAATTTTTATAACTTTTTTAGTAACAAAGAAACCCAATTCTTGAAGATTGGAATCCAGTGCAGATGGTTTTCATTTTTGCAACTCAAATTATTTTCCTCTAACTGTGACTAAGTAATGAACTTCGTTAGCTAGAATTTATAAATTATGGATTATATGCAAATTTAAAAGTTCACTAAATAAGAACTTTTCTTCTGTAAAATAGGAAATGCTATCTGTGCCTCAACTTCAGCTATTTCTCATTCGAGAAGAATTTTTATACCAAACTCAACATTTTGAAGTAAGTATCTAAAGTGCTCAGCAAGATGCACACTTTCTAAGAAAAGTTTTGGTATTATCATTAACACCAAAATCAACTCAGTCCAATCAATTGTTTTCCGTACCTGTAAGTAGATCAACAAAGTTACAATCTGGGTCAAATCATTATCCTATTAAATGTTGTTCAAATAATGAAAGATGCATCACTATAAAGAAGATAGAAGTGTAAAAATACTTTAACACTTTCTCTACAAATAAATATATTTGTGTATACATATAGTCAACAATAAATTCTCACTAAATATTTGTACATTAATAAACTACCATATTTTAATCCATTAATGTGCAACTAAGATAATCTTAAACTTTCATATGAACTCTTTACAACATAAAATAAGATCCCTAAATAATAGATGACATTTAGATTGAAGAATTATTAATCATAAATGCCTGATGACAATCCTGCAATAGATCTACATGAGGTGAATTGACTATAGAAGCTCTTGTTTCTCCCTCTCTCAAATAACTATCACTATACAAAATATATCTCATTTTAATGAGCTCCAAGTGAATGACTATTGTGAGTTCTATTTTCACTAATTATCTTCATCATTACATCTATAAAAATAAGTCAGACATTAAAGCACATTTTATATCAATAAAAGTAAAATCAATGTTCATTGTGCAAACATTCTGAATTTTGGTAGACGATCACACAATTTTGGCATATTTAAATTTCATTACTTTATCAAATCAAAATGGCTTATAGTTGAAATTTTCATTTTTTTAAGACTTGAAGGTAAAATGTGAGATACCATGTACACTAAAGAGTGTAAAAACTTTATGAGTGAATTGTCGGCATTAATCTTTGTAGATATTTGAGTTCAAGTGTTGAAGTAGTATTAAAATGATATTTTCATAAATGATTGGTGAGTTTATCATTGTGCTTGTATTAAGTATTAGTGGTAACTATTTTAATCATAGTTTTGAAAATTAAGCAAAATCAGGTTTTATAGAGACCCAAAACCCAAAAAGTTTAGAAATATAAAGAAAGCAATAAGTCCAACACCATAACTAGCCAAAACAAAATAGGAGGGGGGACGAAGGCACCTCTCACAAACTAAGACAAACTAAACAAGAAACCAAAGAAAAAGCAGAAAAAAAACACCAGCTTACTTCCAACCTTTCAAACCTCAGAGGGTTTCATCCATCCTAGTATCCAGCTCAGTTATTTTCATGCTGGCCTTTAACTCCATTATCTCCTTGTTGGATGAAGTATTCTGGTTCATCTTTGGTCTAGTTCTAGCGCCTGGACCTTTACCCTTGGCCACAAGAATCTGAAATAAATCCCCAATAGTTTTCTCCAACAAATTGACCAATAGACAAAGGTTACTAGCCGAGGCCTGCATTCCCTCCTTAGAATGCTCATGCATATTCTCCAACATTTTTTCCAAGCACTCAATTCTAGATAACAACTTGACAGGGGCACAAAAATCATGTGAATTATCATATTCCTTACCCCTTTTACTCACCTTGTCTTCTAGATTTTGGTGTTTGGCTTCCAGATCTCTGTTATGCAACCTAAGTGTCTTTATTTCTTGATAGCACCAATTATCATTTCTGAAGGAGTAGAGGGATTTAGCTTTAGCAGTGTGTAAAAACCGAATAGTGTTATCCTCCTTATCATAAAAGTCCCTCATCACCATAGTGACAGAGGGATATATCTCAGTAGTTCCCAGATTATCCTCCTTCTCCTTATTCTCAACATTCGGGTACTCCACAGCCATGTAAATAATGTCATAATTTGTTCCCTTCATGTCATCCTCATTGCAGGGCTCCTCTTCACTTATGTCATTGTCATTCTTGACATTCTTAGAAAGGTATAGGATATTCTCCTTATTTGGCTTATACTCCTTCTCCACATCATCTAGTCAATATTCACTTAGATCCTTCCATTGTATTAATATTCTTATCCCCCTTAGTAGCAGTATCTTTCTTCATATTAGACAACTTATTCTCGTCAAAGTCAATTATAATTTTACCTTGGTCATTCTGACTGGGAGCCATCTCCATTGTAGGGTCCTTTGTAGCTTCATCATCATTCTCCATGCCTTTATCAATAGCTTTCTCCTTACCAGTTATCACCTCAGTTTCCTATGCATGTTCATTTGGCATTTCCCCTAAAGATGAAGTATCCATTCCACCAGCCAATGACTCAAAGTTCTTGCTAGTATTCATGATATAATTTGTTTTTTTATCCTCAGAAGAACCCCCATCTAACTCCTCATCCTCTGAGTTCACCAAATAGCTAACCAACTCTATCATCTTATTCTTCAAAGAAGAGGAAGGGGCTTCCCCACTGTTGGAGGTGGAATTAGTATTTTCTCTTCTTTTAGCAGGTGTCTCAACCTTACCCATTCCAGAACTGGTACTATTCCTCTTATCCCTAGGGTATTTAACCATACTTTCAAGGATATTATTCTTCATGTACTCACAAATTAACAAAATAAGGCCCTCGTGAAGAATAGGCTTGCCATAATCCTCCATATTTTCAACCAAACTGTGATACAGAGAATTGTAAAGAAAAAAAGGGAAGGATATAGAATTATTTTGTCGAAAGTGATTCAAAAGCACAAAATGATGAGACTGTGCTCTTGTAAATCTCCCTTTGAAAGTGATATACTCCATAATCACAATAAGGATTTTGTGCCAGAATTCTTTAATATTATCAATCACATAAAAACCCTTCTTCTTAACCATTTCATTCCTCTCAACCTCGGTCTTAGGGAATTTTTTAAATGTCATTTTAGACACTTTCCTATTTCTATAAAAATTCATTTGAGACATGGGTAAACTGGTTACCTGTGATATAGGCTCCACATTAAGATCAACATGCCTCCCATTGATAGTTAGAAAATCATTCCTCCACCCAGAAATGAACGTTTGGGTCATCCCCTTGTCATACGTGTGCACTTTCTCCAAATAGGGCATAAGCTGGCTCTTTCTAAGCCTCCTCAAGATGTTAGGGTCCTCCTTCAACTTCAAACAGTCAGCAGATTATTCTTTGTTCAAACCACCTCTCGTAGCTTTTGATCTCACAGGAATAGTTTTCATGCACAAAGATAAGAAAACCCAAAGCCAATAGATGGAAAAGCAAAGATGAAGCACCCAAAAAGCATGCGAAAAAAAGTATAAATTATTATGCGTTAAAATTTTGTGTCTACCATAATATTTCATGATGTTTTTACCCTTCCACAATCTTCGTATCATTTCCAATAAATCTTCCCTCCTTACTATTAGTCTTGTTCCTAATTAATAAGACTAATGTCCTCCACATTTAGGTTCTTTAAGTTGTGCCAAGTCATGAGGGTATCAAGAATGACCCCTTTGTTAGTGAATAAATCAGTAAGATATATTTAGCATTATTAGTCATATTCGCAATCAACCAAGAAAATTTTTATTTCCCCCTTAGGAAATTTATGATATTTTGTGAATTACCTTCTAACCACACATTTTTTAAGTTCAATTGTTTGGCCAAAGATAGAGAATAAAAGGCCACAAGAGCCTCAGCCACATGATTAGATTGAGTGCCAATAGGAACAACTACAACAGTAATGAAATTACCCCTACTATCTCTAATGACACTCCAATAGCCAGCTTTACCCAAGTTCCCTTTAGCAACACCATCAAAGTTGATTTTGACCCAACCCTTAGGAGGTGGCAGCCAACAACAATTTCCCTGCCTTGTTTTTTTTTCATCCTTCAAATTAATATTCCAGCCTCGAGTTCCCAAATATTTTGGCCTATATTGAGAAGTTTTTTTGGATACTTTTAAAAATAACATTCGCTAGGACCAAAGGAGTTCTTTTTTTATCCTTAAAAATCCTATTATTTATATCTTTACAAATGTTCCAAATTAGGTGAGGAATAGCAATATTCCACACCAAGTTGTCTCTCTTGTTCAAAATAGGACAAATTGCTAGAAAAAATCCTAGATAGTACTAGGAAATACCCAACAAACATTCAAACTTTGTAACAAGGCTTCCAAGACTACTAAGGAATAACAAAAATTGAGGAGAAGATGAGAAGTAGATTCACTCTCCTTACAAAAAAGGCAACATTTGTTGAGAAGATAGAACCCTTTTTTAACCAGATTGTCAATCGTGAGGATTTTAATCTAGATAAATAGCCAGAAGAAAATCTCAACTTTAGGAATAAGATATTTAGCCCAAAAGAGAAACTCATTAGTAGGTTGGATCTTAATTCTATAAGCAAATGAAACACAAAAAGTACCAGAAGGTTCCAGACCTCAAATTAAGGTGTCTTCCTTATTTTAAATAATCTATTGGGAATAAAGAGCTTTATTAATAAATTCATTGAGATTCACCCAGCTATTACCTCTCCAGTAATCCTGTACCTTGGATCCAAAATATAATTTACCTATGTTCATTAAATCCTGCAAGTCTGGTAGCATACATAAAGGCTTATCAAAAATCCATAAGTCCTCCCAAAAAATAATTTTCCTTCTATCCCCAAGCTTCCATTTACCCCCTTTAGTAGCCACCTTCTTAGCTTTCATGACACTATTCCAGATTTCAGTTCCTCCAATGTTATAATCCTCCTAAGTGATTTGGTCAAGAAGCAACTCAGCAAAATATTTATTTTTCTATATCTTGTTCCACTCCTTATCCTCTCCATACATTCTCCATAATCGTTTAGCAAGAAAGGCCAAATTCATTTGTAAATAATAGATCTGATACATAATTTACCAAACTTCTTTGGTTTACAGACCTTATCCCAAGATCACAGAGGAATAATTTTTTTCTCTTCAGATCTAGACCATAACAAGCGCTTCTAAATGTTTTCCATCTTATCAGCAAACTTAGATGGTATTATAAAGAGACTAAGTGCATATATGACTAAATTTTGTAAGCAGGACTTGAGAAAGGTGACATTACTCGCCTGAGAAAGAAAAACATCTTTCCATCCAGCAAGTTTATTGTTAAACTTATTAATAATATCCATCTAAAAAGAATCAAGTGGCTTATCCCCCAGGGGGAGACCCAAATAAACTAAAGGAAAGGAAGTAATGTTACAATCTAGGATAGAATAAATTTTCTTATGTCTCTCCTCCGGGGTATTAATAAAGAAGACAGAACTCTTATTCTAATTAATGAGTTCTCTAGTTGCCTTTGTATAGGACTTAAGAATCCCCTTCATGTTTCTAGCCTCTTGAATAGTAGCCTCACCTATAGAAATAGTATCATCAACAAATTGCTCGTGCAAGAAAACCAGGTTAGCAGAGGATGGATACAGCCCTTTGAGAGTCCCTTCACTGGTCAATTTTGGGACATATCTCCCCAAGCTCTCCACCATAATGGTGAAAAAAAATAGGGGAGATGGGGTCTCCCTGTCTAATACCCCTTGAGTTATTAAAGAAGAAGGAAGAAGAGCCATTTATCATAACAACTACGGAGGCTGTAGAAACAAGTTGATGAATAATTTGGATGATTCTAGGCCCAAACCCAAACTTATCTAGCACTTTCCTTAGGAACATTCAATCAAATCTTTCATAAGCTTTAGCAATATCCAACTTTAAAAGAAAACCCTGCTTCTTAGATTTCTATAAAGAATGAAGTTAAAGTAAAAACAAACAATTCTTTTTTATTTGATAAAATAGATTAAAATTTGCATTTGCATGCATCAAATTTTAAAATCTTACAATGCCTCTCTAATTTTAATACTTTAAAGTAATGGTAGAACTCACAATTTGATTGGCATTTGAATTTTTACTTAATGCTTCAAAATTTTGTAGATATATAATCTTCCACCAAATTGTTATTTTCCCAACATAACTTTAACTCACAAGCCTCTTTATCCAACCTTTGTTACATAAAATTAATGCTTGGCTACCCTCTGCATTCAATGTTATGAAAGATATTAGTTCCTTTTTGAGTAGCTACAAGCTATTTAATTCTATTTTTCTTGTACAAATGTGATTTTGAAAGTATGTTAATAAATTTTATTACATTACTAATACATATTATTTACAAGTATGTTGTTCTTTTTTATTTTTTCTTTGCAAAAGGATACTCTCACATTTTTTTATTTCATCTACATTAACTACCATTAACTACCATTTATTATTATGTTGAATATAGACCTTAAAAATACTACTTGACTTTTACAAATGAAATTGTAACATAAGATAAGTCTTTATTTATAATAATAAACTTTAAATTTACCTTCTTTAACGTCCTATCGGTGTATTTTAAAAAACTATACTTTATATAGTTCTATCCTTCTCATGCCAATGGTTCCATGTGAAGGGTGTGAAGGGAAGGAAATATAATGGCTTTCAAGAGTTTTTTCCTTTAGTATGACAAGAAATGGAAATAGATGAGAAGAAACGCAAAAGGGAAAATTATGCCCTACGATTCTACGAAGGCGAATAATTGTAGTTGCGAAAAAATCGTGGGCACATAATTCTAATGGCCGTGGTTACATTGCAGTTTTATGTGAGATACTCAGCTGGTCTTTAACAATTTTACGTGACGTTTAAGTTGAACAACCTGGCATTGTCTAAGCATCAATTTAAATAAAAAATGGAGCTAAACAAAAATTATGCCCGACGAATGCGGATATTCGTGCTTGAAACTATTGGTGGCCCCATATGTCTAAATCGTTATCAGTCCAATTATGCGCGATATTCGGCTGGTCTTGCTACTACACGGGCGTCATGGTAGACTTGTCCAATTTTCCATGGGCAGATTTCTTTAGTGTTGGAAACTGCTTACATAAACTCACCTTGCTCTATCTTAGTAGAATTAGAAGATAGAAATGGAGTGTTGTAAGCTGTTGTGCGTTGTGGCCTTCATATGTTGCAGTATGCCCATCATGGCATCTTCTTCCAACGGACAGTTCACATTGAGGGTGAATTTGACAAGGAGATCAGACGAAGGCTTCAATTCTAGCGAGCGATTACGTTTGGCGGTGGATCGAAGTAAGAAACGACTGAATGCGATTGAGGCGTTTTTCAAGAAGCAGATCAGTGAGCAATTAGACGCTGAAACGCCCGTTCAAGTTGGGAACGGAGAATTTCTGATGAGCGTTGCAGTGGGAACACCCCCTGTGACCTACGAAGCGATTGTTGACACGGGGAGTGATCTGATTTGGACTCAGTGCGAGCCTTGCGAGAACTGCTTCTCTCAGCCCACGAAAATCTTCGACCCCACCCAATCGTCCTCCTACTCCACACTTTCCTGCACTGACTCTCTTTGTGATGCTCTGGACACTTTCAAAACTGCATGCAATCCAAGCTGTTCGTTTAGTTACAGCTATGGCGATCGTTCTCGAACAAGCGGTGAGCTGGCTAAGGAGTCATTCTCCATTGGTAGCGGCAGCGACAGCATGGTTTCAGACATTGCCTTTGGATGCGGCCATGACAACCAAGGACGAGGATTCTCTCAAGGAGGAGGTCTTGTGGGGCTTGGAAGAGGTGCTCTCTCACTCATCTCACAGTTGGGCTCCAAGGTAGATAACAAATTCTCTTACTGTCTTTTGCCCATCACCGACTCTCCTTCACAAACCAGCTCTCTCATTTTCGGTGACAGTGCTTCCTTCAGCGGAGCCAAGACGGTCCCATTCATTAAGAACAGTGTTATTCCTTCTTTCTGGTATATTCCTCTTACAGGAATCACCCTTAATGGCAAACCCGTCGATATTCCTGCTGGAACTTTTGATCTGCAATCGGACGGTAGCGGAGGCATGATCATCGACTCCGGAACCACCCTTACCTATCTAGTGGAGGCTGCGTACAATCCTGTAAAGGAAGCAATTCAGTCTGCCATTAATCTCACTCCTACAAACACAAACAGCTCTTCCGTGGGGATGGATCTGTGTTACCAGACATCGAGTGACGTCACCTTGCCAACAGTAATCTTCAATTTCGAAGGCGGCGTGGATTACGAGCTTCCAGGTGAGAATCTTTTCAGATGGTTTGACAGTCTTTTGTGCCTCGCCATGGATAAATCCTCCGACATTTCCATCTTTGGAAACGTACAACAGCAGAACTTCCACATCCTTTACGACAATGCTCAGAACACTCTCTCCTTCATGCCCGCTAAATGTGATTCTCAGAACATTGCACTGCCTGATATACAAGAAAGAAAAATGGTCACTATGCTATTGCTTTTAACATTTTAATGATATGACATCGTTGATACTCTCTCCTTTATGCCCACTAAATGTGATTCTCTTTAAATAGTCTTCTGTCTTGTCTTCGTCTGTCTCTGCCACTTCCTCCTCTTTCCCTTGTGGTCATTTTCTTCCAAATGTTTCCTGCACTGCCTGTATACAAGAATGCAAAATGGTCTTTGTGCTACTGCTTTTATCATTTGAATGATATGATATCGTCATTCGAAATTACATCCTCCAATATAAAAAATATTAAGAATTTGACTTTTTCAAATATGTTTCAATATGTTTACGTGTTTAATTAATGTCGACAGCCAAAACAGCCAAAAGAAGGAATATAAGGAGATTAACATGTGAATAAAATTTCTTATCCTTTACCTTGTTAATGTTTATAGCTTCAATGGTATTTTGTAGTTTCAATCATATGATCATTTAGAATACATATAATACTGTTTTATATATATAT
>MU225134.1:646420-661534 GCA_018584345.1 Thuja plicata
ATATATATATATATAATAATAATATATATAATATATATTTTTAATAAATATATATTATGCAAACTTATATTATTCTAATATATGATTGCTTAATGAAACATTAACAATTATAATGAACAGACATGTTCTATGAAGGGACATGTCTCTCCTAGCCTCTTTCTCAATATAAATGCAAGAAAGATTGTTGCATTTGAAATATACAGAAAATTAGAGAGTGCTATTACATTTGCAGCGATCTTAAAAACTTCAATACGGTATTAGAGCGAGACTGCAGATGTAGAAGATCATAAAATTAATTTAATTTTGCACTCCTATTGATTGATCTATCCAGAAATATTTATGGTGTAAGTCGTGAAAGTCTTCTCTCCTGTGGCACAAGATATGGAAGATCTCCGTTGGAAATTGAAAGACGCAGTCAATGGAGAAGATCGCGTTTGTGATCCGCGAATGTAGGGATCTTCAAAATTATCATGTTATCTCGTGTGGAGAGGTATGACAATTGCGAAAGATGCAGACCAATTCAGGCCGCTTTGGATACTCCAAAGTACCGAGTGCCTTGGGTCGATAAGCTATAGGAGGGAATATGACTGGAATTGGCATTCTCTAATTCCAGATAATGCAAAATTCCATTTTTGGGTCCATGAATAAAAATGGAATTGGAATTACGAAATTCTCATTTTGGGGCCAAAATGGGAATATCATCTTCCACCTAAATAGGCAGAATTATAATTTCAATTCCAATTCCAATTTTTACAAAAGCAAATTTAGTATTTCGTGGGATCTGCAACTATAAAGATGTATATTATATTGCTATAATGTTGTGTGTGTGTGTGTGTGTGTGTGTGTGTGTATACACAAATGTGTGTATATGTGTATACATGGATACACACTTGTATGTGTATATAAACATATGTGTGTATATATACACACATGTATGTGTGTATATATATGTATATATACATGTGTATGGTGTGTGTGCATATGTGTGTATATATACACACATGTATGTGTATATATGTGTATATATACACACATTTATGTATGTATGTGTGTCTATATACACACATATGTGTATATGTGTGTATATACACAAATGTGTGTGTATACACATGTGTGTATGTGTGTATATATATACACATGTATGTATATGTGTATACATGGATACACAATTGTATGTGTATATACATGCATGTGTATACACACATATGTATGTGTGTATATATACACAAATATGTATGTGTGTGTATACATACACATGTCTATATATGTGTATACATGTGTGTATATACACACATGTATACACATATACACATGTGTATATATGCACACATATATATATATACATGTGTATATATACACATATGTATGTATGTATATATACACATGTGTGCATGTGTGTGTATATACACACATATATACACACTATATTCAAAGAAATTAAAAAATAAAGAATTAAAATTCTTTATGCATCTTCTCATTTATTTTCTGGGTGAACCAAACAGGTCGGCCCATATTCCGGATTTCATTTTAAAGATAAACATCTTTCTGAATTGACCATATCCAGAATATGGTATTCCAGTGCTCACAAATTGACAATGAATGTGAATAGGATCAGTTGATCGACATTTTAAGTATTATAATGGAGACCCGAAGACTTGCAATGGTAATTCAATCCTATCTAAGAAGACAAATGGCGTCATAGTGTTAACTATCGATTCAAATATATGCGCAGAATTGACCATATTAGCTTGCCGAATTCATATCAAGGAGAAACGATTATTCCAGACTACTGCGGATATTGTCAGAAAATATATGATGAGTAACGTATTTCTACAAAGCATATTCACTTCAGTTTTCACTCTTAGAAACCAGACGATGAAGGAAGTCGTGGTTACAGCAGCAGGAGGCGCGGGCATGATATTGGTCTCGGATGAGACCTTCGGGGAGGCAACCATTGCAGAAGCTCATGTCTTTCCCACAGCCGATGTGGGTTATACAGATGGACTCACCATTATAGCTTACGCTGCCTTGAATAAAGCTCCGACTGCTGTCATTGATTTTCAGGGCACCGTGTTCGGGAGAAAAGAGGGGAGAAAAGAGGGGCGTGCCTTGGCGTTTTTTTTTGGGTCAAGGGGTCCGAGCACTGTTCGGAAGAAAAGAGGGGCGTCTCTTGAGCAGATTGGAGGATGAGTTCGCACTCATAGCTTGCATGATTAGCTCAACCTCATAGAGTGTTTGGTACATAGATAGTGGGGCGTCATTTCATATGACAGGAGTTAGAGAGTACTTCTCCAGTTATAAGGAGGAGAACACCAGTATCCAAATTTCTTTGGGAAACTTGTCCAAACTCAACTCAGTTGGGAAAGGGACTGTTTAGTTTCAAAGGGAGAATGGAAATGTAATTCCTCTTCATGATGTGTTGCATGTGCCAGGCTTAGGTATGAATTTGGTTTCTGTATCTGTCTTTCAAGATAAAGGGTATAATGTTCTCTTTAGAGGGATGCATGTTTTGATTAAGCATAAATATTGGAAATCACCAGTATCTATTGGAGTTAGGAGCGGTCGGCTTTATAGATTGCAGTTTGATACTCCTAAGGCACTCATGAGCAGCAGTAACCCTAGAGATCTTGGAGAGCTATGGCATAGGAGGATGGGCCATATTCATCATGGAGCACTTAGATTGCTTCGTGAGACGGTGACAGGTGTTCCTGAGATGAGCACAGAGCATGATGATGTGTGTAAGGGATGTGTGTTGGGGAAGTTTGCGAAAGCATCTTTTCCAAGAAGTGACACCAGATCTATGAGTGTTTTTGATCTAGTACATTCAAATGTAGGTGGACCAATGTCGACGAAATCTCTTAGAGGATATAAGTATTATGTTACTTTTATTGATGATTTCTCCAGGAAGACCTGGATATACTTCTTGAAGACCAAGGATGAGGTTTTCAGTCGCTTCCAAGAGTTCAAGGCTCTTGTGGAGAATTCGACAGGAAAGAAGATAAAGGTTCTGCAGTTAGATAATGGAGGCGAGTACAAAGGAAATGAATTCCAGGAGTTCTGTAGCAGGGAAGGAATCAACAGAGAGTGGATTGTTCCTTAGAATCCATAGCAGAATGGAGTTGCTAAGAGGAAGAACCGGTCCATATCAGAGGCAGCAAGGGCTATGCTACATGACCAGGATATACCCCGCTACTTATGGGCAGAGGCATGTAGTACAGCAGTGTACATACAAAATAGGGTTCCACATAAAGTACTAGGAAAGATGACACCAGAGGAAGCTTTCACAGGTAAGAAGCCAGATGTCACTCACTTCAGGATATTTGGAAGTTTGGCATATTGTCATATTCCAGGTGACACCCGTACCAAGTTAGATCAGACTACAAAGAGGGGGTACTTTGTTGGGTACAGTGAAACCTCAAAGGCATATCGGATATTTATTCCAGGGACCAGGAGGATTATAGTCAGACGTGATGTTAAGTTCATGGAGGACAAGGCTTTTAGAAGGTCCAGAGATTTTCCAGCAGAAGATAAGAGTAAGCGGTCAATAGAAGCTCCAAGGGTAGCTCAACTGAGTCAAGGGCAACAAAGCTCAAGTACAGTTACTAGTACAAGTGAAGGCTCAGGTGGTGAGAGTTCGCAGAGTGTGGAGCAACTAGTGTAGCAGGAAATGCATCAAGAAGATATGGAGGTTGATATTTCATCCTCTACAGTTGGCAGTTGGAACCATAAGGTTCAACAGAGGGATACTCAGGAGTTTGTGGGAACTCCTAGGAGGAGTACAAGATCAAGGAAACAACCAGCCAAGTTTAATGACTGTGGCTTTAGTTAGTTAGTTGGTAGATAATGAGCCTTCCAGTTATCAGGAAGCTGCACAGCATCAGGTTTAGCGAGATGCGATGGTTGAGGAATATACCTCAATAATGCAGAATAATGTGTGGGAGGTAGTGCCTAGACCAACAGATAGGGCAGTGGTTGGATCATGTTGGATCTACAAGATCAAGCACAGTGCAGATGGTAGCATCAAGAAACACAAGGCAAGGTTTGTGGCTAACGAGTTCTCTCAGAAGGAGGGAATAGACTATAAGGAGACATTTGCTCCAGTGGCTAGGTATACTTTTATATGAGTTGTGATCTCATTTGCATCACAGATGGGATGGAAAATCCATCAAATGGATGTCAAGATGGCATTTCTTAATGGTGAGTTAAAGGAGGAGGTATACATAGAACAACCAGAAGGCTTTGTAGCACATAGCAAGGAGACCCACATGTGCAGATTGAAGAGAGATTTGCACAGGATCAGATATGTTCGAGGTGAAGGTATACAGTTGATAGGCTATACTAATGCAAATTGGGTAGGTAGTACAGTGGACAAGAGAAGCACTTCAGGGTGTTGCTTTAGTTTGGGATCAGGAGTTGTCTCGTGGTTCAACAGGAAGCAGAAGTCTGTGGCTCTGAGTTCTATAGAGTCAGAATACATTGCAGCTATCATGGCGACATGTGAAGCTATATGGCTTTGCAAGTTGCTAGTAGCCTTGTTTGGTCAGAAGGTTGAGACTACGGTGATACGTTGTGACAATCAGAGTTGCATCATGTTGACTGAGAATCTGGTGTTTCATGATAGGTCAAAACATATTGACATCAGGTATCACTTCATCAGAGATTACGTACAACAGGGGATTGTTCAGCTAAAATACATACCTACAGAGGAGCAAGTAGCAGACATTCTAACAAAGGCATTGGGGAAGGAGAAATTCATCTTCTTCATAGATAAGTTGGGTGTCCTGCAGAACAGCTTCCTCGCTAAGAGGGAGTGTTAGTTTGTTAGCTTGGACAGCTGTCCCACCACTTGCTAACAATAATTAATTAATTATTAATTATTTGTTTGATTCCCCTAGGTGACAACTTGCAACAACTTGCAATTAATTTTTTGATTGGTTGTTGGGTTGTAATTTATCTCAGCCGTTGATTGAGAATTGATCTCGGCCGTTGGTTTACCAACGAGGGTAGTATAAAAGGGCGTCTAGGGGCGTTTGGAGAGACATCAATCACATCACACCAACACAAGTTGGAGAGCATTTGCAGTGTTAGAAAATGAGTTTGCAGTGATAGAAAATAGTCTTGCAGTGTTAGCAAGGGCGCAGTGATAGCATTGGGAATAGCAGTGGAGGAATATCAACAGGAGGAGTTAGGAGATTGTGTGAATTCTGCCAGTGAGAGGCAAGGAATTTTGTATCTCTTAATTTGCTAAAGATTAATATATATTTCTCATCTGCAGTACTGGTTTTCCCTTCGAGGTTTTTTTAGGGACGATTTGTCCAAAAATATTGTGTTCTTTGTGTTGCATATTTATTTCTATATTTTTATTGGTGAAGTTGCAGTTGTGTTATTTTTTGATATTCAGCTGTAAATTTATTTTCAGCAGTTAAATAATCTTTATGAGATAGGAGATTAATAATCAATGACTACAATAGGAATTTTCACAATCTGAAAGTTGAACAAAGGAAATTCTCATCAGAATTCTTGAAGAAAAAATCTTTCAAGAATACAAGTTCTCAACCTCTAGACCAACTCAGATGTACATTTGTCAATTACATTCAACAGTCACTCAAACTTCCAACGAATCATAGAGGGGATCTTTGGAGGCATGGAGGACATGCAAAAGTTTTGCAATGTTAGAGAGATATAAGACCTCTGCAATCAATTCTATTACTTTAAAGTACTATTTGTGAAAAGATTACATGGAAGCAGTATAAACAGTGACAAACCGTCGGCTGGTCAATTGTCTAAATACTAAGCACTTATCGTGTCAAATTGCTAAATATTTTTTAAGAGCTATGTTCTCCAATGTTGTGTTATTTTATAGAAGAAATTTGAACAATTTAAAGATGCATTGATAAGTTCCTAGTGTTGTTTCCATTCACATCAAGACATTATTGTTTAAATTCTGAAGATAAAAGTATTTGAGTGTGAGATATGTCCAAACGCATAATTCTTCAAACTTTTCATAGAGAGCATGATCAATTTTGGATTCTTTTGCACAACCTAAAGTGAATCTTCTCGCAGCTGGGCATGACAGTGGGATGATTGTCTTCAAATTGGAGAGAGAGGGACATGCCTCTTATTATCCTTAACGATTGAGTTGAGACATCTCTTGAAGAGAAAGAGTCTATACATTGTGAAAAATGTTTCTTCGAAGAGGAGGAAATAACACTTAGAAGGAGTTTGAAAATCCATAGAAGCAACCTTGGACAAGGAGGTCAGGAGGTTGATATCTACTTTAGAAAGGAGTCACATTATCATGAATGTCTAGTGTTGCCAAGCCTGGGGATAAATCCATAGTTTATCACATTCACTCATATTACTGTTGAATCATACAAGTACATTTGTGTACAAGAAACTTCTCCTACGAATATTGTTATGATCAAAATTTCATCATTCCTAGATAGATGGATAAGTTGTTGGAACAAAGGGCATTCAAGAAAAGAGCTTGATGTAGACTAAAGAACAAAGAAATGACTTGCTGGTAGAAGGTTGATATTAGATTCAGAGGGAGTCTGATAGTTCATCTAAAAGCAACCTTGGACGAGGAATTTAGGTGATCTGATTCATTTTGATCTCCAAGGAATTTGGTCATATTGGTTTAGAGGGAGTCAACAATAAAGATGGTTTTTGCAATCAGAGAACTATGATCGTGAGATTGAGTCCCATGTGTGCTGGCTGAAATGCCTTTATGCTAACTCCTACATAACTTGGGGTTCACCAAGAGTGATGCAAACTATATAAGGGATATAGTGCATAAGTATGCTATTCAAGGTACATTATCACTACAGAACAAATGGCTGATATTCTCACCAAGTCTCTTGCTACAAAGAAGGTTGTATACTTTTGAGATAAACTTGGTATGTTGGAGAATGAATCCTTAGATGAAAAGGAGTTTCAACATCTATGATCTATTATTTTGTATGTTATTGCATTCTTCTTTTGAGAGAGAAGTCTAAGGTGAAAGCCCTTGTTTCCACCCTCTGGGATGAGCCATGGTGGATCCACTCCCTAAGATGAGTCGAGGTGGATGTCATGTGTGTGACTCCATAACTTTATGGGCCCACTCATCCTATGTACATTTCTGAGAGGTGACGACTTATTAGACAATGAACACTTGTATTTGATGTTCCAAGGTGACGATCTTGTAATGGAGATTCATTATGGTAGACATTCAAGATGTTAGTGCACATACCATAATAGGGTTATATGTAAGGGGAATGTAATATTCTTTAATTACTATATCCTTGTATCATCATCTGAGGTGATATGAAAATTAGGTATCATGATCTGAGGTGATTCCTCATATCACATGCTAGGTGATATGTAAAACTGGGTATCACATGTTAGGTGATTCCTCATATCACATGTTAGGTGATATGTAAAACTGGGTATCACATGTTAGGTGATTCCTCATATCACATGTTACCTGTGATATGTAAAACTTGGTTTCACGTGTTAGGAGATTTCTCATATCACGTGTTAGGCGATATGTAAAACTTGGTATCACATGTTAGGTGATCCTTCATATCACAAATTATGAAATTTCTTTGTTACCATATGAATCATATTAGGATCCTTCTGAACATAGTATTACACATTGACTGGACCATATGAGAAATGTCATGTAGTGGCATATCTCTATGTAAACTTAGTATCCATACGGCAGACATCATGAGACGTAATCTCATTACACATATCATGGATATTTATAAGCTATGGTGAATATCATGTGACTTGATATTCCCGCATACACCATATCTCCTGATATCACAGTGAGGTGATATTTTCTCTCTTTCAAAATTAATGAATTTATTACCTTTATGAATTTTATTTTCTCTAGCTAAGAGGGGGTGTTGATATTTTGTGTAGCTATTGTGAGGGTCATATGTGTTGACAAGGAAGATCACTACACATTTTGTTTAATCATCCTCCCTAGAGGGGGTGTTAATGTTTGTAGCTTCAGTCGTATGATCATTTAGAATATATATAATACTTTGATATTGATTAATAATAATAGTATATATATATAATGCAAACTTATATTATTCTAATATATGATTGATTACTGAAACATTAACAATTATAATGAATAGACATGTCCCATGAAGGGACATGTCTCTCCTAGCCTCTTTCTCAATATAAAAACAAGAAAGATTGTTGCATTTGAAACACACAAAATTAGAGAGTGCTATTACATTTGCAGCGATCTTAAAAACTTCAATAACCTTAATTTAATGATCATTTATATGAAAATATTAATAGAATAAGAATTTGACTTTTTTAAACATGTTTTGTTTCAGTCAAACATGCTAGGGTGAAATTAACATCAAGTTTAATACATAGTTCTAAAGGAATTGACAAGATATGAATTCAACCATAGACCAAAACAAAAATTACTAGCAAAAGAAGTAGAAACAAAAACAACTCACAAGATATGAATTCAACCATAGACCAAAACAAAAACTACTAGCAAAAGAAGTAGAAACAAAAATAACCAAAAATAGAACCAGTCACAGGAACCTAAACAGGGGGAAGATTAACCCCTTTCAGATCTTCATTAAGCTCCTTGAGCTTATCCAAAAACAATTGGCTTCTCTTAGAGAATGGTAAATCTTGACATGTTTGAATGTGGCAAGAATTCTTATACAGTCCTACAAGATAGACAATAAGGACCAAGGGCAACCGATATTCCCTTTTAAATAGTCTATTATGATCTTTAAGCCTCCTTCAAGGATGATATAATCCAGGTTAAGTTCTTTGAGACGTTTAATGCATTGCCAAGCAACAATGGCTTCTGCCCTATTAGTTGAGCCAGTACCTAATTTTTTGCAGAAGCCTTCAATGAGAACACCTTGCCAATTTCTGATGACACATTCAATGAGAACACCTTGCCAATTTCTGATGACACCCCAGCAGCTGAAATCTTAGGGTTTCCCTTTGCACATCCATCCACATTACATTTGGTCTAGCCAGCAAGAGGGGGGATTCATCTAGTGATTTTTGTCATCATAGACCTTACGAGTTTTCTTCCTTCGCAGGTTATGACTAGTACATGTTTCACTTTATCTAGCTGACTGACTTTTGCATGGGATAAATTAAATGTTGTAGGGAGAATCTATCTTTAATCTGGTAAGTGGGAGGACTTTGAAAAGGGGGAATTTAGTTTGGGGAATGAGGATTAATATGTAGATTCCTAAGGTGTAGAGAATGAGGACTCTTCTGTACAACAAAGGAAAGGTTTGGATTAATGGAGGTAGGGCACAAGTAGGCATTAGAAATAGTTTTTTCATTTTTTTTTCAAGTATTCAACAAGAAAATGGATATGGTTAAAAGGCTTTAAGATCTTTAAGCAAACAAAAAAAAATTAGTGTATTTTTGTCATTATCACATTATGATTCACAAATTTATTTAAAACTTCCACTCAATAGAAATTTAAAAATATTTATTTCAAATTCAATCCATTCGATTTCTTTTCTTTTCTCTTTTTTTTTTGTTTGGGGGTGTGAGCTTTACGGTTTGAGCAGCATTGCCAGGATTCGAGAAGGATATGTGATTGCCAGGTGCATGGAACCACAAGCTCATTCTTTGTTCTTACATGAGATTTAAGGATGGTCTTTTTATCTTCTACTCCAAAGTTGTTTTGAAACTTTTGGTACTCCCATTACCAATTAGCATCCATCTGTGCCAGATTTTGCATATATTCTCATTGATCTGGTAAAAGTAAAATTGCTTATTATCATAAAGTTTGTAGGCACCGTCACGGCCAGGGAAAAGGCAATTTATTTATGGTTGTTGTTAGTTTTTACATTGCTACTAACAGGTGGGTGATTAACAGTAATTATTTTGGAGTTTAGATGGAAACTCATCAATCTAGAGATTCTATAAATAAATAAATTGTTCGGTTCAATTATAAGTAGTAGCATCAATAAACTATTTTCCTCACAGAATAGAAAATTGACTGCACAGATGGTGAAGGGATACGTGTATGTTCTCTTATTATTGGTTATGGTCTCTTCTACTTTTACATTTGGTAAAATGCATTCTTCTTCTCTTTAATCAATAATTTCTTTCTATAAATTCTAAAGCATCTGGTAAAATGCATTCTCCTTCTTCTCTTTAATCAATAATTTCTTTCTATAAATTTTGAAATATATAATTTCCTTATTTGGACTTTATCGATAATTACAAACAGTTGATGGTATTTGACTTTGATGAGGTGGGCCTTGCGGATTTCGGAGTGGTGCATATAAAAAACTAAATCTTTATATGATTGGATGTGATGATACATGCATGGCTAAATATCATGCCCAATTCAGAATTTATACTTGTATTAATAAGGTTGGATATGCTTGTTTCTTTTATAACCCCTCTTAGAATGTGATTTTATCGATTATGATCTCTGATGGGAGAATACAGATAAATAATTTGACTATTGGACTTTGATTTGGATGTAGTATGACTTTGGATTTGTAATTTTAATTGTGGGTGTATTTTGTTAGTATGATTTTTAGATATATATAGTATTTTGTAAAACAATAGAAAATTATTTGAGTTATATATTTTCGTATAGTTGATCTGAGGAAAAAATTGAACCTTTTAAATTGTGAAAAACAAAAATATCTCAAAAATTAACATTCATAAAATAGCATATTTTCAAAGTAAAATATTAAAACATTTACTTAATATATAAATCTAAAAAAATATATAATATCCAAATAAATATGTTGAGAAAGTATACTTTTAAGAAGAAATGAAAAATAAAAACAAAATATTAAAAAGGTTATGATTATGTATGATATCACTAGCAATACATAGGTTGGCGCAATATTATGGAAGGAAATTAGAAAAAAAATCTAAATTTTCAATCCAATTAATCAAATAGGCTGAGATTGATTGGTTAGATTACATGAATCCAAATTGGTTGTAAGGCTTTGGGAACTTTAGAGAATTGAAAATGGAGAATAAGCCAATTCCTTTCACTGGCCTTTTGCTATAATATTTTGCATAATCTTTCTATAGTTTCTCATTGTGAGTCTTAATAAAATCATATTGATATATCAAAAGTAATATATTAAAATACATCAATATTTGACATATCAAATTAATGAATTGAATAAACATATATAATACATTTAGGATAAAGTATATATAAAATACACACAAAAAAAAAAAGGTAATATTTGTTAAGGATTTATAAGACAAATTACAAGAAACTTTTTGCCTAACATGGACATTGAGAAGAGAAAGCTAAATAAATTCACTCCCATATATCTATTTATTAAATGGATAGAGAAATAAACTACTTAAATAAGAAAATCTAAACATTAAGCCCTCATGATCTATCAAAAATTGGATTGAAGACTTAAAGGATATCATTAATTTGTTCCAAGAATACAAGTTTTTCCATGTCTATCAAGAGGGAAACTCATAGTCAATTGGTTTTTCCAACATAGGGGTTAGTAATAAAAAAATTATTATGCAGTAAAATGCGGACCATCTCCTAGAAATCATCCAAGAAATGATAGCCTGCTATAGACTACACATGTGTGGAACCTAGATTGTAAGGTTGCATGATTATCAATAATTATAATAGGAAGATGAGTGTGATTATTTTTGGGTATTTTTTTATCCTAAATTTCTTCCTTATTTAGTTGGAAGAAAGAAACAAAGGAAAAATATACAAGTCTTAAGGAAGTATATACGATAAAAATCATAATTCAAATTTTCAAAAAGACATTTTTAATAAGTTAAAGTAAATGAATATTTAATGCAACTGCATCAAGAAATAACCTAGGTAAATGAGCTAGAAGTAATCATTCTATATAAATCAAATCTATAAAATTTGAATAAACAAAATAATGGTATCATATGTAGGTTTAGTGTATATCTATATGTGTCAAATATTATCTCTAGGTTAGGGTTCTATGATATATCTTGGTGTCAATAGTAGGGTTGGTGTTAAAAATATGATTATAAATAGGGTTAAATTTATGATTGGGGTTAGAAATGGAATTAGAGTAAGATTCAGAGAGATAATATGGGGCAATTATGGAGGAAGAGAGAGGGATATTGATAGAGATAACAACGTACAAAGAGTTTGATATGTGATGAAATTACTTCCTAAATTCAACATAAATTTTGATATATCAAAAATATCATAGAAAAAGGGCTTTGTACTTTGTAATAAAAATATGGTAATTAAACCTAAAATGGTTTACTTGGATGTATCAAGAAAATATTTATCTCAAAAAAAATTGTTCTTCATAATACGTCGTGTTGGCAAAAAATCTACTACATGTAAAATTGGACAACATGCGTGGTTCATAAGACACATAAAATTTATCATCAATTTCTTTTTCTTGGAATTTTTATTATAGTTGAATACAAATGGTGATGTGCAAAACCAAAAAGAGAGGCTTGTAGAAAAAGTTTACTCACAATATCTCGAGGTAGATTACAATCAAGCATATACACCAGTGGCTCATTTAGACAGGGTGAGAACTATATTAGCCATATCAGCTCAAAACAACTGGGCAGTATATCAAATGGATGTGAAATCAGCATTCTCAAATAGCTTCGTAGAAGAATTTTATGTGGATAAGCTACCCGGGATTGAGATTTTGGGTCATGAAAACAAGGTTTACAATCTCAAGAAGGCACTCTATGGACTCAAACAAGCCCCAAGAGCATGGTATAGAAGAATTGATTCCTATCTTTTGCAAAATGGATTCAATAGGTGTGTAAAGGATGAAATCGTGGTGTGATGTAGTTTGATTGTTAATTGTTTATTTCCTTTACTTTATATTTAATTGAATGGTATTGATTGTATATTGTAATTGTGATTAAGGAGAAGATAATATGTTTCTCTTTTATTCCCAAATGCACAAATGAGAGATCTGAATTGATCAACCCCAAGGAAGGGCTAATGCACAAATGAATCAATTATTTGGAAAGGAGAATAACAAGAGAGATACCTTAAATTCTGTTAATTATATGTATAGAAATGATATATGACAGTAATTGAAAAGATAAGAGAAATGCACTAACCTTGAAATATTGCAGATCAAAGAATGCTATTTTCTGAGGTCTATAGACTGTTTCTGGAAAAACTGACAATTGATCCCAAATTGGAACACAAAGATGAACAAAACCCAGAAATATTTTTCCGTTCCAATGTTGTCTTATGAAAAAGGTTGAACTTGACCCACAAATGTCAAGCCTGACCCAATAATGTCGACCTTGACCTACACAAGTCCGACAGAAAATTTGTTCACGTCATCCGAAAGAAAGCCGAAAAGGGTATCCAGATCTGGTTTCAAATCAATTGTTTTGAACCTGTACCTACAATAAAAAGGGGATTATTTGTTGTGGGGGAGGGGTTTGCCTTGGTTAAACCCCGATTTTGGAATTAACCTCAAATATATGTAATTGATATTGCAGAAATGGACAAAGTAAATACATAAATTCGCCTTGCTTGAAAAAGTCCTTGTGGCAGATTCAAATCCTTGAATCCACAAGTATGCCTCAAAATGTGGAATGTAGGAAGGTAGGATGTCTTCAATCTCTTGCTTTGTAGATCTCCAACACCAAGTCTTGAATGGGTTCTTTGAATTTGGAACAGGCTTGGAAGAAGGTGGATGGAGAGATCACCAAAAGGGCACTATGTAGCTTCAATCCTTCAATGGCCTCTAATGAATCTCCTTCATGAAAATGGATACTTGATTGGATGAATGCTTGCTTTGAAATCTTTCTCCTTAGCTTGCTTGAATCACCCTTGAAGATAGTTTGCTTGATGATGGTTACCATTTGTAATGCTTCAATAAAGGACTTAGTATCACTTAGAGAAAATGAAAGAGAAAGCTTCCCTTTTATATGAAATTAGGGCACAATCTTCTAAGGAGGCCCACATAGGAGAATTAAATTCCCATTAAAGCCTTTACCCCTAGGAAAGGACCTATATTAAATATAATTTAGAAATCAACGCTTCAGAACCTGAAACAGCTGACCCGGAAGTGGGAAATACTTTTTGCAAAGGCCGACCTCCAAAAATTGTGAGACCCCGAGATCTGAACCCTGGGTCAAGGTCGAGGTTGACCTTGACCTAGGTCAGGGTTGAGGTTGAGCTTGACCTAGGTTAGGGTCAAGGTCAACATAGACCTAAAAGGTTGACCCTAACCCTGAAGCCCAAAATCACCAGTCTGCAGTTCAGAATGCAAAAATCAGGCTAAATTGGAGTGGAAAGAGGGACAGAATAGGGGAGAAGCCATGTCAAGATCAGGAACCCATTCAAGGCACTTTTCATGACCCCAAACCACTTACTTGGAAGGCTAAACACATCTACAATGGAAGTGCTTCCATTTTCTGACTATTTATTTAGACCCCACTTCAGCAAGAGTATGAGCTCAACACAAACTCTTGGTAAAGGAGAATATACAAAAAAGACAATCTTTACCGAAACCAAAAAGGGATAAAGAAACCCTCAAACCCCCAAGGGACTTAAGTCTTTATCCACCTTAAGATCACGATAAGAGAGACATCACTTAGTTAAGGAGAGAGAGAAAGGGTGTGATTATCTCACCCAATGAGAACTTATGTCTCATTGTGAACCACACAAAAGGCGTAACTGGAAAGATGGAATTGAACTACCTAGTGAATGTGGCTACTCACTAGTCAACCCATCAGGGAGATCCATTCTTAAAGGGATCAAATAATTGTAAATTGAAAGCTGGCGGGATCAAGAGATCCATGTGAATTTAAACTGGAGGGATCAAGAGATCCTAAAATGTAAAAATGACCATGCTTTAAGGATTAGTTTCTTTTAATCCTGTAACATAAAAAATAGATGTCGTCTTATGATAAATAGATGTCACCAAAATGTAACATATGAAATGGATGTCACATTTAAAAATGTAGATGTTTGTGTGATGTGTAGGGAAGATAAGATGCTCCTTTCTTTCACCCTCAAATACCCAAATAGGAGATCCAATTTTGATCAACCCCAAAGGGTAAATACACAAATGAATCCACTATTTGGAAAGAGACCAAGAAAGGGGATCTTAAATTCTATAAATT
>MU225134.1:665773-691448 GCA_018584345.1 Thuja plicata
TAGGAGCATTGTCACCCTTATCAACTGGAATAGGAGCCATTGGAGTGTTTCTCTCAAACTGACTCACTTGTAATTGATAATGGTGAAGTGCTACACACAATTGTTGAAAGGAGGTAAATTTAGTAAGCGGTATTTTATCCCTAATATCTTTTTGTAAATTTGAAATAAACATATGTTGAATATCAATATCAAAAACATGATAAGAAATCTGAGCATGTAAATGCTTAAATCTACCAATAAAATCAGTCAATTTTTCCTTAGTGTTTTGTTTACAATGCATTAAATTAGATAAGGACACTTGTGGTCCAATGTTATTTTAAAATTGTTGAATGAAGGAATTAGCAAGTTTAGGAAAAGAATCAATGGAATAGGGAGGTAAAGAACAATACCATTGTAAAGCCTTATCTCGAAAGGTTCTAGCAAACAATTTAGCTAAAATCGTATGGTCATGAGCATAATCACTACAAAGGATTTGAAATGTTTTAACATGAGTAACAGGATAACCTTTACCATTGCAATTCTCAAGACGAGGCATATTGGCTTGCTGAGGAATAGTAGCACAAATGATGTCTAAGGATAAAGGACTACCCATATCACATGTAGGAATGCTAAATTTAGATTGAGTTAAAGGTGCAAGTTGTTGTTGTAACAATGACACAATTTGAGCAAAACTAATAATTGTAGAATCATTAGAGGAAACAGGTGGCATAGCAATATTAGGAACACTAGGAAAAGTGTAAGAAGCAGCAGGAATAGAAGACACAACCAGTGGAACATTAGGAACCACAGTTGGAAGAGGATTAGTATAAGTAAAAGGCACACTATGATATGAAGGTTGTGAGGTAGGTAAAGATACCGGTGGAGCACTCATAGGAATAGGTGCGCTTGGGAGAGAAGTTGTTATCAAAGGAGGAGTGTAAGTAGGAATACTAGGTAGAGGAACAGAAGAAGGTCCTACAATAGTGACAATAGGTGCGACCCCTAACTCTTGAGCTTCTTGAGCTAAAGGTTTAACATTCAAATTCACAAGATGAGTATTACTACACAAGAAATTAATACCTTGATCATTATCATGGAGAACTTTCTGAAGAGCCTCTATAGCTTGGATGGAATCTTGATTATGGTTTTCTTGGATAAGCTAATTTCCCATTTTATCAAGTTTGGTTGAAAGGTTTTGCACTTGTTCAGGAGGAACCCTTAAAGTGTCATCTTCATCATGAGATGAGTGAGAAGAGTTATGCTCCATGGAAAGATTGGAATCATGACTTATCAAATTATCATCTGGGATCCTAAGGAAAGGAGAGAAAGACTCAGGATCAAAGGAACCCATAAGTCTACGGCTTCTTCTAACTGGGATACTAGAAGTAGGACTAGATGTGGTAAAGCTCATAGAAAAATATAATGCAAATGAACTAACACCAAATTTTGATCTATTGAATTTAAATGCAACTTGAAAGAAAATGCAAGATCTAGCATAAACAATGTAAATCTAACACCAAAAAGAAGAGTTGTCTATCGCGGGTTCACCAAAATGTAAAGGATGAAATCGTGGTGTGATGTAGTTTGATTGTTAATTGTTAATTTCCTTTACTTTATATTTAATTGAATGGTATTGATTGTATATTGTAATTGTGATTAAGGAGAAGATAAGATGTTTCTCTTTTATTCCCAAATGCATAAATGAGAGATCTGAATTGATCAACCCTAAGGAAGGGCTAATGCACAAATGAATCAATTATTTGGAAAGGAGAATAACAAGAGAGATACCTTAAATTCTATTAATTATATGTATAAAAATGATATATGACAGTAATTGAAGAGATAGGAGAAATTCACTAACCTTGAAATATTGCAGATCAAAGAATGTTGTTTTCTGAGGTCTGTAGACTATTTCTGGAAAAACTGATAGTTGATCCTGAATCAGAACGCAGAGACGAACAAAACCCAGAAATATTTTTCCATTCTGATGTCATATTATGAAAAAGGTAGACCTTGACCCACAAATGTCAACCCTGACCCAATAATGTTGACCCTGACCTGCACAAGTCCAATAGAAAATCTAATCATGTTGTCTGAAAGAAAGCCAAAAAGGGTATCTAGATCTGGTCTCAAATCAACTGTTCGGAACCTGTACCTACAAGAAAAAGGGAATTTTTTTTTGTGGGGGAGTGGTTTTCCTTGGTCAAACCCTGGTTTTGGAATTAACCTCAAATATATGCAATTGAAATTGCAGAAATGGACAAAGTAAATACATAAATTCACCTTGCTTGAAAAAGTACTTGTGGCGGATTCAAATCCTTGAATCAACAAGTATGCCTCAAAATGTGGAATGTAGAAAGGTAGGATGTCTTCAATCTCTTTCTTTGTAGATCTTCAACACCAAGTCTTGAATAGGTTCTTTGAATTTGGAATAGGCTTGGAAGAAGGTGGATGGAGAGATCACCAAAAGGGCACTATGTAGCTTCAATCCTTCAATGGCCTCCAATGAATCTCCTTCATGAAAATGGATACTTGATTGGATGAATGCTTTCTTTGAAATCTTTCTCCTTAGCTTGCTTGAATCACCCTTGAACATAGTTTGCTTGATGATGGTTACCGTTCGTAATGCTTCAATAGAGGACTTACTATCACTTAAAGAAAATGAGAGAGAAAGCTTCCCTTTCATATGAATTAGGGCACAATCTTCTAAGGAGGCCTACATAGGAGGATTAAATTCCCATTAAAGCCTTTACCCCTAGGAGGGGACCTATATTAAATATAATTTAGGAATCAACGCTTCGAAACATAAAACAGCTGACCCAGAAGCGGGAAATACTTTTTGCAAAGGCCAACCTCCAAAAACTATGAGACCCCGAGATCTGATCCCTGGGTCAAGGTCGAGGTCGACCCTGACCTAATTCAGGGTCGAGGTTGACATAGACCTAAAATTTTGACCCTGACCTTGAAGCCCAAAATCACCAGTCTGCAGTTCAGAATGCAGAAATCATGCTAAATAGGAGTGGAAAGAGGGACAGAACAAGGGGGAAGCCATGTCAAGATCAGGAACCCGTTCAAGGCACTTGTCATGACCCCAAACCACTTACTCAGAAGGATAAACATGTCTACAATGGAAGTGCTTCCATTTTTTGACTATACAAGGTGCAACAGTGATCCTACTTTATATACCAAGATGGATGACAAAGGTTAGATCTTAGTTGTTTATTTATATGTTTATGACTTGATTTTCATAGGTGATTTGTCAATTAACAAAGAACTAGGGTATGAACAAGAAGAGGAAACAAAGATCTAATGTGACAATAATTCAGCCATAGCACTGTCAAAGAATCCAGTCTTTCATAATAGAAGAAAACATATTGATAAAAGGTATCATTTCATTAGGGAGCTCATCAACAATGGAAAAATGATTTTGGAACATTGTGGGTCAGTTTGCTAACAACTTCACCAAACCACTGTGAGAAGAAAATTTTGATCATCAACAAGACAATTTAGTAATCATTGATAATGGCAGTTGTGATTAAGGTGGATGTTGGAATTAATCTCAAACTACCATATTAACTTCACCGTAGACCTCCCTATCCTTTTTTTGTGCATTCATTACTCTTCCACCTTGCTATGTCCTCCAAGTCATTTCACACAAGACATTTTTGGATTTAAAAAATATAAATATTTTGTTTATAACCTCCCTAGGATCTAATGCATATGATGAATGTAAAATTAAATATGAAATTTGATAATAGTTTTTTATTTTCCCTCTGTATTGGGAAATGGTAGAAGAGTCCAAAACATTATTGCAGAAATACACAAAAATTAGAAGAGGAAGAATAGGGAAGTGTGATATATAAAAAATAGAGAGAAGTAGTATAGAAACAACAAGATATAGTACTCTGCAACAGCTCTGCAACCTGTCGTTTTCTCTTTCCCACCCATTTGTTTTTTGAATGTTATCTTCGGCCTCCACTCTGCCGGGGATTCTGAGGAGCACGAAGGTTCTCTACCCTGACCTATTCCTAGTACTTTCTTGCAGGGATGGAAGTGATTGTTGCGCTATCCCCAGAGCCGTGGATTCCTCCTTTTCCTCCTTTGTGGTGTCTGCTCTTTCACAGATTCAGGAAGGTGGGGTTTCTTGCCCCAAACATGTGGTGGAAAAAAAAGAGGGCCCTATGGGGGGTTGGAAACTTGCAGTGTTGGGGAAAGAGTCACCTGACACCTCTGTTCCCCCTATTTTCTCAGTAGGTAAATTTGGCCCTATTATTGTTGTCCTAGATGGTGTGGTTGAAGGCATTTATGCCTCTCTACAACTTGCTCTGGTGAGGAGGTTTGTCACTTTCAGGCCCACCATAGATATGGTTCGTAGGTGGTGCACTACCACATGGAAGGTTAAGGGGAATTTGTCTGTATCATCTATGTTGGGGGGTTGTTTCTCTTTAGATTTAATGTTGTGGAGGACTATACTCGTGTTTCCACTGGAAGTTGGTGCTATGGAAAACACGCATTTCTAGTGGCCAAATGGAAGCCAGGCTTCAATCCATAGGTTGAACTACAGAAAGATGCACCTATGTGGGTCTGCCTACCTAGACATCCCCTTGAATTCTGGGATGAGAAGGTGCTCCGATGGATTGGGAACTCATTTGGAAACTATGTGGTAGCGGATATGATTACCATTCAAAAAACTAGGCTGGTATTCGCAAGATTCTGAGTGAATGTGACAATGAATAATCCCCTCCCTAGCTTTGTGATGCTTAAATCCAAATGGGGGAACTAGAATAAGGCCATTGTGTATGAGAATGCCACTCTACATTGTCAAAAATGTGGTAAAAATGGGCATGTGGTGACAGACTGCAAGGTAACTACTAGGATTGAAGAGAAAGACTCTGAGCGGCCTGCTTCAGTGTCTCTAAGTGTGAAGGATGGTGATCCGTACCAAGTAGCTAGGACTATGATTACCACAGAGGCCCCTCTCCCCCTTGATGGGGGTTCATCTCCTACATCTGGGGTGGAGGAGGAGGGGAATGGAAAGGATAAAGAGGTAGAGAAGGTGGTAGACCTAGAAGAAGGAGAGTTTGTTGAAGACCTAAGGGTGGCCCCCAACTCTCATAGAGGAAGCCCAAAAGGGAAAGGAAATAAAGAAGACAACAATGGGGAGAAGGCATAGGAGTCTAAAAGCATTATGGCTAAAAGAGAAGCTGAAGAGAGCAGTTTAAAGGACGGGGGGATTTCCTCCCCAATCCATAATGGAGTGGGACTGGTAATGAAAATACCAATATTGACCCATTTTTCACCATCGACTAGCTTCTTTGACTGGTCAGAACCTAAAAGGGAAACTAGAAGCAAGAAGGTGGATGAAAGTGTGGAAATTAAAAAAAAAGCAGATGTGGGGAATGAAACCAAAGTGGGTCGACCAACGGTGAAAGTGGTTAGAGAAAAAGAAGCAGCAAGGGATATTGCCAATGGGCAATAGTTAACCCTAGAAGACTCCCAAAAAGATAAAATATGAAGTTCCTCTCATGGAACATATGGGGCATGAACAGCCCATAAAAACAATTCACTCTGAAGAAGTACATTCTTGAGTTCAAGTTTGATGTGGTTCTTATTCAGGAGGTTAAAATGAAGTATCAAAACTTTGCTCTACTGGTGGATAATATTTGGCCGGGTGCGGCCTTTCTGTATAGTGAAGCTGATGGGGCCTCTAGAGGTGTAGCCACTCTTTGTAACCCTTGTAATTTATCTAGGAATGTTGTGGCCTTTTCTCACAACTTCCTTGCTATTTTGTTTACTTGGAATAATATTTCTTGGTACTTGTATAATATTTATGCTCTTAACATTATAAGTGAACATAGTAGAATGTGGGGGGAATTTCTAACCTCATTGAAGCTAATCGCTTCCACCCCACTATGTGTACGGGGGATTTTAATATGCCTCTATTCCCATCTGAGAAAATTGGGGGCACACAAGATTACTTAGAAAGTATGCAGCAGCTGGTAGATTTTATAAGGCACAATGATCTACCTGATTTGGATATGTAGGGAATGGGGTTTACCTGGTCCAACAATAGAAAAGGGAGACACCTTATATAGGTTAGACTAGATAGATGGATGTTATCAGGAGGTTGGGATGTTTCTCCCTTGATCAGCCTCTCTCACCTTGTGAGAATGGTTTCTGACCACTCCCCTTTGATCCTTAACTGGGAGGAGAGAAAATGAAATGGACCCCACCCCTTTCATTATGAAATCATGTGGCATTCTCACATTGAATTTGAATAATTTATTAAGAGATGGTGGAATACCCCAGTGAGGGGAATGACAATGTATAGAACAGTTGAAAAACTAAAAATTATCAAACGGGAGGCCCAAAGGTGGAGTAAATCCAAGTTTGTTGACATTTTCCAATGCAAAAAAGAAATTGAGGAGAAACTCAAACACCTCCAGAAGGATATGGCTTTGGGTGATTCTACCTAGGATGATCATTGTGAGGAGGAAGGATGGAGGAGAAAGTGGAAAGAGAACCTCAAAAGGGAGGAAATATTCTGGAAGCAAAGGTCCCGATTTCAATGGTTGAAGGAGGGTGACTGGAACTCTGCTTTCTTCCACAGGTCAGCCTCCATTCATAAAAGAAGGAACACCATTAAATCTGTGGACACTAATGGGAGAAAGATTTTGGAGGTTGAAGATATTGGTAATCATGCTACAGATATCTTCCAAGGTATTTTCTGAAGACCGGCTTAGATTAGGATGGATGCTGATTTTGACTTTCTTATGGAAGTTATCCCTAATGTTGTTACTGAGGGTGACAATGAGGCCCTGTTGTCTCAAGTTACTGAGGAGGAAGTGAAAATTGTGGTTTTCTCTATGGGAGCCTTTAAATCACCAAGTCTGGATGGGTTTCCCCCGGCCTTCTTCCAACACTTTTGGGAAGTTGTCAAATATGATCTCATCCATGTTGCCCGTGATTTTGTCACGACTGGAAGCATCCTGAAAAGAATTAACAAAACATAAATTGTCCTTGTGCCTAAAGTGCAGGATCCTAATTGCATGAGTGACTTTCGCCCCATAATCCTATGTAACACTGCCTATAAATTTTTTTCCAAAATTATCACCAATAAGATTAAACCCCTTCTTGGGAAAATAATTAATCCCAGCCAAAAGGGAATTGTTCTGGGAAGAAAAATTCTTGATGTTGTTATCACCACTCATGAAATCATACATTCTATGGAGAAAGGGCATAACGTTGGTATGGCTTTAAAAATGGACATCTCGAAGGCATATGATAAGGTTCTATGGAAATTTCTGTATGGGGTGCTTAGTAAATTTGGCTTGCATGATAATTTCATTAAAATTATAAAGGTGGCAGTGGAAACGGTTGACTTTGTTGTGCTATTCAATGGCACACCCTAGGGGCCCTTTACTCTAGAAAGGCAATTACATTAGGGGGACCCTCTATCCCCATACCTCTTCCTTCTGGTGGTAGAGGTGTTGGCTCAGAACTTATTGAGACTGGAAGGAGTTGGATCTATTGTTGGTTTTAACCCAACGTCCACTCTTCCCCCAGAAGTTTTACAACAATTTGTAGATGATACATTTATCTTTGGAAAATGCTGCATTAGAGAAGCTAGAGAATGGAAAGACCTCCTGAATAAGTATGCGTTGGCATCTGGGCAAGTGATCAATTACAACAAAACAAAAAGTTACTTCTTCAACACTGAACAGAGAATGTAGATGAAAATTGTGGAAAGTCTTGGTTGTAAGGGAGTTTCACTCCCGGATACCTATCTTGGTCTCCCACTCACGGTGAAGTAAGTCTTTGATGAATTTTGGAACTCTACTCTGGAAAAAATGTAGAAAAAAATGGCTGGATGGAAAGGTAAGGTCCTTAGTAATGATGGAAAACTCCAATTGCCTTTAGCAGCCCTCCAAGGTATTCCTATTTATATCTTGTCTCTTTTCAAAATAAATGATATAACAGCGGAGAAACTGGAAAAAATCCAGAGAAAATTTATGTGGTCAGGGATAGAGGAAAAGGCTAGAATGAACCTAGTCAACTGGGATACTATTTGTCAACCAAATGTGGTGGGAGGTCTGGGTGTGAGAAAAATCAAGGACCTAAGTAAGGCTCTGGTATCTAAAATGGGCTGGAAACTCTTTAGAGGAACTTCTAGGTGGAGTAGAATTATGAAGGCCAAATACTTTTCCAATGACCAATATCCCTATGGTCAAAATTTATCCTCCGGCTCAAAAATCTAGAATTTCATTTATAAAAGAAAAGGAATTATTTTCAAAGGTTTAAAATGGGTTGTCGAAAATGGCACCCAGATTCATTTTTGGGAAGATTGGTGGGTGGGGGAAAAACCCCTTAGATGGGAAAAGTTTGGACTCATCAAGGATAGATTGATTTCTCACTTTGGAGGTAAAGTCAGCGACTACATCTCTCAAGGTAAGAAATGGAAAGTTCTCGCTGATGCTTTTCAGGATCAGACTCAAGTGTCGCCCTATATAAAAGGAATTCAGAAGCTTCTTGATGGCGTTAGGATTCCTATATCTCGTGTTGAGGAAAAAGCCATTTGGTGTCATAACAAATCAGGGGAGATCACGGTGAAATCTGTTTATCTAACTAACTTAAAAGTTGTGGCAAATGAAAAGAGCTGGGGGAAAGTCTAGATTCCTGAATTAATCCCCAAGATCAATTTCTTCTAGCGGACAGCCCTCCATGGTAAAATTCTTACCTAGATAACCTCCAGAAAAGAGGGCTTCATTTTGTCAATAGATGTTCCCTATGTAAAATACATGATGAGTCTATCAATCACATTCTTATTCATTGTCCCTATGCAACTCTGGTCTAGTCCAATATGAGATTGAATTTGGTCTTCATGGAGAACTTGCACCAATTCGTTTGCAACTGGGGGAACCTCGCGGAGCACCCACTTATCAATACCCTTTAGAGACTGTTACCCCTGCATGTTTGTTGGAGCTTATGGAAGGAAAGGAATAACCAGGTGTTCAGAGGAGAGGAAAAAGATGATGATACTGGCTGTGAATCTACTAAAGGACAACCTTGGTACTTGCCGTTGGAAAATCCCCCCTTCTCCCCCCCAAGGTTTTTGATTGTTTGGTGGATAAGTACTGGCAGATACCTCCCTCCGTCTATGAGTTTGACTGCTCTAGGATTGTGGTGAGAAAGAATACCAAGTGGTCCCCCTCAGAGGAAAATTTCACCAAATTGAATTTTGACAAAGCTGCCTCCAAAGCTTCTGCTATGGGTGGAGGTATCTTCCAAGACAAAAATGGAAAAATGATCATTTCTTATGCTATAAATCTTGGATCAGGATCAAATAACGTGGCAGAAATCTCTATCCTCTTTTGGGGCCTAAAGGTGGTGGTTACGTTGGGAGTTAAAAGGATGGTCATTGAGGGGGACTCCAAAATTATTATTGAAATAGTTAAGGGAAACTTTAAAGCAGGTTGGAGGCTATATAATCTGCTGCATGACATCTGGTCACTGCTCCCCAGATTTGAAATTTTCAAATTACAACACATTTTTTGGGAGGGAAATGCAGTGGCTGACAAGATGGAAACCATGAGGCTTAATCAACAAGGCCTAAGGTGCTGGAGAAACTTGGGCTCCCTTTCCAAGCAAACTGCCTTGCTTTTTGAAAAAGAAATTAATTAACCTATGGAGTACAAGGATGTTTTTGATTGGATGGGAGAGGCAATGGACAAGATCACAAGGATTGGGATGAATTCAAATTTTTAAAAAAAATTATAGGGAAGGATTTTAATATTATTAGAATTCTGAAAAGACGGGCTCTTAATTCCAATTTCAGAAAAAGTATGGGCTTTTTCAAATTTGGAGCTAACATGGGAAAAAGCACGAGGCCGGAAAAGCTTGACAAGATGGATGGGGTTAAGTGGTGCATTAATCATGGGAAAGGAAATCATATCATGATACGTGAAGGCTCTGCAATCACTTTGTCCAACCATGTGACCGGTACTTGCCAATTCATTAAAACGACAGATTTTACTCCCACCTAGTTTTTTGCCTTGTGTATTTCCACCCTCTGGTGTTGTGTTTGTGTTTTCTGCAAGACTCTGGTTAAGTGGGTGTTGGGAAGAGGTGCAAAAGGTGGAATGTCAGTAGAGATTCAAGAAGAGGTGAATCCTAAGTACAACTCCAATATGGGTGGTGATATGGTGAGGGTGGAACCCCCTAGGATTGAGGCTGGGTCTCTCAAGAACCAGTGTGCAGTGACCTATCTGAAGGAGGGTGGGTTCAATCCTTTCATGGAAGCTATGGGAGGATGCAATGAAATTATCTCCATGCAACTGGTAAAAACTTGGACAAAGTGCAAAGTTACTATAAATGGTATTACCTTTGAGGTAAATGAAGAAGTTATAGCCCAGGCTATGGGGCTTTCCATAGAAGGGAAGAAGTGGAAAAAAATAATGAAGAGCTGCGATGATTCTGGTAAAATGAGATTCTTCAAGAAATCAGAGGTCCCGGTTCCAATCTTTGGAGGATTCAAAAGGGAGGAGCTGCCAAACCCATGGAATGATGTCTATCACATCCTCATGAAGTATATTACCCTGGAAAGCTGCTTCGGCACCTACTACAACTACCAATTTGCCCTATTAAACTATTTCAGGTACAATGATACTATCTCTTTCCTCTTTTACCTGCTTCACTCCCTTGAAGCTATGGTTTTGAATGTGAGGGAAAAATTAAAAGCCAAGAAAAACTATTGCATTCTCCACTAAGTGCTTATTCTTTGCCTTTACAATTTCCACCTTGCATTGTGTCCCCCTAGAATTGTTTCTTTACTGGCCATTACCACGCTGGCTGTGAAGGGCCCTAAGGAGGTGATGGGCACCCATTCTAACCCCTCGTCTTCCTCAAAAACCCCAGAAAAAGCTAAGAAGACCAATGCGAGGTCCATGGGTGGAACCCAAATCACCATTGAGTTTGAGGAGGAGGAGGAAGATAATGATAGTAGAAGGAGGTCCCATAGAATTGCTACAAACACCCACTTCAAACAGAAAGTGGTTAGGAAGTGTTACATTGAAGATGAGGAGGAAGAGGAAGATTCACAGAAGGAGGAAAAAAATATTTAAACCAGTGGGAACACTAAAAAAGGGAAGAAAAGCAAGATTAAGGAGAGTGAAAAAGGAAAAGACCCTTAGGATCTGGATGGGGAAGAGAAGAGCCATGACTCTCCCTAAATTTTGGCAAGCTTCACTCTGCCCAGCATGGATCTCTCTAAGAAGAAGTTATATGAAGATAAGATGGAGGACTCGCAGCCCACGACCCCATTGCCAATGGACCCCTAGGTGATGGAAGAGAAACTCAAGGTGGATGGGAAAATCAAAGATGAGACCCCGGAGGTTAAGGAAGCAGAGACCGAGAGCATGTGGAACACAGCTAGTGAAATATCCCAACTTCAAAAGGATATTAAAGCTCTTTAGGCTTCCTCCCTTGATTTGGTCTCCAAGATGGATCTGCGGGAGGTCAAGGAGGAAATCAAAAATCTAGGTGAAAGCTTCAACAGGGTGGCTGGGTTCACAGTGGCTAGGTCCGCAGTCAAGGTTATGCATTCAGCAGCAACCACGCTCTAGCTACTGCAAATGGCGAAGGCATCTACCCAAGGGGAAGAGCACATGGATGAGAAGTTGTTCCAATTCCTTGTAGTGGATTGGCTCAAGCTATCGCTGGATAGTGGGGGTAAAAACCCCAATTAGCCTTTTTTTTTCCATGCTTTGCTTTTTTGTTTGTTTTCGTTGGCTGGCCATTGAGGGCCTTGTTGTGATTTTGTTTCAGAACTTTTGCTACTGGTTTCAAATTAATTCATGCATTACTGATAACCCTAATTACTTTGATACTTACTTTCACAAACTGGTTACCAGCTTCAAGGTGAAGCTAGGGTCTGTTAGGGGTAGCCGGCTGGTTACCAGCTCCATGTTGGATTTGGGGCCTGTTAGTTTTAATTTTTGGTTTTTGATTTTAAAAAAAGGTATTGGCTGAGGGTGTGGTGACCTCCGTGATGTGTTGGCAATCTGCTGGTAGTCTGTAGTTCTCGTGTTGGCTATGTCTGTTCGGGTCAGCCCCCTTTTCTTGGCTGCTTTTTTAATCAAAAACAAGATATAGTCAAATAAGGGGTTTTTTGTTCATAGTGTATTTGAATACAAAAGAAAGTTGCATGTTATGTATCTGATGATTGTATGTTTTTTCTTTTGAAAATTTAAAAAAAAATTATTTTCTTGAGCATCTATCTTTTAAGTATGTTTTTTTTTATGCCATGTTTTATTCCTCTTTCTCCTCTATCTCTTGCCATTATAGGAAAAAAAATTAGCATATTATTAGTTAGTCTATTTTTTCTTATTATAATTGGAGTACTAGCTAATGATGTTAGATATTCAGGATTGTGAGAAAATGTCTTGTTACTTGCAATTGAATCTATAAGAAGAATTTAGAATAAATAGATAGTTAGAGTAGTACATGATTAAACTAGTAACAAAGAGTTACTTTATAAGAAGGATTTTATTTTGATTTTTAAAAAAATATTTCTTAAATTATTAAATTAAATTATGTTAGATTCTTATTATTTGATGATTAAGTTTGTTTTTTGGATGTTGATAAAATAGTTGCATAGACCAATTTATTTCATGGTGATTTTGAAGATATTTATATGTGATATATTAATATTATCATTGTAAAAGGAAAGGAACACTTAGTTTTGAAGTTAAAATTATAACTATATAGTCTAAAATAGTCACTAAAGATGTATTGTCAAATGTTTGATGCATTTTCATTGAGATTGGGTTTTGTTAGATGGAAGGAGGATAATTGTGTTTATGTCAAAATTATTGATAATTATTTTGTAATTATTAAATTTTACGTGGCTACGCTTTTATTTCTAATAATGAGGCGATGATTAGGGGGACTCCAAATTCATCTTTCTAACATATTTTACATGAAGGATTCAAGAGAAAAAAAATGTGTAGACATCAATAAGGTTAAATAGAAAGTTTTGGTTAGGTCAAATTAAATATATTTTTGTTATTTTGTATGATTTAGCATGCATGATGGCAAACAAATGAGTATTCTATTCTCTTTTGTTATCAAGAGTTCTATAAATATCTATTCAAAAAAAGATAAGGATTTTCAGGCTATGTATATGTTTCTTTATGGTTCTATTGTCTGCATCCTAATGTATGTAATTATTTGCAATTCATGTAAGGCCTAACCTTTGGTGCATCTATTAATATTTTATTCATTGATGGGTTCCACTATCGCTACTAGATTTGATCAAATGAGTATTTGAGTTAACAAAGCTAGTTTTAATTGTGCTCATGGAAATAATATTATTAAGAGTTAGATATGTTATTGACTTATCCTAACAAAAATAGCATATCTAACTCTTAGTAATGTTATTTGCATTAAAGTGTCACAAAACTACAAGACAGTTGTGACGAGAAAGTTGTCACCTTTTGGAATCCCCATTTGCTGAGAGGTAAGATCCTTTCCTCATCTACAATATCATATTACCATAGAATTTGTGCACTTAAATGATGTTTCCTCATGGGTGATTTCAAATTTTTATGCCCCAAATAATAAACTATCTAGGAGGAACTTGTGGGAGGATATCTGCACTTTTAGAGATAATTTTGCTACTGATAGGTGGATTTTGGTGGGAGACTTTAACACTCCCTTGTTTATCTCTAATAAAAAGTGAGGTGCTCCCACTGCTTTAGATAGTAGTCAGGACATTTTGGATTTTATCAATTTGCATGGTTTACTAGATTTAACTTTGCATGGAGTTTCTTTTACCTGGTCAAATAGGAGGTCGGGTTAGGATCTCATCCAAGTTAAATTGGATAGGACCCTTATTTTTCCTATCTGGCTTAATGATTTTTTCTTACAGACTTTCTTCTTTGTCTAGGATCGGTACTAATCACTTCCACATCTCTCTTGTGTTGGACAAATATTGTAGAAAAAATAACTTTCCTTTTACATTTGAAAAGATGTAGACTCTTGATCTAGATCTTAAAAGTAAGATCATGGAATGGTGGGCTACTGAAATCCATGGGGCCTCTATGTTCAGAATTGCCAAAAAGATTGGGGTAGTCAAAATTAATGTGTAAAAATGGAACAAGAAATCCTTTGTTCATATTTTTCAGAAACAAAGAGACTCTTAAGCTAGAGTTGGATGATATTCAAACACAAATTCAATATCAAGGAGCGTTCTCGAATCTTGTAGATCAGGAGATTGGTATCTTGTTTAAGCAACATGATGTCATTGCTAAAGAGGACGAGTTTTGGAGGTAGAGATCCAAATACATTTGGCTAAAGAGTGGATATGGAAATACTAATTTTTTCATATGTCGACTCTGAAATATAGAGACTCTAATAGGATTCACTCCATCAATTATAATGGGTGGAATATTTGTAAGGATGAGGAGATTATACAAGGAGCCATGAAATGTTTCTCTAATCTTTTCTCTCAAGATAGCACTCTTGACTTGTACGATCAGTGTGAGATCCTATCTAAAATTTCTTCTCTAGTTACCCAAGATATGAACAAAGTTCTTTCCTAGATTCTCTCTACTAGTGAGGTTGAAGAAGCATTTTTTCTTTTGAATGTAATAAGGCCCCCAGTCTGGATGGATTTCCTATGTTCTTCTTTTAGAATTATTGGAAAAAAATTTACAAGATTTTCACTAAAATAATTGTGATGTGACTCAAGCCTCTCCTTCCTTCCCTTATTTCTAGTCAAAAAAATGGTTTTCTGCTTGGCTAGAAATTTTGGGATTTGATCATGACAGTGCATGAAAGTATTCACTCTCTCATGGTGAACAAGAAGGTTGGTTTCTTTCTCAAATTAGATCTTCTCAAGGTTTATGATAGAGTGAGTTTGAGCTTCTTATTAAAGGTTTTTTCATCTTTTGGCTTTGATGAGTCCTTCATTAATATTGTCTCTCAACTTATTTCTTCAGCCAAGTTCTCTATGATTATTAATGGTTCTTCTACTAGTTTCCTTTCCTCTTTAAGGGATTGAGGCAAGGAGATCCTCTTTCTCCATTTTTTTCATTTCAATGGTTGAGGCTTTGGGTAGATGCATCCAAAAAAAATTCTGATGTGGGTTATTGGAAGGCTTAGTCCCCTCTTCTAATAACCAGAATTTCTCTCATCAATAATTCATTGATGACACTATCCCTATGGGGGAAGTTCCATCTCAAAATCTAAAATTATTAAGAAAACTTTACAATTGTATGAGAATGATTTAGGTCAGATTATTTTTTATTAAGTAAAATAGGTTTTACAGGGTGTCTAAAACCCAAAACATAGTAAAAGAATGGAATGTATGCCTAGAAAAAAAATAGAGCCAAAACACAAAACAGGCCACCACATGGCCATAGCAAAACCAAATGAATCTACTAAAAAAAAAACAACACAGGGACAAACAAAAGAGCCACCAAACATAAGTAGGAGATGTCCACCATCAGGCTTGCCACCTCAGACTGGAGGATCTCCATATTAGTAGAAGATTTCTTTATCTTCTGGAAATCAGTCAGGGTATCATTCTCCTTGTTCTTCTTAGCACTAGCCCGTATCCTCTTGCTAGGTCCCTCTTCAGTCTTCTACTCTTTTTCCACACCTATATTGGTCGCATCAGTCCCTTCAGGTTTTTCTTACAGTTTTTCAATGAGAATCTTGGTATGCTCATTAGAGGCTTTGAGGATGTTGAAGCTCTCTTCAACAATGTTTTTAAGGGTCGCCTCAAACCTCAGCATCTTATCCTCCATTTTTCTAACCCTAGTACTCAGATTTGTTTGATCTTCAACATTGGTATTGTCTATCCCTTTTGCTCTGTTATTGAGCTCCCCCACTTCATGGACTAACCACTTAATAGACCTGTAGTTGTCTAGCATGGTGTTCCTGGCATTATTGAGAGGATCTAGCTCAAATTCCCTTAAATTATCACTAAGAACAATCATAGCCACGTCAATTAGCTCCTCTAGCTTAATCCTACCATCCTCACCTTCAATAACTTTGGGATTAATGACTTCCCTGGTTATCCCCATTTTGGTTGTTTTAACATCAAAATCACACCAAGCCATTTTCCTCCCAGCTGCGCAGACATGTAACAACAATAATCATTGTCCTACCCCTTTTCTTTCATTATGATGTTGGGGTCTGAGAGCTGGGGAGATGGGATTTCTTGATTAGTGGCATAATGCTCATCCTGGAGCTTCTCCTTCTCCTTTTGGCAAGTGCCAAGGGATTTTCTATGAGTCTAGTCCTCAGGAGTCTTCCAGCTAGTGGTATACCGTCAGAGTGCATACCCTCACTATCTTCAGTCTTTGAAGGAACATATTCAGAGCCAGAGACATCCATTCATTCCTCTTTCTCAATTACCTCCTTCCCCACAATTTAGGCTTTAAAATATAGATAAATAAAAAGTTTAATCCCCTCATGTAGAGTAGGGTTTACAATAGCCTTGTCCCTAAACCCATTGATATTTTCATTAGTAGAATAATATAAGTAGAATGGGATAGAAACCTGCATACCATGCCTAAAGTGGTTCATGAGGACAAATTAATAGGTTTTGATCCTATCGAACCTTGTGTCCAGCGTAACATAATAGATGATGGCCCTCAAGACAAATCTCCATAGTGTTTTGAACCCTTCAGGAAGATAATAGGTCCTGACTTTGATGAGAGCTTTCTTCTCTTCCTCCTTCCTCACAAAATCACTGATCGCAGTGTCTAAAATTTTACGATCCCTGTAAAATTTCTTTCCCACTATGGAGATTCCAGTAAGCTTGGAGATAACCTCCTTAGAGACCATAAATTTTATGCCCTCTATCACCACACTACCCTCATCCCAGCTTTTCATGAACATTTTAGTCACTGACAGCTTCCCTCCATGAAGCCTTTCAATGAAAGTGGAAATTCTACCTTACTGAAGGTAATTCTAGACCTTAGTCCATCTCCTCCATTTCTCACAGTCATTAGAGGGCTCCCTTCTGTGTCTTTCACCACCAATTGCATGAAAAAATATTTGTATTGCGAAATGGAAATTACAGCTTAACAGAGAATTTCTCATAGAGATATTCCAAATTTTTCTTCTTATGTGCCTTAAAAGGTAAGTTTTAACTTTGTGAATGGGCGCCTAGAAAGTGTGTGAATGTGACTTGGAATCATTACCTTTCCTGCTGATCCCGTACTTTCTATTTATGGGAAAGCTGTTGCAAAGCGCTGCATTAACTATCATAATTAATGATATTAAATCCTTCCTTTCCCTGGATTCTATCGTAATCGACTAAATCCTTCACCTCACATGGGAGATCTCCCCCGTAAAGCCAATGAATCTAATTTTCACTCTTCACCGCCAAGTTGGCAAACCAGTTAGCAACCTGGTTGGCTTCCTTGTACACATGGGATATATGTACCTTCTCAAATGTGTTCAAAATGTTGTGTGTTTCTTCTAGCATATTGGCGATAGTACATGATGGTGGGTGTAACTTGCTGAGATAGTTTATAATGTTGCTAGAGTCACCTTCTAGCCATAGATTTTTTATCCCCAAACCATGGGCTTCTTTGGTAACTTGGAGGGCCGCATTAGCTTCTGCATAGTGATGGGGGTTTGGGTTCCAATTGGGAGGATGATTACAACAGTGCCTTTACAAAATAAATTTTGAATCACACAACCAATTCTTGCCTTTCCCAGGTTACCCTTGGTAGCACCATCAAATTTGGCTCTAAACCAATCTTCCAAGGGGTATTTCTAGGTGAAATTCAGTCTTTTGTCATTGGTCTTCTTAGGATCATCAGAGTTTTCTTTTCCTGCAAAACGGTTAGTACCTCCACAAGAAGAATATTTTTCCAATAAAGCATGATGTATCTTCTAAAAATGATTTTTGGAGGAGCACTAAAGTCCCTGAAGATACGGTTGTTACACTCTTTCCAAATTCCCCAACACAGGTGAGGGAGAGCCCAAGTCCAAATTTTGCGAAAATAAGTTTGCTTGAAAGGTTGGGTCTAGTGGGAAAAAAGGTCCTGAATAGAGGAAGGAAAGCACCATTACAACCCAAAAACTTAGAGGATGTGTTGCCAGACAGAAATGACATAGGAGCAGTGAAGAAAAAGGTGGTCCACAGATTCAGCTTGACACTTACAAAGCACACACCTATTGACAATCGGTAGGCCTCATTTTAAAAGGTTATCAACCATAAGAATATGATTCTGAAGCATGAGCCAGAAGAATACATTAATTTTGGGATTAAGGCCAGGGAACCAGGAATTAGCCCAAAAAGGATTGGCTTCTTGTTGCATCTGGTAAGAGTAGGCTGAAGCAACTGTGAAGGTACCTTTTGGGGATCCTTCCCATATCAAGATATCCTAATTAGGGGACAAAGAGATAGCATTCAGAGTAGTTGTAAGTGGACACAAAACCTAGGAGATAGAGGGCAAGTCCATTCAAGTATTTCCCACTTTATAGTTATAGACCCGGGGACCAAATTTCTAGTTACACTCATATTTCCATATTTTATAGGGCTCATAGTCCTTCAAGGGACCGAACTATAGCCAATTGTCATTCCAGAAATTAATAGTTTGGCCATTACCAGTTTTCCATTTAGCTTTATATTTGGCTAAGTATTTATCATTAAGGAAGCCATTCCAAATAAAAGAGTCTTTTAGGATCTCATCACAATCAAAGAAATAGCTCAAAGATTCATTAGAAAGATACTTATCTTCAAAGAAGTCTCTCCATTCCCCTTTCCATGGAAGATGTGCCATATCTATTTTTCTTGGAGCACTATGTTGAAAGGCCTGATTCTCCTGATACCAAGACCTTTGGCACTTTTAGGGAGGAAAACTTTGTCCCAAGCAATCAGAGGAAATCTCTTATGTTCTTCTGCCCTTGACTAGAGAAATCTTCTTTGAATTTTTTCCATTTCTTCCGCAACTTTAGCGGGAATAGAAAAGAGGCTTAAGGCATAGGTTGGTAGGTTTTGAATTGTGGATTTAACCATGTGAATTTTACCTACTTGACTGAGAGTGATCCCCTTCCAACCAGCCAATTTTCTATTGAATCTATCAATGAGTTTGTTCCAAAATTCTTCAGGGGGATTCACATCGAGAGGAAGACCCAAGTAATTAGAGGGGAGGGACCCAATTCTGCATCCCAAGATATTTTCAATCCTCCTTTGTCTAACCTTAGGGCTATTGATATAGAAGAGATAACTCTTATTCTAGTTGATAGCTTTCCCTGTGGCTCTAGTATAGGAGTCGAGAGGGTATTTTACAGCTTTGGCTTCTCTCATTGAAGCCTCCCCTCCTAAAATGGTATCATCAATGAATTGTTGCTGAGAGAAAATAGTGTTACTTGAGGATGGTTTGATGCCTTTCATCTCCCCAATTCTCCTTTTACCTATTATCAATCTCCCAAGACACTAAGCCAAAATAATGAAGATAATGGGAGACAGGGGATTTCCTTGTCTCAAACCCCTAGAAGCTTTGAAGAAAGCAGAAGGGGATCCATTGACTAGCACCACCAATGAGGGAGAAAAGATAAGTTGATGGATGATCTTACAAGTATTACTATTAAAACAAAAATCTCCAAGCATCTTCATCAGAAGAGACAGTCAACCCAATCATAGGCCTTGGACAGGTACAGCTTGAGAAGGAATCCTTCCCTCTTACCTGCCTCTAAAGAATGAATCACTTCACGCACCTCAAAAATGGAGTCAAGAATATGTCTACCCAGAACAAATCTTGATTGTTGATGAGAAATGATAGATGGGAGCATTTTGATAATTATGATGGTAATAAATTTGGAGATTATCTCTAAGAATGAGTTACATATGCTTATGGGTCTGAAGAGCTCCAAAGGATCCACCCCATAGACTTTAGGGATGAGAACCAGGAAAGTGGCATTGAGTTCCTTAAGAAGGTTTTTTGATCCATAGAATTCCTGCACTACTTTGACCACATCACATTTGACTGTCCCAGTATCTATGGAATAAAAACATAGGGAAACCATCCGGGCCTGGGGCCTTGTCTCCCGGAAGAGAATCCAGGGATTTTTTAACTTCTTCCAAATTAGGAATAGCACTCAAGACTTTGTTTTGATTTTCCAAGATGATTTTGGGAATGTTGCTCAAAAGGTCCACCTGGTCCTCCTCAGAGAGGTCTTGATCTTTAGAAAGAAGCGAGGAGAAAAATCAATAGTTTTAGTTGATATGTCTTTGTCATCCTGCAAGATTCAGTTACCCTTTTTTATTCTATTGATCCTGTTGGCATCCATATGTTTCATAGTGGACAAGTGGAAGAACTAAGTATTTTGGTCCCCCTCCCTCAACCATATGGATCTAGATCTATGCTTCCAGTACATCTCCTCCTTCCCTATCACATTGTGGTACTCTAAGAGTGGGATTTTTTTCTTGATGCAAGATGTCCTGATCATACCCATCTCTCTGGATTTCCTCTTGGACTTGAAAGAGGTCTGATATGGCCTTCTCTTTGGAGGAGAAGATATCCCCAAACTCACTCCTATTCCAAAGCTTAATTTTTATCTTTATGTTTCTAAGTTTTTAAGCCACTTTGAACATAGCAGATCCTTTAACATCAATATTCCACCATTCAAAAATCCTGTTAGTAAGATTAGGATGAGTCATCCACATCTTTTCAAACCTGAAGGGAAAATTTCTTTTCTTAATAAGTGGGTTCAAAGTAAGAGCCAGAGGAGAATGGTCCAACCCAATCCACACCAGGACAGATAAATTATTATTATGAGAGTTCATCCAAGCAATAGTGATCAAAGCCCTATCCAGTTGGACTTGGATACACTCTTTCCCAGTTCTCCTATTACTCAAAGTAAATCTCGCACCTTGAAGGTCCACATTTAAGAGGGCTTGATCACTAATGAAGTCCATAAGCTCTTTCCTACTTTCCAAATCTATGATTCTTAGTTTGTCCTAATAGGATCTTCTCCCTTTATTTTTTGAATTTGGTCTCGAATAGATATTCATAATGTACCAACTTTCATTATCCCTTATATTTGTGAAATTTAAGAGTAAAAAATCACCTTCTTCATGAATGACTTCATCCTTAAGGTGTGAAGAGTTCCACAAAGTCATCAGATCTCGAGAGGTTCCATCCAAACTGATGGTAGCCATATCCATGGTTTTACATAATTTTATGCACTCTATTTTTTCCTTCTTCATCTTAGTTTCTTGGATTAAGATTATAATTGGTCTATGATCCCTTATTATATTTTGTATTACATACTACATATCGGGACCATTAAGTTCACAAAAATTCCAAGGGATTAGCTTCATTTCTTACTGGATGTGCATGCATCCTGGATGGTCTTTTGAGTTTCATCTGCTATATTCTTGCAGGCTTCTTCTTCTTGTCAGATCTGGCTTGATTTTTTTTTCCATGGATTTTTCAATTTGACACCCACATTTGCTTTGATCTTACCCCTATTTTCTACTGGGGAGACCGGGGAGGGGTCCCTACTATTTTTTTCTTCTTGACACTGGTCCATTCTCCCACCGTCCCTTCTTTGTATTTGGCAAAGAGTTCTTCCATTCTTGTGAGCTTCCCTAGGGTGACCAATTTTAGCAGTGTTCTCATTTTGAATACCTGCTCCGGTTGTTCCTACTCTATGCTAGGGTTTGATTCATGGGCGGAATCACCCATCGGATTGTTTTTCATGGGCAAAAAAACTCCAAACTCCAAGGAAGGCTCAGGGGATCTCGGTGCTAATGAGAAGTTGTCCATCTCATGTGGGGTGGAGCTTGATTCAATCCCTTCTCCATTGTTCTTCTCTTCCATGGCACTATCCACTCCTAAGGGTTCATGTATATTGTTACCTTTCAAAGCCTTTTCAGACTCCATTGAGGGTCAAAACTCCACTCTCTTCAAGGAAATATCATTCTGATGTATGGGGTACACCATTTTATCTTTTTTGTTGGTGTCTATTGTTTCCTCTTGATTATTTTGTGTTTCAGGGATAACCATTGTTGAATCCTTTTTCTTCCAAACTTGGTTGTTGTCTTTTGCAGCATCCGCTTGAAACATCTAGTTTTTTTCCAAAGTTGGGGCTTCAAGTATCTATTCCTTTGTCTTTCCTACTTTCCTTTGAGCCTTTCTGTCTTTTTCCTTTAATAAAACTGGGCATTTTCTGGCCATATGTCCTGCTTTCTTGCAGTGAAAGCAAGAAAAGGGCACACTTCAATAGTCCAATTTCTGTAATCTTTTTCCCAGTTTGGAATGAATCTCTATGACCTTTAGCATTTCTTTCCCCTCTTCCACCCCTATGCATAATTTGGCATAGGTTAGACACCTTCTATCCACCATCACTGGGTCAATCGATAGAAGCTCTCTAAAGGATTTGGCGGTTCCAGCGAAGACATCTTTTTACCAAAATTCCAGAGGGAGTTCTGGAAGGCTTACCCAAAGAGGGACTTGGATATAGAATAAATCATTAAGGTCCAGATTAGGAGACCATTTCTGTAGGACCAACAAGGATTTCCCTATTGCCCATGCACTAGCACATAATATCTTGCCCTAGTCCTCCTAAAAAGAGAACTAAAAACACAGAAAGCCCTTTGCCATAGCCTTGATTTCAACTTGGCCTTTTAGGTTCTATTTTTTCTTTGCAAAAGATCTGACTATGTCAATATTAGGCCTTTACCTGACAAATTTTCCAACCAGAGTAAGAGACATGGTTGCAATACTTTGATCAATCAGTTCGTCGGGTAGAGAAATAGTATACTTACCCTTTTCCTTTTCAGATAGGTCCTTTATAACTGGGAAAAGAGACTTTCCTATGGGCTTTATCCAAAATAGAGTTGAACAAGGATGGTGCCATGTAGAATCTTCCTTGTCACAAGACTGAGCCTCAAAAAATACAACAGGAGAGCTTGTTTTCCCCGCGGTCCCCGCTTCCACTTTACCTGGATCTTTTTGTCTGTCACGTGGGATGCCATCCTTGTTTAATGTACCTTCATTATCTTAGTCTATCAGAGGGCCACCTTCATGATCTCCCACAGCAGCATCCGACAAGCGCAAAGCCAGTTTCCCACTTACACTCAAGTTCAAATTTCCTCTCACTCCCACTCCCATCCTCGCCATGAGAAATTTGAAGGTAGTTTTTACTTTCTTAGTCTTCACAAGAGCTATATTTTCCTTCTAAACATGTTGGTTAGGAGACAATAGATAATTTCCCACATCCTCAAATGTAAAATTGATTCTTTACTGTTGCATGTCTATTTTGGGTAATGAAGTGCCTAAGGATTTCTAGGGCTAACATATTGAAAAATTCCAAGTCAAAATTGGTAGTTGGAAGGGGCCCTCTTATCCTAGGTCGGGAAGGTCTAGTTGATCAAGGCTTCCATACAAAATATTCTAGGTTATTCTCTTAGCCTCTTAAGAATCCAAAAAGGTTCCTCATTAAAATTGAGAAGATATAAAGGAAATTCTTATGGTCAAGGAAAGAAGCTAAGAAAATGTTACATTTGGTTTTGTGGCACCAATTGTGTTTTCCTAAGAATATGGGGGGCATGACCATCTGTAATAAGAAGGAGTTCAACACGGCTCTTTTGATCAAACAAATTTGGAGGAGCTAGAAAGAAGATAATGATTGTACCAAAATTATCCATAGTAAATAATTAAATTTGTATTATCATAATCGGGATATGATGGTTGATGAGAGATTGTAATGGCTTAAATTTTACATAACCATACAAAATGTCATTTCTATATTTGTCCACTTTAGCCTTAGATACAAAAATCCAATCACCCTCGTCATCCTCATCATCAACCAAATCACCACCCAACTCAAGATTCCTTCCATGCGGTCCTAACAGTTTTGGACAAGTGCACACCATGGAGATGTCTATATGGTGCACTCTCATCTATGAATCTATAAACATGTATTTTGTCGCTTCAGCATTATAAACTTCCAACTTGTGTTTGTAACGCCTCAAAATGATGACTTGTTTGTGCAGATTTCATATGTGTCTATTATAAACCCTATTTCAACCCGCATTTGGTCATCTAAGAGATTTTTGGTCATTCATACGCACTCAATCAATGACAATTTGCAACTCTTTGGCTCTCATTCATCTCCATTTATCCATATTTTCTTGGCTCTACATACAATTTTTTATAGGTTTCTCCATTGTTCGATAGATAAATATTTCACGATTGATCTTGTCTCATGAATTTGATCTCTCTACCTTTATAGAAGAGTCCATTTCATATAATTTTGTGTCTTAATCAACATATTACCATTTCTTATCTTTTCTCTATTTACATTATCATTTTTCATCTTTTCTATTTGGTTATATATCATCGATTTCATTGTGTATAACAGTTGTCCATGGAGGTGGGAACACCAAAGTAGGGGTTTGACTGAGGCAAGCCTCTTTACGACCATAATAATTACTTCATTTTATTTGTGTGTAGGTTTTCATTATGTGTTTGAGAGATCCGGTTTGGATCGCATTATCGACCATCGAATCAGGTTCTACTATTGTATATCTTTTCTCTTTCATTTCATCAATTAATATACATAATCTATTTAATCTCTCTCATAGTTATAATTTCTCATTACATTAGATCCTTTCCTTCATTTCATGCATTTAGACTATTTCATTTTTTTTAAATATATATTTTGTTGCTCTTATTTTTCATACTTTCGTAGTAGTATATTATGTTGTTTGTCTTTTCATCTCATTCCAGCCTATTTATACTCTGTCTGTATGAGATGCCAGCACAGTGCCCTAGTGTTCAAAAATCATGTTGTAGTCCTTGGACCATGCTTCTATCTGAGATAGTGAGCTTGTAGAGCTCGGGATTTAATCATTATAGTTAACTCTCTTATTTCCCGTAGTCAGAATATGTTAACCTATTTTTCTATATTATTTATTTGCATCTAGGTCATTTATTTACATTTAGACATCTACATATAGACATTTGATTCACATTTATTCAATTACATTCAACCTCATCAAGACAACCAAGTAGGTTTCTTAATCTCATGTTCGATCAGCATAGAATAGACACAAAAAACTTTTCCAACCATCCACAAATTAGAATATTTGATCTAGAGACAGAAAACTAGAAATAATTATATATTATATATTACAACAATGACTTTGGACGAGCCTTTATATCCTTAAATAGGATATTTGTTTATCCACCTAGAATATTCAATAGAGGATCAAAATTATCACAATTCATGGTCACGCTCTTTTATGTAAGAGAAAGATCTCCTTAAATTGTAGTTCTCCAAGAATCTCAAAATCAAAATTTTCTTGGATGAAAAATTTAGGTCCCTTATGTTCTAGGTTGGAAAGCTCATCTACTAATCTCATCCTTTAGAGTGCATACCAAGAAAACTTCTTATTAGGGTCAATCTACTTGGATCTGCGACATGGTAGCACTAATTCTTTTTGGTCTCGATGTTGTGGTCCGAAAAGATTCCTCTTCGTCATTCTTAAGTTTCTTTCCTCCTTTGTGATTGTAGTTCTACTTTCTTTGGGGCATGATGTCAATTCATTTGCAATAATATTATATTTCTATGTACATGTTATCTTATGATCATACTAACCCCACATTAGGTAGATACCTCTTGTGTTCTTATGTATGTTTATGTTTTATTTCCCTTGATT
>MU225134.1:704667-721526 GCA_018584345.1 Thuja plicata
GGGAGGAGAGAGAGAGAGAGAGAGAGAGAGAGAGAGAGAGAGAGAGATTTTTAAAAAAATAGAGAATGGGAGAGGGAGAAATATAAAGATAAAGATATAAGTAGAAAGTAATAGAGAGAGGTGGAAAGGGGGAGATATATAGGCATAGAGAGTGATAGAGAGTGACAAGATAGAGATACATATAGAGGGAGAGATGTGAGAAGAAATATAGAGATGTAAATATTAAAAGGTCTAGGAAGGGGGTGATGGAGAGAGATGGTTGGATAGAGATATAGATTAATATAAAGTGGGAGGATGGGGAAAAATAGATAGAGAGTTAGAAACAGATCAAGAGGTAAAGATAGAAAGAGATATAGGGAGATACAAAGGAAGACATAGAAAGGAAGAGTTATAAAGATATATAGATGGTGAGATATATTGATACAAGGATAAGGAGATCTAGAGAGGATGAGGAGTGACAAACAAAGGGACAAATACTTAAATGACCTTTCCATAACTCTACGGCGTTTCCATTGTACACTAAGGTGCAATTGCTAATATAGATATCTTAAATATCTGTATCTAAAGAAAACCAATATTTTATTCAAGAAAATTCTTACAATTACTTTTTTTAAATAGAAATGGTAAATGAAAGCGAATAATTGTACTTGCAAAAAAATCGTGATCACATAATTCTAATCTTCGTGTTTACATTGCAGATTTATGTGAGATACTCAGCTGGTCTTAACAATTACGTGACGTTTAAGTTGAACAACATGGACTAGTCTAAGCTTTTTCAAGTTGTTCTGCATTAGTGTAAATGAAAAATGGAGCTAAATAAAACTTATGCCCGATGAATGCGTATATTTGTACTTGAAACTATTTGTGTCCTCATATGTCTAAATCGTTAATCAGTCCAATTATGCGCGATATTCGGCTGGCCTTGCTATTACGCGTTTTTATAGTGTTCACACGCGCGTCATCTTAGACTTGTCCAAATTTCCATGGGTGGATTTGTCTAGTGTTGGAAACTGGCTATCTAAACTCACCTTGCTCTATCTTTAGGAGACACAACATACTAGTAGAAGATAGAAATGGAGTGTTGTAAGCTGTTGGGCATTGTGGTCTTTATATGTTTTAGTATGGCCATCATCGCATCTTCCTCGAACGGACAGTTCACATTGAGGGTGAATTTGACAAGGAGATCAGAGGTGGGATTCAATTCTAGCGAGCGATTGAGTGCGGCGGTGGATCGAAGCAAGAAACGACTGGATAGAGGTGTTTGTAAAGCAGCAGATTGGTGGGCAATTAGACGCTGAAACGCCCGTTCAAGTTGGGAGCGGAGAATTTCTGATGAGCGTCGCAGTGGGAACGCCCTGTGTGAGCTTCGAAGCGATTGTTGACACGGGAAGTGATCTGATTTGGACTCAGTGCGAGCCTTGCGAGAACTACTTCTCTCAGCCCACGCCAATCTTCGACCCCACCCAATCTTCCTCCTACTCCACACTTTCCTTCCCTGACTCTCTTTGTGGTGCTCTGGACACTTCCAGAACTGCATGCAATCGTTCTCGAACAAGCGGTGAGCTGGAGAAGGAGTCATTCACCATTGGGAGCGGAAGCGACAGCATGGTTTCAGACATTGCCTTTGGATGCGGCCATGACAACCAAGGACGAGGATTCTCTCAAGGAGGCGGTCTTGTGGGGCTTGGAAGAGGTGCTCTTTCACTCATCTCACAGTTGGGCTCCGTGGTAGATTACAAATTCGCTTACTGCGTTTTGCCCATCACCGACTCTTCTTCACAAACCAGCCCTCTCATTTTCGGCGAGACTGCTTCCTTCAGCCGAGCCAACACGATCTGATTCATTGAGAACAGTGCGATGCCTTCTTTCTGGTATATTCCTCTTACAGGAAACACCGTCAATGGCAACCCCGTCGATATTCCGACTGGAACTTTTGATCTGCAATACGACGGTAGTGGAGGCATGATCATCGACTCCGGAACTACGCTTACCTATCTAGTGGAGGCTGCGTACAATCCTGTGAAGGAAGCAATTCAGTCGGCCATTGATCTCACTCCTGCAGCCGCCTCCTCCGATCTGTGTTACGAGACATGAGGTGACATCACCTTGCCAACCGTAATCTTCAATTTCGAAGGCGGCGTGGATTACGAGCTTCCAGGTGACAATCTTTTCAGATGGTCTGACAGTCTTTTGTGCCTCGCCATGGATAAATCCTCGGACATTTCCATCTTTGGAAACGTACAACAGCAGAACTTCCACATCCATTACGATAATGCTCAGAACACTCTCTCCTTTACGCCCACTAGATGTGATTCTCTTTAAGTAATCATCACCCTGTTTTGCATGTCTCTACCACTTCCTCTCCTCTTTTTCTTCCAACTTCAAAAAATATGCATTGTCCCGTCTCCTATGTACGTTTTCTGCATTACCTCGTATAATATATAATATGATATCATCGTCTTTGTATGCATTGCCTCGTATAATCTATAAAATCATATCGTCGCCTTTGTATGTTTCCTGCACTGCCGGATATACAAGATAGCAAAATGGTCTTTGTGCTACTGCTTTTATCATTTGAATGATGTGATATCGTCGATACGCTCCATTTTCTTCTAACCCAAATAATATAATGAATAGATTTTGATTTTGTTCAAAAGGGAATGCACGTTAAATCCAATCTAATACGAGTTCTATTGATAAGAAAATAGAGCTGCGTCAGAGTACCTAAATTAAGTAATTTAACAGTTCGTTGAATCTTTTTAAGAAACGATCCGAAAGATCTATTCTTTGGATGTCGCTTTGGATGCTGAATGTTTTTAAGTAACAACCTATTTCTTTGTTTTCGTGAATAGATCACTACAATTTGTCGCTTCGGCACTACAATATTTGTTCATCGATTTGTTCTTTCGATCTTGCTATGACACGCAATGTTTTATTTAAAAGCAGAGCAGATAAAATCTGTACAAGTTCTCTTTTACTGCTTTGAAATAGGTTTCACCGTACAAAAATGAAAGAAAAAAATGAGGATTTTGAGGGTTTGTTCAAGTCTTTCGAGGGTTTTGCAGCAGGGAGGCATGGCTAATGTGTCGGACTGGGAGGCATGGATTTGCTGGACCTGCAGCAGCATGTTTTTCTATGTATAACAGTTGTCCTTGCAAATTTTGCAGCCTCAAATTTATTTCTAATTAGGGAGAAAATATAGCTAAGAATTGTAAATAGTTCCGCTTGAGGATCTCATGTTGTTCGCTGTTATTTTTGGATATGATAATATTAGAGTTTTTTCGGATTGTTTTCATACTGTAGATTTAACTAGCTAATATAGATTCTATATTTAAAATATGTTGAGATGTATTGAGGCGTTGAATTTTTTCAAATTAAATTTTTTCTATTAAAGGTAAATGATGAAAAAATTCAATTCCTCGATGCATCTCGGTGTATTTTAAATATAGAGTCTATATTAGCTAGTAGCAACTGCAGTGCGTGTAGCACATTGAATTAATTAATTTGATTAGGGTTAGCATTTAGTGTTAGAATTTATATCATGGTTCGGGTTAGCATTAAGATTAGAGTTCAGTTTACATTTATTATTATGATTAGGGTAAGGGTTTACTTTTAAGGTTGGGTTTATGGTCATTGTTATGAGGAGAATTAGAGTTAGGAATAGGGTTAGCAATAGGGTTAGAGTTTGGTTTACATTTATTATTATGATTAGGGTAAGGGCTTAGTTTTAAGGTTGGGTTTATGGTCATGGTTATGAGGAGAATTATGGTTAGGGTTATGGATAGAGTAAGCATTTGGATTATAATTATAAAATGTTTTAAGTTAGGAATAGGGCCTTGGTCAGTGTTAAGGGCAAGGTTGTCATTTCTATTAGGGTTAGGATTGGAATTATAATTACGTTAAGGGTAAAGATTTATATTTGGTCACAGCTATGGTTTGGGTTACGGTTTGGGTCAAGTTTAGTATTAAGCTTAAGATTAGCTTTATAGTTAAGATTTGGTTTAGGATTATGATTAGGGTTAGGGTTAGGTTTTAGGCCTATGGTTAGGGTTAATATTAGGGTTAGGGTTTAGTGTTAACATACTATAATTTGGAAGTTGAATAAATTAATATAATTAGGTTTAGGGTTAGCATTTATATCATGGTTAGGTATAGCATCAGGTTTATGGATTACCATTTATGATTAACTTTTAGCATTTATGATTAGGGTATACCATTTAATGAGTATAATTATGGTTAGGGTTAGGGTTTAGGCTTATGGTTAGGGTTATAGTTAAAATTAGGGTTCAGTGTTAAGGTAAAATATTAGAGTTATATTTATGGTTAGGATTAGAATTTTATGTTATGGTTAGGATTATGTTTAGCATTTATATTGAAGTTAGGGTTACGGTAGGGATTAATGTTAAATTATGATTAGGGTGCCGAAAAGGTTAGGACTGGGATTATTATTATGATTATATGATAGAATAATAGTTATGGTAGGTTTAAATTCAAGATTAGGATTAGCGTTAATGTGTCATGGTTATGGTTTAATGTGTCATTTAGCATTATAATTTATATCATGGTTAGGGTTAGCATTGTGGTTAAAGTTCAGTTTAGATTTATTATAATAATTAGGTTAGGGTTTAGTGTTAAGGTTGGGTTTATAGTCATGGTTACGAGTAGAATAAGGGTTACTAGTAGGGTTAGGGTTTAGTGTTATAAGTTGATTAAATTTATACAATTAGGGTTAGGGTTAGCATTCATATTATGGTTAGGTATAGCATCAAGTTTATGGTTTACCATTTACACTTAGGTTTTATCATTCATGATTAGGGTCTAACATTTAATGAGTATGATTAGGGTTAGGGTTAGGGTTAGGGTTAGGGTTAGCGTTAGGGTCAAGTTTATAATTAAGGTTAAGATTAGCATTACAGTTAGAGTTTGGTTTAGGTTTATGATTATGGTTAGGGTTAGGGTTAAGGCTTATGATTAGGGTTAAAGTTACAATTAAGATTCAATGATAACATTTAATGTTAGGGTTAGATTTATGGTTAGGGTTAAAAAAATTTGTTATGGTTAGGATTATATTCAGGGTTTACAATATATGTTAAAGAAAAATGGCAAAGCTTTCTATAATATTTTATGAGACATATAATGTAGAGGGTCTAGAGTTCTACTATTTCCTTTGCTCCAAGTTGTTAATCACTTCCCCAAACCATCCAATGGTTTAAACTTCTATGTTTCCTTCATGAAGACTGGCCTCCTAGACCCTCCAAATCAACTTTCCTCCTATGTATATTTGAGTTGACAAAGCAACAAAACATAAACAATTTCAACTAGTCCAAATAGTCCTCCAATTACCTTATTTTCTCATTAGATCTCCCTCTAGAACCCTAAACCCTTACGTAGGATCTTCCCACACACCTCTCAGGATCTATCCTATGTTCAAAGGATCTTACATGTCCATTCTATGTGTTCAAAACACTTATGGCCACTCTATCCATCTCTATATTATCACTACTCCAAGATAGGCCTAATTAGGCCTAATTCTATTAGGTCTATTTTCATTATTTTTAGGCCAATGCAAAAAATTATTCTAAAAAACCCTATGAAATACCATATGAATCTGAAATCTATCAACTAGCACCTCAAGAATACAAAGGTATAGTTCTCCAAGACACCCACAACCCTAATTACTTCCAGGCCCTAGTTTTCAGCATATCTTTTAGGCCTCTGGACCAATCATTGAAAATTGTCTTCAATTTGTCTTCAACCTTCACTCCACCTTCTAAAACCTTTTGATCTTTCAAGGAGACATGCTAAGGCTTCCATAAATGCCACTAAGTTGTCCATACAAGATCATGGGTGTGCTGGTTCAATTCCATCTTCGCCCTGTCTTGGCTCACCTACTCCAAGCAGTCAGCCTTGGGCATTACTCCAAGCCTCGGAGCTCAATTGCAAGAACAAAAATGAAAACATAAACACTATATACAAACCCTAACCTATCATTCCACAAGGTTTCATTCATTTTCAACCATGGATTCTTAGGTTAGATTCATTTTTGTTCCTGCAACTCTACAAATGAGAATTGCAGACACAGTCACCTAAAACTAAATGTAACTTTGCAAACCTTAACTTGAAATAAAACTATTATATGAAAAAGAAAGATAACACAACACTCTCCACTCCCATGAATTCAGATTGCACAATCTAATCCGTACACAGCCGTGTACAAGGATGCAGAAACACTGCAAATTGCAAGAAATCTCAAAAAACCATCTGTACAGAATGCTCACACATGTGGTCTGTAACTAAAAATCCATTAGCCTTCCAAAATATTCAATCCATGCTCAAATACTTTAGCATGGGTGGTTACAACCATCCATTTCCTCATTGAGCAACTTTTTGCACAAGTTGCTTGAGCAACTTTTGAAAGTTGCTAGCAACTTTTGAGCGTTTCTCGCTCTTTGACTAAATTGGTCAACTTGATGCATGTTGACCCATCCTAGGACCATAATTAGGAAACTTAGGAACCTAGAGGAGACCATATCCCCTATTTGCTCCAAATTTGCAACTTTTACCACTTTAGACCAAAATGACAACATTTTCACCTAGGAGCAACTTTTGCTCTCACAAACATGAATGAACAAGTTAGGATCCAACACTTATGGATCTTATTAAAAACATAAGAAAGACCCCTAAAAAAACCCTAAACACACACTTCAAACTAAAATGGGAGGTTCTCTGCACCATACTCCCCTGGGACAAAGAACTCAAGTCCCTTGAGTTAGGAGGTCTTCAAGGGTGACTCCATGCTTCAGTATGTCTACTTTAGTCATCCAAGTGGCTTCAGAATTAGGTAGCCCTTTCCACTTATTGATCACCTTGGAGTCCAGTACACTATCCAATTGCAAAGGATGAGGGGTAGGTAAATCTTTGACCCAGTCTTCTTCTCCCAAATCTGAAAGAGGATGTTGACCAATGTCTGAGGGTAGACCCTTGTAGGGGTATAGATCACACAGATTGAAAATCAGTGAGATTCCCAAATTAGGAGACAACTCCACCTCATATGTATTCTTACCATATTTGTGCAATATCTTTAATGGTCCTATCTTCTTCATTAATGGCATAGTTGGCTTACCCTTAGGAAATCTTTCCTTCCTAAGGTAAGAAAGCACCAGATCCCCCACCTTGAATTGAAAATCACTCCTGTCTTATCTGCCTTGGCCTTGTATTTGTCAACTTGTTGTTGTAAAGTCTTCTTGACTTGATCATACAGCTCTTTCATCTACTCTGCAAAGGATTCTCCTTGTGCACTCCTTTTCTCCTGTAAAATGAGATCCCTCAACTCCAATATCCCTCTCTAGGATTAGCCCCATAAACTATCTCAAATGGGATTTTACCATTGCTCCTATTAATGGGGTTATTATAGGAATATTATGTTTGTCTTATAATGTGATCTTATGACTGTCCATGCAGCTTATTCAAGCATCTCAATAGGTTTCCTAAAGACCTATTGACTACCTCAATTTTCCCATCTGACTGAGGGTGTTAGGCTGAAGAGAGAGACAATTTTGTCCCTAACATATTCTAAAGATTCCTCCAAAAGTGACCCACAAACTTACTATCCCTATCACTTGCTATGTTTAGTGGCAATCCATGGATTCTCACTATGTCTCTAAAGAATAGACCTACAATATGTGAAGCATTGTTTTTTTGTTTGCAAGGAATGAAGTGTGTCATCTTGTTAAACCTATCCACCACTACAAACACACTTTCATCCCCCCTTGGCGTCTTAGGAAATCCCAAAACAAATTCAATACTCAAGAACTCCCAAGGTCTCTGAGGTATGGATAGAGGCTGATACAATCTAGTGTTGCTAATTTTTCCTTTGACTCTCTAACATATCTAACATTGCTCCATAAAATTCCTGACATCTTACTATAGTTTAGGCCAATAATAATGCCTATTCACTTGCTCAAGTGTCTTGTCCACTCCAAAGTGGCCTCCCAAGCTTCCTCGGTGTTTCTCCTTGACTACGTTCTCCCTCATTGAGCATTGAGGTATAAATAACAAATGTCCCTTGAAAAATAGTCCTTCCTGCAACATATATTCAGTAAATTCTACTTTGAAACCCTATTGGAACTTCTCACATGCTTCATAAACATCCTTGAAATCTATTTCTTCTTTGTATAGATCTTTAAGGTCACTCATCCCTACACTCTGCAACTGTATCTCTTGAATAGCTAATACTCTTCTACTCAGAGCATCTGCAACTTTGTTGCTAACACCTTTCTTTTGTTTTATGACAAAGGTATATGCTTGCAAAGCTTCTAGCCATTTTAGGTGCCTTTGGTTCAACTTCTCTTGCCCATTCAAGAAGTTGAGGGTATGATTATCTGTATAGACCAAAAATTCCCTTGGTAGGAGATAATGTCTCCACTTTTTGAGTGCTTGCACCATTGCATACGACTCCAAATCATAGGTGGAGTACTTTTTTTTGGCCTCATTCAACTTCTCTAAGAAGAATGCCACAAGATGTCCCTCTTGACTTAACACTGCTCCAATTGCTAGTTTACTAGCATCACACTCCACCACAAATAACTAATTGAAGTTGGTGAACCTAAGAGTAGGTAGTTCAGCTATCCTTTCTTAAACATTTCAAATCCTTGATCTCCTACTGCTGTCCACTTGAACTGACATTTGATTCCTCCTTTTATAGTGTTTAGGATAGGTGCACATACATGGCTAAATTTTCTCACAAAATTCCTATGGTAGGAGGATAATCCATGAAAACTTCTAGCATCTCCTATGGATCTAGGTATTGGCCATTCCAATATAGACATGACCTTATCAAGATCCATCTTCATACATCCCTTAGCAACAACAAAACCAAGATATACTAATTTAGTTTTCAAGAACTCACATTTTTCCTGATTTATCATCAACTTCTCTTGGTGTAGCCTCCTCAAAACCATTTCTAAGTGCTTCATGTGTTCCTCCTTGGATGTGCTAAAGATCAAAATTTCATCAAGGTAAACAATTACAAACTTACTTATAAAGGTTGCTAGCACTTCATTTATGAGCCTCATGAATGTGCTAGGTGCATATGTTCTAGGCCAAAGGGCATTACAAGCCACTCATACAACCCTTCATTTTTCTTTAAGGTTTTCTTCCACTCATCACCAGGCCTAACTCTGATTTGATGGTACCCTGACTTTAAATCCACCTCAGAGAAATAACAAGAACCCCCCAAGTTATCCAACAAATCCTCAATCTAGGGCATGTTGTATCTTATTGTGATCTTGTTAATAGCCCTGGAGTTAGTACACATCCTCCATTTTCCATCCTTCTTAGGTGAAAGGACAATTGGCATAGCACAAGGACTTAAACTCTTCCTTATAAGCCCTTTCTCTAACAAATCTTGAATTTGTTTTGCAATCTCTGCATTCTGACTTGGTGTCATTTTATATGTTGCCTTGTTAGGTAGATTAGCTCCTGGTATGAGGTCTATCTGATGAATCACATCCCTCATGGGTGGCATTGCACTAGGCAATCTATTATCCACTATCTCATTGTACTTTTCCAATAATGCTTGTACCTCTTGTGGCATATTGACTTTCTCCTTAGTCTCTTCCTTTGGTTTCGCTATCACTACACAACATACCCCTCTTTCCTTCTTCATGGCCTTTAGGCACTCATTTCCACTCAAAAGAATCACACTAGTCCCCACATGCTTCTCTTCATTGGGTTCTTACAAAGGATCCATTTGAAACTTCTTCCCTTGTTTGGTAATCACATCTTTGTTATTTTCACCATCATGTATGGCCTTCACATCATATTTCTATTGAAGTCCTAGAAGGATATGACATGCATTCATTGGCAATATGTCACATAACACCTTGTCTTTATATTCCCCTATCTCAAAATCTACCAATGTTTGTTTATCCACCACTGTCTGCTGGCCCTTATTTAGCCATGACACCTTGTAGGGAGTAGTGTGAGGTATCCTTCTAAGTTTTAGTTTGTCCACCATCTCTATTGATACTATGTTCTATGTGGAACCAGAGTCCACTACCACCTTGCAGATCTTCCCATGTGACCTACAAGTAGTCTTAAACAAGCTCTTCCTCTGAGGTGGCTCTGCAACACTAGGAACTTTCAATAAGGTCCTTCCCAACATTAGGTTTTCTCCATCCATTACTAGACCTACCTTAGAGATTGGAGAGGTGGCACTTTGTTTGTCATCTTCCTGCACTAATTGATTCCTTTTTTCTCCCATGGATGAGGTGGTAGCTTTCTCAGGACACCTACCCATAGTATGACCCACTTGGTTATGATTGTAACATCTTCCAACAAAGCTTCTACCCATTTTAGGTGCCTTTGGTTCAACTTCTCTTGCCCATTCAAGAAGATGAGGGTATGATTATCTGTATAGACCACAAATTCCCTTGGTAGGAGATAATGTCTCCACTTTTTGAGTGCTTTCACCATTGCATACGACTCCAAATCATAGGTGGAGTACTTTTGTTTGGCCTCATTCAACTTCTCTAAGAAGAATGCCACAAGATGTCCCTCTTGACTTAGCACTGCTCCAATTGCTAGTTTACTAGCATCACACTCCACCACAAATAACTGATTGAAGTTGGCGAACCTAAGAGTAGGTAGTTCAGCTATCCTTTTCTTCAACATTTCAAATCCTTGATCTCCTATTGCTGTCCACTTGAACTGACATTTGACTCCTCCTTTTATAGTGTTTAGGATAGGTGCACATACATGGCTAAAGTTTCTCACAAACTTCCTATGGTAGGAGGCTAATCCATGAAAAATTCTAGCATCTCTTATGGATCTAGGTATTGGCCATTCCAATATAGACATGACCTTATCAAGATCCATCTTCATACATCCCTTAGCAACAACAAAACCAAGATATCCTAATTCAGTTTTCAAGAACTCACATTTTTCCTGATTTATCATCAACTTCTCTTGGTGTAGCCTCCTCAAAACCATTTCCAAGTGCTTCATGTGTTCCTCCTTGGACCTACTAAAGATCAAAATGTCATCAAGGTAAACAATTACAAACTTACTTATAAAGGTTGCTAGCACTTCATTTATGAGCCTCATGAATGTGCTAGGTGCATATGTTAGGCCAAAGGCCATTACAAGCCACTCATACAACCCTTCATTTGTCTTTAAGGTTTTCTTCCACTCATCACCAGGCCTAACTCTGATTTGATGGTACCCTAACTTTAAATCCACCTCGGAGAAATAACAAGAACCCCCCAAGTTATCCAACAAATCCTCAATCTAGGGCATGTTGTATCTAATTTTGATCTTGTTAATAGCCCTAGAGTCAGTACACATCCTCCATTTTCCATCCTTCTTAGGTGAAAGTACAATTAGCACAGCACAAGGACTTAAACTCTTCCTTATAAGCCCTTTCTCTAACAAATCTTGAATTTGTTTTGCAATATCTGCATTCTGACTTGGTGTCATTTTATATGTTGCCTTGTTAGGTAGATTAGCTCCTGGTATGAGGTCTATCTGATGAATCACATCCCTCATGGGTGGCATTGCACTAGGCAATCTATTATCCGCTATCTCATGGTACTTTTCCAATAATGCTTGTACCTCTTGTGGCATATTGACTTTCTCCTTAGTCTCTTCCTTTGGTTTCACTATCACTACACAACATACCCCTCTTTCCTTCTTTGTGGCCTTTAGGCACTCATTTCCACTCAAAAGCATCACACTAGTCCCCACATGCTTCTCTTCATTAGGTTCTTGCAAAGGATCCATTTGAAACTTCTTCCTTTGTTTGGTAATCACATCGTTGTTATTTTCACCATCATGTATGGCCTTCACATCATATTTCTATTGATGCCCTAAAAGGATATGACATGCATTCATAGGCAATATGTCACATAACACCTTGTCTTTATATTCCCCTATCTCAAACTCTACCAAAGTTTGTTTATCCACCACTATCTGTTGGCCCTTATTTAGCCATGACACCTTGTAGGGAGTAGTGTGTGGTATCCTTCTAAGTTTTAGTTTGTCCACCATATCTATTGATACTATGTTCTATGTAGAACCAGAGTCCACTATCACCTTACAGATCTTCCCATGTGACCTACAAGTAGTCTTAAACAAGCTCTTCCTCTGAGGTGGCTCTGCAACACTAGGAACTTTCAATAAGGTCCTTCTCAACATTAGGTTTTCTCCATCCATTATTGGACCTGCCTTAGAGATTGGAGAGGTGGCTCTTTGTGTGTCATCTTCCTACACTAATTGATTCCTTTTTTCTCCCATGGATGAGGTGGTAGCTTTCTCAGGACACCTGCCCATAGTATGACCCACTTGGTTACAATTCTAACATCTTCCAGCAAAGACAGAGTTAGTCCTAACTTGTGACTGAAATCTACCTATTGGAGGTCCTCTTCCTATGTATCCTCCTCTCTAAAATGAACCCCTATACTAGTTACTTCCACTATTTTTTATAGACTGAGTCTCTTCTGGTCTACTTGGACTTTGTCCTCTGCCAAAGTTACCCCTGCCTCTGAATCCTCTATTGCCTCTGCCTCTTTGTTGGAAATTATTCCTCCTTCTAGCCTTCTCCTCTACTCTCAATGTTAATTGAAAGCATTTGTGCATACTATCAGGGGCCATCATATTGATCTCATCTTGGATTCCTTGTCTCAATCCATTGAGGTACCTTGATACCTTTTCTACTTATTCTTCTTTTCTTCTTGCCCTTAGGCTCAACTTGTTGAATTCCTCAGTGTAGGCACTTACTGTCAACTCTTTTGGCCTTAAGTTCTGCAATTTCTGATACATTTGTATCTCATAATCAGTGGGCAAGAATTGTGCCATCAACCTGATCTTCATTCTATCCCAAGAAACTATTTTCTTCTTACCAGTGGTTACTCTGTCATCCTGCATCATGTTCCACCATACCAATGCAGATCCCTTGAGTCTAGCCTTGGAATAATTGACCCTCTTCTCCTCTGACACTTCTTTGTAATCAAACTGATTGTCTATGGCCTCTAGCCAATCCAATAGCTCTTCACCATTCAAACTGCCACTATAGTAAGGAATGTGTTCCATACTATCTTTGTTGATAAATTTAAAGGCATCCAAGAACACCTATTGATCTTTATCCATCTCCACTTCTTTTCCTTTTACAGCTATCTCTCATGTCTGGCTTTCATCCTCTTCATCACTTTCATCTCCCCATTCAGTGACTCTCCTCTTACCCTTTGTCTCTGTCAGATTGGCCTTTTCCAATAGTTCTTGGACCAAGTCCACTATGGCACCCTTTCTTATCATTTCCTTGGATGGCATGTTGTCAACCTCGTGACTCTCCTCCCCTTTAGAGATACACCAAACTTACTGTATTCCTAGCTCTGATACCACTCTGATGCAAAGGGTCTAGAGTTCTAGTGTTTCCTTTACTCCAAGTTGTTAATCACTTCCCCAAACCATCAAATGGTTTGAAATTCTATGTTTCCTTCACTAATACTGGCCTCCTAGACCCTCCAAATCAACTTTCCTCCTAGGTATAGTTGAGTTTATGAAGCAACAAAATACAAACAATTTCAACTAGTCCAACTAGTCCTCCAATTACCTTATTTTATCACTAGATCTCCCTCTAGAACCCTAAACCCTTGCTTAGGATCTTCCCATACACCTCTTAGGCTCTAGCCTATGTTCAAAGGACCTTACATGTCCATTCTAGGTGTTCAAAACACTTCTGGCCACTCTATCCATCTCTATATTGTCACTACTCCAAGATAGGCCTAATTAGGCGTAATTCTATTAGGTCTATTTTCATTGTTTTTATCCCAATGCTCCAAATTATTTCAAACAACCCTATGGAAGACCATATGAATTTGAAAGCTATCAACTAGCACTTCAAGAATCAAAAGGTATAGTTCTCCAAGACACCCACAACCCTAATTACTTCCAGGCCCTAGTTTTCATCCTATCTTTTAGGCCTCTGGACCAGTCACTGCAAATTACTTCTTTCATCATAGATGGAAATGCATCTACTTTTTGATATGTCTCACGAACTACTTTTGCAACATCTTCCATTTTCAATATTTCTAGTTCTTCAACATTGTCAATCATTAAGGTCGTATGTTCAACAGCTTTAACAATGCCTCTACAGGCCTCTAAAATTAATCTTGCACATTTGTCCACATCAGTTTCAAAACCATCATTTGAGCTCACCGAGGCATTTGGGCTTGCAATAATGATTTTTGATTCGTTCTTTGAAACATCCATAGTTTGAATTATTTGTTGCAAATTTAAAATTAAAAAAGACTAGTAATTCAAAATTATGAGAATGAAATTATAAAGTGTGATAAAATAAAAAATGAAATGAATAATATTTAGTAATGCATGCTATGAAACAAATAATGAAAACACTTAGAATAAGATATTAGTAAACTTACTATGGTGAAATCTTACCAAAATCATTTTAAATACCCCCCAAAAATATAAAACTATAAGGAAATGATGTTACATAGTTAAATTTCAACTTTGTATTTTATTAGACTAGAATAGTCATTCATGAATCTATCAATTTTATTTTTTAATAAAAATATATACATACAATATCATATTAAAATTATGAATTTTTTTACAACTAATAAACATATTATCGTATGAAATATATCTTAGCCTAAATAAACCTTAAATATATGAACAAATAAAAACATGAATATACATTTTTTCCCTCCAAATAACTAACTTGCATCAAACAATGTGTTTGAATTACCAAACTCATTAAATATAAATAAATGAACATGTAGATTTTTACTACTAAGCATTCAGATGAGAGAGAAATTATCATGATATTGTTAATTATTGAGAGAAGTACAAACAACAAAAGTGTGTTGACAATATTTATTACATCAAAAAAATTCTAAGGGTTTCAATCTCCTCTCTTCCTCTTTTCTTCTAGCAACTTGTTTTCCTATCTTCATTTTTTTATATCTATCATATGTGAAGGGTGGCATAATACTTAGTCCTTGCAAAGATTTGTCACATGATATTGCCACAAATGTGAGACCGCTTCTTTCAGTGGGACCTATATCAATAGTAGTGTTCTGTAGTGCCAACCCTTGTGACTTGTATATGGTTAAAGCCCAAGCCAATCTCAATGGAATTTGTTTTGTGCTACCCCTATCAATTGCACATGAATTGGAACTCTCTAGGGATGATGATCATCAAAAGGAATTCCAAAGTAACTATCAAAATCTACAAGTGCATATGATGGTGGTAGAGGTAGTGAACTTCCAAGTCTATATACAATACTTCAAATATATCCTACTGCTCCATTGACAAGACCTACTTCATTCCATAAGTTTCAAGTTAGCATTACCCTTACATCTTTTCTAAGTAATAGTTCCATGTCGAGCTCATCACTTCCATATCCATTCATAGAACCACATGTTGTTGTTTTAACAGCAATGCTTCGTGCAATAGGGTTTGATAATGATAGTATATTTTTATTATTATGATTGTGCACATTATCATTTGTTTAAAATAAATGAACACTATTTTCAAACTCGCCATTTTCTGTACTACTCATGTTTGCATTGCATCTTGACATAAGTAACATCCAATCCTCTAGTGTAGGGTTCGCATCCCTTATGTTTGATAGAAGAACATGAAATATCTCTTGCTCATTGCTTTGTCCATCTTGTCAGAATATGTGAATTAAAGTAACTATAGTTTGGAATTCTTTCCATAGTACCTTTGCATTCCTTCTACTTTCGTATGATGGTCTATCACTAACAAGAGGAAATTGTGCCAAATCTCCAACCAATATCATAGATATCTGTGTAAAATATTATAATATGTATATTAAATATATCCTTAACTTTCGAATTAGTATTCTAATAGTAAGAAACAAAGAATATTAAAATTTAGATCCCTTATTCTAAGAAATTTAAATACTAAACATACCTCCAAAACTTTTATGGCTATTTTCTAGAAATGATTTTCGAAGACAAGAGTCTATGTTTTGAAGTAACTTCTCTCCAAGGAAGCTCATTTCATTTATCAATATATATTTTATGTGAGACATTTCCTCTTGGAAACTTACAAGTCTCGTGCCTTTTATCTCACTGAATTCTTTTATCGATATTATCATCTTAGAATGAATCATTGATGCTCCAATGTTGAATGTTGCAACTCTCGTCAGTGCAAGTAGAAGGAGAGGATGCATTTTATAATGCTTGATTGATTACACTAATTAAATATGAATTTGTTGTTCCTGTTGTGCCTTGGATTATCATATGTAAGGGTGATGCATCTTGACATGTATAATAGTGGGATATTATAATGTTAACTACTTTATCTTGTTTGTCACTAAGGTTTCTAAAGTCCACATATTGTGGTATATCATCATGGATAAGACAACCTGTATTTCTCATCAACTTAATTAAATTCACAACTTCATTTGTGTATTGTTCACTTTGAAATTCTTGAGACCAATTTGTTTGTCGATCTATATCTCTTCTCCCCAACATATCTATCTCTGAAACTTGCATAATCCATCCATGATGAATTTTATATATAAAATCTCCCATTTATTCTCTGTACTAGTACCTTGGGCATTATCATTATCTTCAAATTCTGAATCAAACTCATTTTCTGTATTGTTAGAATCTCCTCTTCTTTTTAGGTGCCATGGACTATATCTAAAATTATCCATGTTGCAATTATAGATTCATCATTTTTACCAATATATGTGGGAATGTCATGAAAAGTTTTAAAGAGAAATAATGTTAGTAATAACTGAGAGGGGGGGGGGTGAATCAGTGGCCTCAAAAATTTATCCTTTAAACTTTAATCCACCAATTAAT
>MU225134.1:727586-748890 GCA_018584345.1 Thuja plicata
TTACCGATAAGCAGTAAAACTTATTTACCGATACTCAGTAAATATGCAGAGTATACCAATCAATCCAGAAATGCATATGTGAAATGTAAAACAATAAAGTAATAAACCATACACACATAACACATGGTTTTTAATGTGGAAACCTTGTTAAGGGAAAAACCACTGGGATCGGTACCCCAAATTTTCACTTTTCTGAAGTGAGCCCTGTTAGGAGCCAACCCTGTTAAAGGTTACAAACACACAGTTAAGTGCGACCTTGTTAGAGGATTTTTATGCATAGATTGTCACTTAGTATCTAGCATCTACGCTACCATCCTTGAATCAGCCTTTAGACTATCAATAGGCTTTATGCTAATCTTACTACCATCCTTGAATCAGCCTCCTTCTTAGACTGTCAATAGGCTTTAGGTAAGACTGATGCTACTATCATGAATCAACCTTTTTGGTAATTTGTTAGGATATACCTCAATTTTGGAAGACGGTTAAGTCCTACTCTGTTAAGAGACTTAATGCTTCAATGGTTAAACTGAAACACGATGACCTATTTCTAATGCAACTTTGAATTTCAGATATTCAGATCTATTTACGTACAATACCTCTTTGATTAATGTATCAATTCAATTCTTTTCTGCTTCACACTTTCTTCTTTGTGATTTTGTACTTCACTATTCGTCGGTGTCTACAGAATTCTTTAGCTCTCCCTTAGCTTGATTGATCAGGGCTGTATGAAGTTTATCCTTCACCAGTTTCTCTTTAGCATCTTCTTTCAATTCACTCCCTCGTGTATCTAAATTCTTGTGAAAATGAATTATGCTTGTCTCTTATATAGACATGATATTCCTTAATTCTTGATTCTTGATTCTTAATTCTTGGCGTGAAAAATAATCTAGCCAATTTGATTTAAGGCTTTAACTCTTGATTTATCTCATAGTTATCTTCTTGCCAGCTGTATAAATCAATTTCTTAACTATGGTTGAATAAAACAAATAAAACAATCAGTTAAGTCAATCCTTAAGCTCTGCTAGCTAGATATTTTGTCATTTTTTTATCTCTCTGTTCTGTCGGTCAATTCTACAGTTCATCACCAGTGACAACTGCCAGTTTCATCAGTGCAACTTCAGTTAGCTTTGAGATCTACGTCTGTTGGGCATCATTGGATCTTGCTCATCGGGCAGCACTGTCTTTAGCTCGTCGGGCATCCTGTGAATCTACTTCGTCGGTCAACATTGTCTTCTGCTCATCAGGCATCACTGTGACTTTTTCTCTGTCTTTACCGATGGTGTGCACTCCGTCGGTGTTGTCTGTCACTTAGTGAATACATGACTTTTATGCATTTCTGAAAGCATAACCTCTGTTCCATTGATTCTCTGAAGTCTTTAGCATTATGTATATGACCATACAGATGATATCAAGTTGACATCAATGAAAATACAAACCATTAACTGATTTAATGTTTTGTATCATCTTCAACTTAACATTATCAAACATTCAATTAGTTACATGTCATCAAATAATTCTGAAGAGCAAAAATCAATCCATTTTTCTAAGTGACGTGCAGGAATTGAGTTAAATCTAGGAAAAACTCTTACAATAGAAGCTATTTTTCTAGGACTCCATTTATCATCACCTCTCCCTTTTTTTTATATATCCATGATTTGGCAACATCAATAAGGCACAAAGCTTCCATAAATTGTGGCCTATTCTTGTAAGCATCCATGAAAGATATAGTATGTTCCTCATTTTCTTCATCATCATTTAAGTCTACTCTTTTGAATAGTTCCTTTAAAAAATTTAAGTTGACAAATAATCTACTACTCTGTAATAATGGAATTTTCCATATCATATGACTTGTTTCTTGGGCCCCAATATCCCTTTCTATCAAACAATGAGAAGTTGTCTATAAGATTTTGATGCTAAATCATCAGGATTTTCTACATTCGCTAGTTGAAATAATATATATTGGTATGTCTCTGAACTTCTTTCAAATGTGGCCGCATACTTTGCAATATACTTAATCACGGAATATTTAGACATAATAGGTTGCCAATCAATATTTTCTCTCCAAGTTTGAAGTATGTAACAGTTGTATGAGTTAACTCTATCATCATTTCTGAATGGCTCAAATATTATCTCACCAGTTTCTAAATCTTTCTTTATTCTAGATCCTTCTAAATTCAATGGCCACAGTACATTATACCTATATTTCATTAACATATTTTTTTGGTAAATATAATGATATATTAAAGGAAAACAATAATAATATTTGAAATGAATAAAAGTGGTTAGGAAGTATTTCCCTGCAAACCAATTTCCCTCTCTTTTTGCGTAGACATTGCACCTTCTTTGCACACGGTGTGTCTTTGTACAGTATTTAGAATCTTGTCATAGTCACTGTTGAAATCAATTTCGACCAGTTGTATACTATTTTTCAAATATGGGTGTAGACTAAAATTTTGGTATGCCTGAAAAATAGATTTAGATATTTCAATATCATATTTGTTCTTATTTTAAAGTGACTACATTAATGAGAAAGTTTAATTTGTTAACTTTATATAATCATACCTGTATATTTTAGAGGTGTGTATCTTGTCGAGTGTTTCATGTGTGAACCAAATCATAGAGATATGATGCAACATATTATAATTGATCTTGATTATTCCAATCAACATTTTTAATTTTTTATGCTCCTTTTATGATGTAATGAAAATTCTTGCTTATAACCCTGTCTTCTCCTAGGGTCTTATATAGGCCACTTCTCTATCCTATTAGGGTTCCTCACAAACCCTAATTCACAAGGATTCTATTCTCAATCCTTCAACTATTCAACTTGTCCACACCAATGATGAAATCAACTCAATTGTCAGCACACCCCATGGATGTCTTCCTGCATCTTCCACACTAAGTGAACCAAAATGATCATGACTAACCACCAATGGAGAGGAAGTTTTATAACAAGTCAATTGAATCCAATACAATGCCTAATAACTTGATATCAATGAAACCCTAATCAATTCCAAGAACTTGCTCCAAACTAGTCAAAGTAGGGCTATAAGGAATTAGGCCTAATTAGACACATTTTTGCACATAACTTCAAAACTTGCTTAACAAGTTGGTAAACAATATGCATTTCCTGACACCCTTTTCCAAAACACCTAAGATTTATCTAGTCTCACTTCCCAAAACTGTCTGGATTGTGGGTTGCTATAATTAAGCCTAAAAATAAGGGTTTCACAAATTTCAGAGAACAACCATAAGGGTTTGTTCTTTCACCTTGAAGAACTCTTCATCATAACTTCTCCTTGGACATGGGGATTCTTCACACGCATATCCTCCCCCCACATTCTCTAATTAAAGTAACCAATGCATTCAATCTCTCTTAATGCTTTTGTAGCTCACTGTGATCCCTACCCATGCTTCTCTAGCTTGCCTAGGGCATCACTGCAAAAATGGCCATCCTACTTTCCAGAGCCCAAGCTCTTGCACCAATAATTTACAAGGATTCATCTTCCAAATCCAAAGGAACTGGACAAAATCCATGGTGGGAAGAGGAGTTATGACTCCATTAACAAAAACTGCATAGATCAGACCAGCGATAGTACTAGAAAACCAAACTAATTTACAAAAGAAATAAAATGGAATAAAAACAACTAACTATTCACACATAGAATCAATGAATTACATCTACTACCTCATGCATGAGTTACAGTGCAGAGTCTAATCCATTGACAAACTTCAAAACAAGAAAATACACTAACTGTGATAAAAAAATACTCAAAGATCTTGCTTGTTCATTAACCAAATTTTGTCCAGCCCTTTACACAGGTCAAGGGAGGCCTTATATATTTTATCCTTTTACAAACCAAATATTTCATATAGTTACATAACCATATGCTTGAAAATGCACTTGAGGAAGAAATGTTGTCAATGACAAGATTGACAATTTTGCAAAGTTGTCAACAACTTTTGCATTCTTGCACTCCAACTTGGTCAACTCATTCTAAAACTTAACCAAATACATACTTAGGCCTACTAAGCCATGAAATAGGTATCCTACCCTATTCTTTTCTAATTTATCCCTCTAATGTACAAATGCACTATTTTGACAACATTTGCAACAATTGGGAAACTTTTCCAAAATTGGACAAACTATAACTTTAGGACTATAAAATGACCTAGTTTGGCCTCCTAACCATCAAAAAATACTCTAGGACTATCTATCCCTCGTATTTCACTAGTGTCTTGTCTAAGACCAATACAACCCAAAATTTGACTAGGAACCCTAGGTTACCATGTAGCCTTACCTCGATGCTCCTGCACCATACTCCCCCACCAAGGAAAGTCATGTCACTCCTATGGACAAGATATCATATGAAATTCCTAGCTTCTTGAAGTTTGTAGCTGCAACCCATGTTGCCTCTGACTCAGGCTTGTGCTTCCACTTGATGAGGTGCTCCATGTATACCTTGTGTCTTGTGGACTTCTTGGCCATTGAATCCAATACCCTGTCTGCTTCTATCTACACCTTGGTAGGTAAAGCATCTGGTTCTACATCTTTTCAAACCTCTTCTCTATTCACATCTATCTTAGTTAAGGGTCCTTTAAACTTTATCATTTCTTCCACATTGAAAATAGGTTAGATACTCAAATCAGTAGGTAGATCTAGTTTGTAGGCATTAGCCCCATATTTGGCTAAGATCTTGTAGGGTCCCACTCTCTTCGTCTAAAGCTTGGTAGGAACTCCTTTCTGCAACCTAGATTTTTTCAAATGTACCATGACATAATCACATACTTCAAATTGAACATCCTTTCTCTTCTCATCTACTTTAGCCTTCAATTTTTGAGTAGACTCCAGTATAGTCTTCTTCACCTGTTATTGAATCTCCTTCATGGTTTGAGTGAAATCTTTAGCATGACCACTTCTGTACTCCATGGCTCCAAGGTGTCTAAGCTCACATACACCTCTTGGGTGCATCCCATAAACAACTTCAAATGGACAATGACCACATCTCATGTCTTCCTGGGGAATGACCACATCCCATGTCTGCCCATACTCCTTAGTTAGGCACCTTAACAAGTTACCAAGCACTCTATTAACCACCTTAGTTTGGCCATCATCTGAGGGTGGTAAGCTGAACCAAATGACAGGTAAGTACCCAATCTGCTGCATAGTGTTTTCCATAAATGGCTCATGAACTTAACATCCCTATCTGATACAATTCTTAGGGGTAGTTCATGGATTCTTACAATCTCCTTAAAAAAACAAATGTGCAATGTTACTAGCATCATGTGTAGTTCTACAAGGTATAAAATGACCCATTTTACTAAATATGTCTACCACAACATAGATACTGTCATGTCCATGTTTTGTCTTAGGTATCCCTATAATGAAATCCATGCTAACACACTCCCATGGTCTGTTAGGGATTGGAAAAGGTTGATACAAACCTACATTGCTAGATCCTCCTTTTGCTTTCATGCACACTACACACTGTTCAACACACTTTGTTACATCTCTTACCAACTTTGGCCAATGGTAAAACCTTTGTACCAACTCTATGGTTTTGTTCACACCAAAATGGCCACTCAATCTACCATTATGTTTCTCTTGAATGAGATTATCTCTCATTGAACCCTTAGGAACACACAATTGGTTCCCCTTAAACAAAAACCCAATCTGCAAGGTAAATTCAGAAAAATAACTATGAAAGTGATTCTGAAAACCATAACATACCTTATATGCTTCACCAAAGTCTTCATCTTCTCTATAGAGGTCCTTGAAACTCTCTATTCCAATGCTCTTCAACTGAACTTCTTGAATGGTTAGCAACCTCCCACTCAAGGCATTTACAACCTTGTTCAATTGTCCTTTCTTGTGCTTTATTGTGAATGTAAATGCTTGAAGGTATTCCATCCACTTTGAATGTCTATTAATGAGCTTCTCTTGTGTGTTTATAAATCTAGGGGCCTGTTTGTTAGTAAACACTACAAATTATTTTGGCATCAAGTTATGTCTCCACTTCCAAAGAGACTGAACTAAGGCATACAATTCCAATTCATAAGAAGAATATTTATTCTTGGCTTCATTTAAATTCTCACTAAAGAAGGCTACTGGCCTACCTTCTTGACTTAACACACCCTCTACTACCATCCCACTTGCATCACACTCAAAAGTAAACATTTAATCAAAACTAAGCAATCTTAGGATAGGTTGTGTTACTACTTGCTCCTTCAACTTTTCAAATGCTTTCCCTGCTTCAGAGGTCCATCTAAACTTAGTCTTTAGACCACCCTTAACGGTGTCTAGCATTGGTGCACAAATACCACTGAAATCTCTTATAAACTTTCTGTAAAACTAAGCTAACCCATGAAAGCTCCTTACCTCTGTCCCTATGGTTGGTGTAGGCCAATTTAGAATATCTTCCACCTTGCTTGGGTACATCTTCAATGAACCTTGGGATAAAACAAACCCCAAATACACAACCTCTTGTTTGAAGAACTCACACTTCTCTAGATTGATTGATAAATTTTCTTATTGCAACCTTTTGAGTACCATCTCCACATGCTTCACATGTTCCTTTGATGTCTTACTGAAGATAATTATATCATCTAGATATACTACCACAAATATCCCTGTGAATTCCTTAAGAACTTCATTCATGAGCCTCATGAATGTGCTAGGGGCATTTAAGAGGCCAAATGGCATAACTCTCCACTCATAAAACCCATCAGTAGTCTTAAAAATTTTCTTCCATTCATCCCCATCCTTAATTCTAATATGTTGGTACCCACTTTTTAGGTCCAATTTAGTGAAAAAATTTGCCCCTCCAAGACAGTCCATCAAATCCTCTATCCTAGGAATTGGGAATTTGTATCTAATTTTGATTCTAGTAATAGCCCTAGATTCAGTGCAAAGTCTCCACTTACCACCTTTCTTGGATGTTAAGACCACAGGTACGGCATATGGACTGATGCTTTTCTTGATTATTCCTTGGTCTAACAGCTCTTGCACGTGTCTAGCCACTTCTAGGCTTTGTTTTGGAGTAAGTTTATAAGCTTCCTTATTTGGCAAGGATGCACCAGGTACAAAGTCAATTTGATGACTTATCACTCTTCTAGGAGGTAAAGTTGCAGGAGTACCATCTGTAAGGAAACTCAGGTGCGGAAACAGCTTCCTACACTAATCTCTAAAGGAAAGTATTGTGCAAATTCTTTTAAATCCTTACAATTTCAGATTCGTTAACTACTTTAACAATGATATTACAGCCATATACCATGCATATAGAAAAATAGAGAATGACATAATGATTTACCCTGGGGAAAACCTTTCGGTAAAAAACCCCAGCACTCCAAAACCTACACAATGTATTATCTTCAACACAATGGTTACAATACACTTGTAATGCAAGTTCTTTCAAGAGACAATCGACACACACACAGACTAATCCAGTAGCACACGATCATACCAACAATACACTCTTTTTCTATATCTGTTTGCAAGCCTAAAAAATGCTTATATCATGCACTTTCCTTTTTAGGGAAACTTCCAAAGATAGCCGTATTAGGGTTTTACAGTACTCAACTTTATCAATTGCCACATGTCATTGCATGTCTTCACCCATCATTGAATCTTCTAGAAATAGCTCTTACGTGTCATAGGAATCTGTCATAACCATTTCAGCAATGATCTCCTTACACACAATTCAAGATGCTGACACATCAAGTGGAGTGACACATCAACATGCCAACTAGACATGTACACTTACACTTAATTACATTATTTGCAAGAAATGCATTTTACAAAACAAATAATAAGAATAGGAATTATCCAAGGTTGAGACACCTTATTCCTAACACCATCACTGACTATGTCTTTATACTTCTCAAGTAACTCTTGGAATTCTAATGGCAAAGGCTCTTGTTTAGGCTTCTCTTCCTCCTTAGGCTTGATAAAGATGGTATACAATTCACTTCCTTCATCTCTAAGGGCATTTATGAACTCCTTTCTGCTACTCAACAAGATACTAGGGGTCTTGGGTTGTGGCTCATCTTCCTCCAATAAGGATTGAGCTTGAAAGTTCTGTTATCTTTCTTGAAAGATATGGAATTCTCCTTTCCATCATAAACTGCACCCATATCATATTTCCAAGACTTTCCCAATAGCACATGGCATGCATCCATAGGAAACACATCACAAAGCAATTTACCCTTATACCCTACAATAGAAAACTCCACCCAAGTTTTCTCATTCACCAACACACTCTGCCCTTTGTTCAACCATGTCACTTTGTATGGATTGACATGAGGTATCTTTACCAATTTTAGTTTGTTTACTGCTTCCTCTTATATGATATTGTTTGTGGAGCTTGAATCCACAATTACTTTGCAAACTTTGCCTAGGATTTTACATCTAACCCTAAATAATGCGCTCCTATGCTTGGGTTCATCCTTGACTGGCTATCTAATCAGAACTCTTCTGAACATTAATTTTTCTCTCATATCTGACTCAATGTGATCAACCTTTGGTGTCTTGACACTTTTTGTTTCCTCATGGGCATATGCTATCCTCTTACCATTGTTTGATGAAGTAGGCTTATCAGGACATTTATAGGCCGAGTGACCCAACTGACCATAGTCATAACATTTCATACTTGAAAAGTATGAGTTGCTTCTATCTGAACCCCTTCCTCTACTAGAGCCTCCTTGAGTACCTCTTCCTCTGGTATAACCCCCTCTTGGATTAGTTTCACTACCATGCTCTGTCAACTTAGACTCTCCCTGGTTTCTTTGTTCATTACCTCTACCTTGATAACCACATCTATGACCCCCTTGGTCTCTTCCTCTGCCTATTCCTCTAAGATTAGAGTCTCCTTTCTTATTTTTCCTCTCTTCCACCTTAAGAGCTAATTGGTGGCATTTATGAACATTAGTTGGAGTCCACAAACTTATCTCTTCTTGGATGTTCCATTTTTGACCACCCAAGTATCTTGCTACCTTAATAGGTTCCTCTTCTTGAATCTTGGACCTGAGACATAACTTCTAAAATTCCTCTTTATAAGAGCCCACATCCAAATCTTTTTTGTTTTAGACCTTGTCTCTTTCTATGAAGTTGTATTTCATAGTCCTCTGGCAGATAGTTCTCTTTTACTTTAGCCACCAACTCCCAAATCTTTAACTTGCTCTGATACCAATCTGATGTAATGACAAGTCTTTCTCACAAGCCTATCTTCTCCTAGGTTCTTCTATAGGCCACTTATAGCCTATTAGGGTTCCTCAAAAACCCTAATTCACAAGGATTCTATTCTCAATCCTTCACCTATTCAACTTGTCCACACCAATGATAAAATCAACTCAACTGTCAACACACCCCATGGATGTCTTCTTGCATCTTCCACATTAAGTGATCTAAAATGATCATGACTAACCACCAATGAAGAGGAAGGTTTATAACAAGGCAATTGAATCCAATACAATTCCTAATAACATATATTTCTATGAAACCCTAGTCAATTCCAAGAACTTGCTCCAAACTAGTCAAAATAGGGCTACAAGGAATTAGGCCTAATTAGACACCTTTTTGCACATAACTTCAAAACTTGCTTAACAAGTTGGTAAAAAAGATTTATTTCCTAACATCCTTTTCCAAAACACCTCATATTTATCTGGTCTCACTTCCCCAAACTGTCTGGATAGTGGGTTGCTACAATTAAGCTTAAAAACAAGGGTTTCACAAATTTCAGAGAACAACCATAAGGGTTTGTTCTTTCACCTTGAAGAAATCTTCATCACAACTTCTCCTTGGACATGGGGCATCTTCACACACATGTCTTCCTCCCCACATGCTCTGATTGCATTCAATCTCTCTTAATACTTTTGTAACTCACTCTGATCTCTAGCCATGCTTCTCTGGCTCACCTAGGGCATCACTGCAAAAATGGCCATCTTTCTTTCCAGGGACCAAGATCTTGCACCAATAATGTACAAGGATTCATATTCCAATTCCCAAGGAACCAGACAAAATCCACGGTGGGAAGAGGATTTATGACTCCATTAACAAAAATTGCCTGGATCAGACCAGCGACAGTACTAAAACCAAACTAATTTACAAAAGAAATGAAATGGAATCAAAACAACTAACTATTCACAAAAAGAGTCAAGGAATTACATCTACTATCTCGTGCATGAGTTACAGTGCAGATTCTAATCCATTGACAAACTTCAAAACAAGAAAATACACTAATTGTGATAATAAAAAAATGCTCAAAGATCTTGCTTGTTCATTAACCAAATTTTGTCCAACCCTTTACACAGGTCGAGGGAGGCCTTATATAGTTTATCCATTTCCAAACCAACTGGTTCAGATAGTTACATAACCATATGCTTGAAAATGCACTTGAGCAAGAAATGTTGTCAATGACAACATTGACAATTTTGGAAAGTTGTCAACAAATTTTACAACTTTTGCATTCTTGCACTCCAACTTGGTCAACTCATTCTAAAACTTAACTAAATGCATACTTATGATTACTAAGCCATGAAATAGGTATCATACCCTATTCTTGTCTAATTTAGCCCTCTAATGTACAAATGCACTGTTTTGACAACATTTGCAACAATTGTACAACTTTTCCAAAATTGGACAAACTATAACTTTAGGACTATCAAATGACCTAGTTAGGCCTCCTAACCATGAAAAAATACTCTAGTACTATCTAACCCTCTTATTTCACTAGTGGCTTGGCTAAGACCACTATAAGCCAAAATTTGACTAGGAACCCTAGGTTACCATATAGCCTTACCTAGGTGCTCCTGCACCATTTTAACCATATAAAACCATGCACATGTGTGGATCCCCTATGTTTCCATTCATATCTAAACCAATAGTCTTCAACATGAATCCATTCTCAAGTATCTCTTTTCTAAAACTTGTCTTTCGTAAATGCATGTATTACGCAGCAATGTGTGGGTAGTCAATGATATTTTGTTTCTGCCACATTTGTGCTTCTCATGGATCACTTGGTGGTTTTCTAGGAATCATTGCATGCAAATCTAGCCAGTACAAGTCTATTGCACTTAATGCAAAAATATTGTCAACGTTCCAATTTGATGAAGCATGTCTATTAATTCTTCTCTATACTTTGTCCAATATGACCGTGTTTCCCTTAAACTGTCACCGAATCGCATCAATCTATCTGCTAGATGGGAGTGTGGTGTATTTTCCATATGTTCATGCAACTCTTGTATTGTGATTGGCATTTCGTGCAGACTTCTTTTCATGTAAACACTTGTGAAGCTACGTGCTCAGTGTCTCATAATCATATTCATCATATTAGCAATGAAACCTTGGATGCTTTCTAAATCTATTATATTTTTATCGTAGAAGGTACTTGATATTCATGTAGATGTACTTTCCTTAGAAGTGGTTCCAACCAATCACATTTACCATTGGGAAATAATGAGGGGAATGTCATGACAAGAAAACCTGGCATGGTATATTCATTTATGGGTGATGCACAATATTAGGCCAATCCATCATTACTGTTGGGTCTACGTTAGGATTTTTGACCCATTCATGAATCAACTCCATTTCCCTCTTGGAATTCGGCGGTTTGGATGCCATCGATGTTGTGTGCTCTATTATATTTCTCTCATCTCTCTCCACCAAAGGACCCACAAAAATAATGTCATTTTTTCTGAATCAAAACCCATATGTACTGCTCTTAACTTGCTGAAAATGTTATGATCTACATTTGGTGATATATTGTTCAAAGTATTTTCATCAACAATCACATTAGAGTAAAACTTATCATGCATAATTTTATATCGTAATGTAGTGTAGACACATTCTCTATTTACTATAAAGTTATAGTTTGTTCCACGTTGATCATTTCTGTGTACTACAATTACTGGAAGATCTTTAACTAAATGTGGCAATTTCTTTTCCACACTTTCAATGTTTTGTGGAAAACTTATCGTGTGCCCTGTGTATTTTAATTGGCCACCAGTTGCATGTATCACTTGTAAAATTGGGCTCACACGTACAATGAGAATTTGCTCCACTTGAGTTAAATTTGCTAATTCTGTTGGTTGGGCCTCATGATCCATATTATTTTCAATTTAGAATCTATGGCCGCCTTTTTCTTGTCTACATCTAGTACAAACAGGACCTTGAGGAGTATGAGAAACATTAATTCCAATGTAATATTCTTGAGAAATGTAGCACATTGATGGTGATGCCAACCTATCCAATTTATTTTGAAATGCCAATTGAAAATTCATAAAATTGGTTTCTAGAAATCTATTCGCATCTAGGAAACCATATTGATGTGATTCTGGACTTGATTATAGTGCATGTTGATTAATATTTCTTGGTATTTCTGAAACACATTCAACTAATGTAAAAGCTTCCTCTTCTGCATTCCTTTCACAATCCTTATTGTGTATATTCATTTCAACATTGTCGCGATGTCTAATTTGTTGTGTTTCTTGTAGTTGCAGGGAATTATTTTGTACTTGTCCCTCACTATCTAGATCTTCATTATCTATAGGATGTCCCAAACATCATTTTCTTCTATTATCACTTGTTGTGCATGTTCCTCCTCAGATGTGCATTGATGTGTATTTCTATTTGTGTCACTATGTTGTAGGTTGTCCACGTCTTGTCTTTGAGGATGAGAGTGATGATCAGGTGTTTGGTGGCCTATATTTCTATTAACATTACCCTCTACTATTGCTTCTTTTTGTTATTGTTCAATAGTGACCTCTGATTTGTGTTTACCATATTGTTCTCCTTCAACTTCTAGATTGATCAACTTGAACATCTGTCATTTTTTGCCATACGACATCTACGATATTCTAGTTTATATTCTCTTTTGTATTGTTTTCTTTGTTCCTCTATTTCGAAGAAGATTTTCTTCAGTCAAACCATAGCTAATATATAAAATGCATATAGAACTTAAATACATAGAAAATAGTTGTTTGTATTATTCTCATAAAAATAAAATTTCAAAAATAAGAACAATATATAGTAAATAGAAATGTTCTAAAAAGTTAAATTAATAATATTAAAAAGAATAATTATTCAAAAATATAACTTCTAAAAATTGTAAAGACATAAATACTTAAAAGGATGTGTACTTATATTATAAAAGTTGGAAACAAAGTTCACTAAAATAGACACGGGCTTGTGTATTCATCATATATGAATTAATGTAGTAATTTATTTTATTTTAATATTCAAATTTATGTATAATTTATGACTTATGGGATGATTTTTTGAGTAGAATAATTATAGATATCCAATTACTATTTGATAGAATATATTATGTGACTAAATTAATAGTTCATTTTATATGTCGTGTCAAAAAAATGAGATGGATAGAGCGATAAATACAAATTTTTATTTTTATTTTGGCTAAAACACAAAATTTTATTTCTATTTTAGTTAATACAAAATTGTGTGTTGCATACTACAAAATTGTTTGTTGCATGTAGTACTATGACTTTTTCTTACATTACATTTCATTCAAATATCTTTGAAACCCATCCTTAATTAACTCATATTCACCTTGATCATATTTTTCATCGTAAAACAACTCCTTATAGAAGCCCCCAAAAGTAGAAAATATATTAGTTGTGTCATACAATGATTCAATTGTTTCTTGAATGAAAGTGACATCATTGCCTTCAATTGCATGTGCATGTAAGGTTATGAGTTTAAGCCTTTCAACAAGTTCCTTGTGTAAATTCATAAGGTCTCTTCCCAGTTTCTAGACATCTGTATCAGTGAAGTCGTTTGACTTAATACTTGACAGTGAAGGACTTGTAACTGAGTTATCATTCATAATCGAATGGTCAGAAGTGGTATCCAGAATGTCTATAATTTCTACATCGTGTACATGGTATTCCATGACTGGAATTTCAATCCTTTGTATTTTATCAATATGATTTTCCATGACCTATTATAAAATAATCAAAATATTATTTGTAAAATGGAACAAAAATATAATTTAAAAAATATTTATATTATATATTATAATATTTAATACTGGACTAACTTATACCATTAATGTATATGTTTATTGAATTATCTCTAAAAAATTTGATGCTAGATTCAATTTCTATATTAATTTCTAATTATCTAATGCCAAATGTGCCAAGCAAAGGCAGGATAAGTCAGCCACATGGTGGAAGGATGTTTCCCACCATCATTATACAGTGGAAAAAAAGGATGATCACAACAAGAGTTTTTCTCAAGCGGTTTGTGGAACGAAGCCTCTGTAATCAGTTTCAGCTGTAAATTCGGCTCCACTAGACAATGTGCTTCCTTGAGATGAAACAAAGAAAACTATTGCTATGCCTGATGGCAGGGAGAAAAAAAGACAAAGTGAATGTCAGGTGATGGAGGAACCCCAACAGAATGAGGGGTTTGTGAAGGATGGAAGAACTATGGAAGGTGACCCAATTGATTGGCAGGATGAGGCAGCCAAAGTGGAGGATGGTTGGATTACTGTAGCAGGGAAAAAAACAAAGAATTCACAACCATTATTTGATATGACCCTGCGATCACACAAGAAGGGAGGTGCTATGAAAAAATCCTGATTGCTACTTGACTTAATCTCAAATGGTCTTATCTTTTTTCTATTTTTTCTGGGGGATGGCTTCATACTGTAGTCTTTTGTTTTTCTGTTTCTTCCTAGGGAGTTGGCTCCCTTATTTGTAGCCTTCACTGGACCCGGCCAGATTATTATTCTGGGATAATTAATAAAATCAACCTATTACCGACCAAAAAAAAAATATCTATCTATATATTAAACAACTTGCATGGAATAACTATACTAACATTAACATCTATCCAATTATTTATCTTATTAACTATATAATCATTTATCTAATTATGTACATAATTATTCTTTATCTTATTAATTATCTAACTATTTATCTATTTATCTATCTAATTATTGAATTGTCTATCCATCTAATTTAATTAAAGTGTATAACTATTTTAAAGAAAATCTAAGTATAGAAAATAAAGAACAAAATTATGTATTCACTTAAAATATAAAAACTTCTATTTTGGTGAGTTTTTCTTTTTACCATGGTTACTTCTATGTTATCTATAATTTTTTTCTAATTTATTTCCTTAAATATTTGACTTTTTCACAAAATGTATTTATCTAATAATTTATAATATTTTGATGCTAGATTAGAATATATATTAATTTTTAACTATCTAATTAAAAAGATATTGTCTTAAATTAGATGCATTTATTATCTATAAGATTTTTCTAATTTTATCACATAAATATTAACTTGCCCTATATTCCTAATTTTAAATCTATTGATTTTTTAAAGAACTTAATATATGAAAAAGATACTAACCAATCCACATTAAATAAATACTACATTAACTAATATAAATTACTATTTTTAATATAAATATAGAAATGTTTTTTATATATTTATTAGCAACCTATTTATTAGAAAGAATATATTTATTAGCAACATGTTTATTAGAAAGAATATATTTATTAGCAAGGGAAAACGATTTAGAAGACAATCAGATAACCGGTGAACAATGATTTTTATTCTCACTTCTCATTTTTAGTGCACTGTTGGATTGTTACATTTTTAAAAAAAAACATAAACCCTAAGTGTAGGTTCCTAAGCATTAGTTGACCAGCATGGAATAATAAGGTTTTAGCATTTTAGATAAAAATTAATACCTGGCTGTGATATGGCATTCTATTTTGGATAAATAGAAATTAAAAAAAATAAAAAAATAAAATAAAGAGAATGAGAAAACAAAAAGAATCCACACAGCTATGAAATCAATAATTTCAAAATTTTCCACAGCAACATATATATAAAAAAGCTCTGCAACTCTCCCTGCAAATTTCTTGCTTGTTTCCTGTTTGAATGTTGGCTTCAGCCTCCCCGCTGCCAGGTAATCCAGGGAGCAAGGAGGTCCTCTGTCCTAACCTATTCCTGGTATTGTCCAACAGAGATGGCAGATACTATTGTTCTGACTCCCCTGGCGAGGGAGTGTCATTGTTTGATGCTTCCTCTCGTGCGCAAAATCTGGAAGACGGGGATTCTCTTTTGTCCAAACCCAAGATTATGGGGGAGGACAAAGCGATTCTACTGGGTGGATGGAAAAAGGAAGTGTTGGGAAATGAGTCTCCTGAGGGCCTTGACTCTTCTGAATGCTCCATATGTGAATTTGGCTGAGAAATTTTTGTCCCAGACGGGGTGGTTAAAGGCATTTTTACTGCTCTTCATCTTGCTCTTGTGGAGAGATTTGTCACTTTAAGGCCCACCATAGATATGGTGCGTAGGTGGTGTGCTTCCAAATGGAAGGTGAAAGGATCCCTCTCTGTCTCGGCAATTTTGGGGGCCTATTCCTTTTTCGCTTCAATCTTGAGACGGACTACACCTTTGTTTCTACAGGAAGCTGGTGCTATAGTAAGCATGTTTTGCTTATGGAAAAGTGGAAGCTAGGTTTTAACCTGGAGGTGGAACTTTAGAAAGCGGTGCCTGTGTGGGTTCGGCTTCCAGGGATTCCTCTGGAATTCTGGGACAAAAAGTGCTCCGGTGGATTGGGAACTCATTTGGTTGCTACGTGACTGCAGATTCTGTTACTGTGCAAAAAAATGAGGTTGGTGTTTGCAAGATTCTGTGTTAATGTCACTATGAATAAAACCCTCCCTAAATTTTTGATGCTTAATTCCAAATGGGGAAGCTAGAACTAGGTCATTGTCTATGAAAATGCCACTATCCATTGCCATAATTGTGGTAAAAATGGTCATTTGGTGATGGACTGTAAGGGCACCCCTAGGTCTGACGAACAATTTCCTGAGAGTATCCCAGCACTATCTCAGATTGAGTCTAGTGGTGTGGGGGACCAGGTTGTGGGCTTGGATCTAACTGTTATAGGCCAAGGCCCCTTGGAAGGGTAAACCCCTCTTTCTTTAGGGGATGTTGTTAACCTTAACAATAAGGAGAAAAAGCAAAATGGGGTTGTTAAGGGTAAAGAGGCTAAGGAAAAAATGACTCTAGAAGAAGGCGAGCTGGTAGAAGTCCTAGGTGACATCTCTAACTCTCAAAGAACAAGCCCATGTGGGGAGGAAAAAAAGAAAGGAAGTGGGGAGATGAGTAAGGCACAGTGGTCTGGAAGCAAGATGACTGAAGATGGAGCTGGTGAAGAGTGTTGTTTAAATGGTGGGGGGGACAATGTTTTCCTCTCCCCTATCCCAAATGAGGTTTTAAGTCGTTTGGTTAAGATGAGGCCAAGCCCCTCATTGCCTTCAAATTGTATCCTTGATTAGTCAGAACCTAGAAGGAAAACTAGAGGAGGCTAGAAGATAGAGGAAGGCTCTGACAATAAAAAGAAGGCAGAGGTGGGGAATGAGACCAAAGTCAGTCGCCTGATGGAAAGAGTGGTTAGAGCCAAAGAGGCAGCAAGGGAAATTGCCAGTGGAAGGCAATCGACCCTAGAAGACTCCCAAAAGAGTAAAAGATGAAGTCCCTATCTTGGAACATCAAGGGCATGAATAGCCCCCAAAAATAGTATGCTTTGAAGAAATATATCTCAGATTATAGGTTTGAGGTGGTTCTAATCCAAGAAGTTAAGATGAAGTGTCAGAACTTTGCTTAGCTCATGGACAAAATTTGGTCGGGCGCTACCTTTTTTTATAGTGAAGCAGACGTGGCCTCTGGTGGTGTGGCTACGCTCTAGAACCCATGTAAGTTATCTGGAAACATTGTGGCTTTTTCTCACAACTTCCTTGCTGTGTTGTTTACTTGGAATAATACCTCCTAGGTCATGTATAATATTTATGCCCCTAATATCAGAAGTGATCATGGTAGGTTATGGGAGGGAATTTCTAACCTCATTTTTGCTGACCATTCTCATCCTTCCATGTGTGCGAGTGATTTTAATTCCCCCTATATCCCTCTGAGAAATTGGGGGATACCCAAGACTTTTCAGAGAGTATGTAGGATCTAGCGGACTTCATAGGGAACAATGACTTGGTGGATATTGATTTGCAGGGGTTAGGCTTTACCTGGTCCAACAACAAAAAAGACAGACAACTTATTTAGGTAAGGTTAGATAGATGGATGTTATCAGGGGTTGGGATATCGCTCCCATGATATACCTTTCTCACCTTGCGAGGACTATCTCTGATCATTCCCCCCTAATCCTTGAATGGGTTGACCAGAAGGGAGGTGAGCCACTTCCCTTCCATTATGAGATTATGTGGCATTCCCACCTTGAATTTTAGGAATGTATTAAAGGATGGTGGAGCACTAACATTTAGGGGACGACCATGTTTAGAATATCTAAAAAGTTACAATTAATAAAGCAAGAAGCTCAAAGGTGGAGTAAGACAAAAATTGGGGACATATTCCAGTGCAAAAAATAAATTAAGGATAAGCTCAAGCACTTTTAGGGGAATATGGCCTCTGGTATCTCTTATTGGGAGGACCAGTGCAATGAGGAAGGTTGGGGAAGGAAATGGAAAGATAACCTTAAGAGAGAGGAAATTTACTGGAAGCAAAGTTCTCGTATCCAATTGCTCAAAGAAGGTGACCAGAATTTGGCATTCTTCCACAGGTCAGCCTCCATTCATAAAAGAAGGAACACCATTAAATCCTTAATGGTTGAAGGAAATCAAAATCTCTCAGAGGATGATGTCATGGGTAAGTACACTGTGGGATTCTTTCAAGATACTTTCAGATGCCCGGGTCGGAGGGGGTCGAATCTTGTCACAGATAACCCTTTGGGAGCTATCCCTATTGTTATTAATGTGGAGGATAATGGAGTTCTTTTGTCTCAATTTTCTGAGGAAGAGGTAAAATGTGAGGTCTTCTCCATGGGAGATTTTAAATTTTTGGGGCTGGATGGCTTTCCCCCTGTGTTCTTCTAGCAGTTTTGGGAGGTTATCAAATATGATCTTGTTCACACTGCCCGTGATTTTGTTAGAACTGGTAACATTCTGAAGAAAATCAACAAAACCTATATTGTTCTGGTGCCCAAAGTCCATAATCCTCAGTGTATGGGTAACTTCTGACCCATAATACTTTTTATAAAATTCTCTCCAAAATTATTACCAACAGAATCAAGCCTCTGCCTCGGCAAAATCATTAACCCCAACCAAAAGGGGTTTGTGTCGGGAAGACAAATCTTAGATGTGGTTATTACCTCCCATGAGAACATTCATTCTATGGACAGAGGAAAGAATGTTGGTATGGCATTAAAATTGGATATATCTAAGGCGTATGACAAAGTCTTCTGGGACTTCTTGTATAAGGTGCTGAGGAAATTTGGATTTCATGATAAATTTATCAAAATCATAAAGGTGGCAGTGGAGTCAGTTGAATTTGTTGTTTTTTTCAATGGCAGACCTTAGGGGTCCTTCAAACCTGAGTGGGGTCTTTGTCAGGGAGACCCCCTATCTTTTCTTATTGATTGCAGAGGTGCTTTCCTGAAACCTTCTAAGGCTGGAGGGAAATGGGTCTATTGTTGGATTCAACCCAGTCTCTACTCTACCTCTGGACGTTATCCAACAATTTATTGATGACACATTCCTTTTAAGAAAATCTTGTATTAGGGAAGCCAGGAAATGGAAAACTCTCCTTAACTCCTATGCGATGGCTTCTGGTCAAGTGATCAATTCAAACAAAAGTAAATTATATTTCTTCAATACTAAATAGAGAACCCAGCTAAAAATTGTGGATTGCCTTGGTTGTATGGGTGTTGAGCTACCTGACACTTACCTTGGTCTCCCGCTCATGGTGAAGGAGGTTTCAGACCAATTTTGGAACTCCATTCTTGAGAAAATGCATAAAAAACTGGCTGGTTGGAAAAGGAAGGTCATCAGAAATGTGGGGAAACTTTAATTTCTTTCCACGGCCCTACAAGGCATTCCTGTTTACTTCCTTTCTGTATTCAATTTCAATGATAGAATGACAGAGAAATTAGAGAAAATCCAGAGAAGATTTCTATGGACTAGGATGGAGGAAAAGGCTAGAATGAGTCTAATCAGTTGGGATACGATTTGTCAACCAAAAATTTCAGGCGGTCTGGGAATCAGGAAAATTAAAGACTTAAACAAGGCTCTTATCTCCAAAGTGGGTTGGCATTTGTTAAGAGGATCTACTGGCTGGAGTAGAATTATGAAGGCTAAGTACTTCAATGAGGGCCAATTACCCTATGGTCATAATTATCCGTCTGGTTCCAAAATTTGGAATTTTCTTGCTAAAAGTAAAGGTATTCTCTTCAAAGGTTTGAAATGGCTAGTTGGAGACGGTGCTCAGATTAAATTCTAGGAGGACTGGTGGGTGGGGGATAAACCCCTTGGTCGTGATAAGTATGACATTATTAGGGAAATATTGATCCAGCATTTGGGGACCTAAAGTTAAAGACTACATCTCTCAAGACAAGAAATGGGTGGTACTGGCTGATGCGTTCCCTGCTCAGGCTGTAGTCCCCCCATACATCCTTGAGATTCAGAAGCTTTTGGAAAGTATCTGGATCCCTATCTCTCAGGTTGAGGATAAGGCTATTTGGTGTCACAACAAGCTGGGGGAAATCTCAGTGAAATCTATGTACTTAACTAACTTAAAAATTGTGGCTGATGAAAATAATTGGGGTAAGGTTTGGATTCCTCAACTGATCCCCAAAATTAACTTTTTTTGGTGGACTGTTCTTCATGGAAATGCAATGCAGAGTCCATTATTCACCTCCTTATCCATTTTCCCTATGTGACACTGGTTTGGTCTAAGTTGATGAGCAGTATGCAGCTAGATTGGGTTTTTATGGAGACTATTGACTAGTTTGTTTGTAACTAGGATTACCCCTCGAAGCACCCGCTTATTAAGATGCTTTGGAAATTTTTACCCCTGCATGTTTGTTGGAGCCTATGGAAGGAAAGGAATAATCAGGTTTTCAAAGGGGAGGAAAAGGATGTTGAATTAATGGCTAGAATGGCTATGAATTTGCTGATGGATAATATTAACACTTGTCGCTAGACTACCCCCCAATTCCCCCACAAGGAGTTAGATTGCAAGTTGGCTAAAGCTTGGTAGTTTCCTCCCTCCTTCCAAAATTTTGATTTCTCCAAGATGATTGTAAGGAAAAATACCAGGTGGTCCCCCCAGAGGAAAATTATGTCAAACTCAACTTTGACAGGGCGGCATCTGCTGGTAATGCGGCTAGGGGTGGCATTATCAAAGATCACCAAGGTCAGATGATTTTGGCCTATGCTCTTAATCTTGGGGCGGGCTCTAATAATGTGGTAGAAAT
>MU225134.1:782005-808431 GCA_018584345.1 Thuja plicata
TATATATATAGAATGCATATATATATATATATAACTATACAAGTATATAATATATTTCCTTGTGTTTTTAAAAAAAAAACTTTTTGCAAAATCTTATTATAAAATTCGTATGATATAACGTGAATTCCTTTTTCGGCCGGCGTCGGGATTTTTTTATAACAGTGGGTGTTTTAGTTTGGGGAGGGTCGAAACCCCTCCCCCAAACCCCGTCCGCAGTTGGGGAGCCACGCGGCTCGCGGGCCACCCTCAGTGGGGGGCTCTGCCGGCCGGCGACGGCCGCCCCTCCTTTTTCCCTCTCCGCGCATGGTGGGCCGACGGCGGGCAGTGGTGCCGCCGCCTGCGGCCACCACTGCTTCGCTCCGCCCCTTTTTGCTTTCCTCGCCGCCGCCCCTCCACCTTACTCCCCGCCGCCGCTGGGCGTTATGGCCACGCCGCCCACTGCATAAACCCCTTTCTTTTTCATAGCGATTTTAGTTTTAGGTTTATAATTTATTTTAGTTTAAAATTTTATTAAATGTTTTTTTTTATCAATGTAAGATTTAAATTAGATTGTTTTAATATAATGATATTTTATTCCTTCTTGCAGCATAGGTTTGCTTTAAAATAATTTTATATTTTAGATTAGTGACTTTTAACTTGGTTTTAATAAATATAATTTATATATAGATATATATACATTATATATGTAAGATGTGAGTTGTGAGTTTATTTAATTAATATTGGTGTTTCTTTTAAAAATTTAAATTTGGCATATAGGTTTCTTAAAGATAAGATTGTTTTAATTTAAATGAAATTTAGATTAGATGTTAATTCAACCATAGATGTAGTTTAGATTTGATGTTGTTAGATAAAAAAATTTATGTTAGGATTTTATTTTATGGGGACATTAATAATTAAACATATAAATATAAAATTTTAGAAATTTAATTTACCTTATTAGATTATTCGTTTTAAAAAAACAATCTTTAACTCAGATAGCGTCTTATCGGCAAATGGGTCATAGCACCCCTTTTTTTTTATCACTACCCTTGACCAGATTTGTGAACAGTTGACTTTAAAGTCAACCTTGGTCAACCTCGTTTGCACGTTCCCTGATTGAAACCAGTTGACCCTTGCAGCCTCTGGACTCTCGAGTTACAATTTTGAGCCTTTTGGAGATAGTTGACTTTTTGGTCAACTGCCTCGTTTGGTGTGTCTATGACTTCCATAGCGCTTAGTAGACCCTTGAGACGCTTCCTCACATTTTTCAAGACACATTTGACTTTTGGTCAACTCTAGTTGACTTTTAGTCAAACTGCCTCTATTTACATGTACGACTCTTCCTTTGGGTCTAAGCGAACCCTTGTTTGTACCTTTTACCTTTTTTAGTGTATAGTTAACTTTGGGTCAACTCTGGTTGACTTTTTGGTCAACTACCTCATTTTGCGTGCATGTGTTACCCTTGTGTTGTGTTAGTATCCCATTTTAATGCGTCTTTTAAAAAAATTTGCTCGTGTGTTTTTGCCCAACTTTTGGGCATGACACAAAGAGCCTTTGATCATTTGAAAGTTTATTAGAAAAGGATGTCTCATCAGTATAACAGTAAAGTGAAACCTAGAGACTTTCAGGTGGGTGATCTAGTCCTTTGTGAGAATCCCAAAAATCAGCAGCGTCGAGAAAAGAAGGGCAAGTTTGAGCCTAATTGGTTAAGTCCTTTTGTGATTACAGTAGCATATGGTTTTGGGGCTTATCAATTTTCAACATCTGAGGGAGATCCCTTGGATGAGCCTCTTAATAGAATACACCTCAAGAAGTATTATGCATGAAATCCCAGTTCAAAAAATCAAAAAAAATGAAAAAATACAAGAAAAGTGCAATAAAAGCATGTGGTGAAAACCTGGAAGCAGGCACCATCTGAGACAAGTTAGCTCCTCCCTCTATTATGATTCTTCTAGTTCATCATCCCATCTGTATATACCCATAATAAAGTGACAGTTCTAGTAACCCTTCACCTTGTACATATCATAATAAAAGGACTAATGCATGATTCTCCTATCCATTGTATAAATCCCTCATAAAAAACCCATCATAGCTTGGTCTACTATCCTGGTCTTCACCCTAGTCCAGTGTGTCTTTCTTCACCCATAATAAGTCAGTCCATCACCTAGCTAGGGGCATGTCCTCGACCTAGTTTTGGGAAGTGGATCTATGATAGTTACGACTCTTAGAGGATGAAACGGAGTTTTTTTCACTAGACAAGCAAATACAATCAACTGTTCTTAAACAATGCTATCCTAATCATGATTCATAATCTATGATCTATCTTTCAAAATATGACTATTTATCTATACATTTGCAACAAAATCACATCAACCACACTGATCAATAAACCTAACACTATCTTTTGGCAAAAGAAATGTATATTCATGGCAGGCATGTTAGAATGATTTGTTATACGATTATGCATTCATATAAGGATTTCATTGTTATCATGTTTCCTATGCTATTCTGGGATATCTTTGACATGAGTGTAACACTCCAAATATGTCATTGATTAGAATAGCCGAGATGGGACGTGACATTTTCTTTAATTGTTGTTTGTGGGATATTTTCCAATGAAGTCGAAGGAACAAATAATTGGGGTGTCTATGCGTAAGTGCCTTCATCTGTTTAATGAGTATTGACAACATGCAAATCATGTTGTTATACCAATACTATTAATGGTGAATACACCACACATACCTCGACTCCAAATATTTTTTCCCCGATGGAGGGGGGATATTCCTTGTCTTTTATGCAAACAAAACTCAGGTCATCTCGGTTCAATTATACCTAGATGCTTGTCAATTTTTCTATATTAAACTCCATGCAAGAAGTGCTCAGGTCATCCTAGTTTAATTATACCGTGATGCTTATATTTTCTTGCAACATAATGAGTTCAATGATGAAAATAAAATTCCAATAATTATGAAGTTTTAAGATGTTTTTGAAGTTGTGGAGATACTCATTTTTGCATATCATTTTACATTGCATTTAATGGATCACACAAGCTCCTTTTATAAGGTTTTGTAGGATATCTTGTTTTGGTTACCTTGTTCACTTTGTCTATTCCTCTTGAGTCGGACGCATGGTTGTTTAAAATTGAGGACATTCTGGATAACAAAAATATAGCATTTAGGTTTGTAAATTCCATTTATATTCACATGCATATTTTGATCATCTCATTTTGTCATAGTTGTCATTTCATGCAATTATAAGTCATTACATTATATTACCATTATTAATTTCATTGTATATCATTGTCACATATCATTAGGTTCATTATCATTTGTTTCAATCATTATTACTCATCCATCTATTTGAAATTCATTCATGTACCATTAGTCATTATGTGATCAAATCATAATCTTTTTTGCATCCATGTAGCAATAAATAACCATAAAGGAAAATGTGTAATCAAATTCATTCATCACATCATGCATGTGTTAGTATCCACAAATGTATAATCAAAGCCATTCATCACATCCTACATATGTCAGTATCCATATATATACATCATCATAAGGAATGCACCATAGAAGTAATCATAATAGAACTGCATCATATAGAAAGTCCATCATCAAGAGTCCATAAAACAAAAATAACATGTCCAAATGTCCAATGATATCTCATAAAACAAACCATGTGTCCATGAGTGTCCATCAACTCTATCATAATAATGCAATAATGATACAATGAAGCCATAAATACATAGTGTATGCCAAAATAGCTAAGAACCATTGCCTCCAGACTCTGTATGTCAATGTTTGCATGCTGCAATAGAAGTACCTTCCGCTAATGGCTCTCCATCCCCTAATGGTGGTCTCCCTAGGTGTGATGATGTAACCCCACTACCCGTCGACCTCTGTCTCTGATGTGTTGTTGTCCGCACTGCATATGAGCTCTCCCTAAAACTCCCAATCCACTGATCCTGTGGAACAACCTGTTTGTATGCCTCTCTCCAATAAGTAATCTCTCTACCAGCTCTCATCATCATCCAAAGACTGTCTGCATGAGGCCCCAATGTCTTTGTGGATTCTAGCTCATCCAGCAATGTATCTGCCTCCCCTAACCACTCTATGGTGGTATCTCACTCCTGTCTCACCTCCGTGATCTCCTCCTCTAGCCTCTCCACCCATCTCTCTAAACCAGGGACACGGTCAACCTGTACCTGTATCATTGCTAGTCTGACTAGAAATGCATCAATATCTATATCCTCCTCCTTTGTTGCGTCCCTCTGTAAGTAGGGATCTCACCTCCCGACATCCATCTCTGCCTATACGTCCTGTGCCCCCACATCTAGCATCTATACATCATCTCCAACATCAATCATAGGCTCATCCTGGATGTCCTCCTATCCAACTCCGCCTAGTACCACTCCCACCTGGCCTAGTATCACAACAGCCTCATCATGTGTCTATCCTGCCTGAATCGGTACTTGTACCTGTATCAAGGGATCTATCTATGATGGTATCTGTACCTATCTCTGTACCTATATCGGCACCTGTCTCTAGGAAGCTACTGGTCTATGTGGCGGGGGAATCAAGTCCTGTGGTCTAGCCCTGTCCCCCCTCCCTCTGCCAGGACCATCACCTACATCATCTCCTTCGTCATCATCACCTCTACCTCCCTCTCACCCTCTCCTATCCTGGCCTCATCGTCTGCCTTGGTGTCCATCCTCAAGGTCTCTCTGTGGTGGTCTCTCTACTGGGTTAGTGAGTCTCAGGAATGGATGATCCCTCAAGTATCTCTCGTACTTTATTGTCATACCTAGGTCCATGACCCCCTATCTCATTGACCATGCCTGAAATGGCATGTCCAAGAACTCCTATTGAGCAACCTCAAATGATACCATCGGTCCCCAATCCCATCTCTCCTGATGGGTGCATGCAAACTCTATCACCCCTTGAGGTATCCCCTAAATCCTGCCAAACTGTCGCAGGACCCTGCTCACCATCTGCCACTCTATAATATAGGGAGTCCTACCTATCAACCATCATGACTCAAAATAGTATCCAAGCTTATGCTCATCCTCCCATGGCTCACACCCTAGGTAAGGTCTCCAAATCACAGCATCTATCATATCAAAAGTGTGCCTCCAAAACTCTAATCGTCCCAGCTTACGCTGAGACTGGATCGATGCATAAAGAAAAATATATGGCTGCCCTGCACCTCAAAATATCAATGTTGTCGATCATGTGATAGTAATATGCTCCCATGCCCACACAGAGAGCAATGTGACACCTGTTGATAATGAGGCTCCTCTCTGATATACAACCTAATGGAGATCATGATATCTGGTGATAATGAGGCTCCTCTCTGATATACAACCTGATGGAGATCATGATATAGTTGCGCTAGTAAGCACACCCCCCAAGAAAAATGGGTACCATCGTCCATTATCCTTTGAAGTGTCTGGCCCCAACCAACTACGAAGCCATGTGATCTCTGATTGGGGAAGACATACCCTCCAATCGCTCTGGTCAATACAACCGGCAGTGGCTCATACAACTCTACCATCTCCTCCTAATTTATCTTAGCCTCATCTATGTCCTCATCACCACAAACTCCTCTGCACTTCGTCAAGCCACCATGTCAATCATAATGCACTAACTCTCCTATGATGGGCAGTCAAAGGATGCGATACACATCCTCTAGGGTCACGGTCATCTCTCTTGTCGACAGATGAAATGTACTCATCTCTGAGTGCCATCTCTCTGCCAACGCAGTTAGCATACCTAGATTTGTCTAAATTTTGGGCGTATAGATGACATGGTATAGGCCTGTCACCCTGATCAATACTCTATCAGTCTCTGACAACGCTAATCTCAGACTCTATGTGATGGGATATCTCTCCTGTGACATCAAGACGTCTGTAATATCCTCCTATCATCAATAACCAACAAATCAAACTATCAAATTTCAACCACGCTGATCTATCTATCCTATTTATAAATCAATCAAACACATGTTTATCAATAGATAATTCTATCAATTATCTACCACTCAAGGAGGCTTACTAGCGACCATGCTACAATGTTACCTATCTTGACATCAAATCAATCAACATACAACACCAGATCTTATAGGCTTCTCACTATCAAGTTTGACCTACTTTAACTTGTCCATTTAATCCAACTTCTATCTTTCCATAAATGTGCAGCCTTGAAACATGCTTGCGTAGGTTTAACATATGCGCAGCACAAAAATGTACTTGTGCAAGACCCCTTAACATTTGAGCAGGTTTAACGAATGCACAGATTTTTTGTACAAATGTGCAACATCAGATTTCCAATTGGATGCATGCGCAAGTCCCCCAAATGGATGCACCATGTTTTCGCAAACATCTTTTGTTGCTGCGCATTGATGCACTGTAACTGCGCATCCATTTTTTGGGCCAAGAACATAAAAATTCCTATTCTAGCCTATGATTAAATCTAACCTAAACATGCTAAAAATTCTATCAAACATATCAAATTGCATCAAATTGACAAAGCAGGAAGAATCACCTACCGGCTCTCCAAGAATTCGGCGGCCTCTGGAAGCGTCTGACCCTCTCAAACCGATGATCTGACAGTGGGAAAGGCATCTTCTTAGCTCTGCTCTTCTCTCTCTCCTAGCTCCAATCTCTGAATAACAAGTGTGCATAATGATCCTATCATGGACCTTTGAACCCTATATATAGCCTGTGGACCCATTTTGCTGGATATCATTCCATTTCACCCCGTTTTCCCTCCCAATTTCTTCCAATTCTTTTCGTGAGATTGATTGAACATTCCCAAAAAAACAATAAAAAAAAACAATAAACAAAACAAACACAAACATCAATTAATCTCTCGAGGGGGCATGCATAGGTTGTAGGTCGTCTTCGTCAGCATTGTCTAGGGCAGGGGCAAAAACCTGGATTTTTCTTTGAAACAATGTGACCAACACAATATTTCAAAGAGGGGCAAAATCATGTATACACTAAAAAATGGCTTCACTAATTAATTAATTAAATATTTATTATTTAATTAATATAGACTTGATGAATTAATTAGATATTTATTATTTAATTAATGTTTATTTCTTCTATTTATTAAGTAAATTATTTTAATTTATTTAATACAGTCACTATAGTCTATTCTTCTTATCCTAAGTCTTCTAAATTAGTCTTATTAAAGTGATTAACTATACAGTCACTAAATATGACTAAACCTCCTAGTCCACCTCTTAGACCTAGTCACTTGACACATCACCTTGGCTAAAATAATTAATTATTATTAATTATTAATAGCTCATTATCCTCACCCACACATGTCCTATTTCTAAGGGCTATGTCGCCTCATAAGACTTGGTATCATGACCACATTTCTTCCCCTACACCAAGTCAAGAAGCAATCCCTATTCCTAAGGAGCTTCTCAAGCCACCTCAAAGAGTCCAAGATGACTCATGGGACACTTGTACCAAGAGTCCTCATGAGGAAAAATTCCTTCCTTTTTCCTCTCCATGGTCTTTGTGACACACTTGACATGTGTCTTTCCCTTCCACCTTCTTCTCCTCTATTTCAATGTAGGAGGAACATCCTCCCTATTCTTCCTCTCACATTCTAACTACATCCCCCTTTCTCTCAATCCCTTTAACCAAGTCAATAGTAGCCCTAGGATCTTCTACCTTTCATTCTCCACCCTAGGATCATGTCACCTAGGCTTAGGTCCTCCAAAAACCTATAAAAGGAGCCTCATTCCCCCTTTGTGATCTAGTAGTGAGCATTCAAGTAATGAAGCATTCAAGCCATCAAGCATTCAAGCAATCGTATCAAGCATCCAAGCATTTCTACACCATTCCATCATCCATTTAGTTGCATTTTTCATACATTCACTCAAATCTCCACACTTTGGTGACATCTTGGCTAAGGAGATTCATTGGAAATCTGAGAGCTCAAACATCAAGAAATCAAAGCTAGGAGGACAATGAAGACAAGTTGCAAAGGGTAGGTGAAGGTAAAACTTGTTATTTTGCTTCATTTTATTATTTGTATTCTTCATTGGGTTTCATTTAGATAGATTTATTAGCTTATTAGTAGTAGTATTTCATTCATCATAGTTGACATCTATTTTGCATACACCTGTCATCAAATCTGTACCAATCTTCATCAATGCAATGCTTAAGATCACTGCATCAGTTACGCTAACAGTGTTTGCAATGGTTAAGTTAAATTATATTCAATCTTAATATTATAAAATTAAATAAAATATATATCAAACATACCTCTAAATGTTATAATGAGTAATCAAGTAATAGAATTATTAAAACAAAGAAATGTATTTTGACAATGAATAATATTTTTGAAGCATCATTTCAATTTAACCTTATATTTCTCTGGTGTTTTAATGAATATGGGTGTGTTTACTCTTCTACCTCAAAGGATGAATTAAAAATAAATTGGACATTTTTCATATCCATATGACAAGAAACATGTTTAATAAGAAACCAAACAACATGCAATGACTAGAAAATTTATCTTTCTTCGTAAAAACAAGAAGATTCATCTTGTAAATAAAGAAATATTAGGTTTTGAAGGGGGGAAATTGGTTTTACAGGGACAAGAAACTCAAAGTCAACAATAGAGATACAAGAGGAGCCTTAAAAAATAACCATCTGGGACCCAAGAGAAAAATAGACGCAAACTAGCCCACAAAAATAAGGGCAACATAGCCTTATAAAAGTACAGCAAGAATCCAAACAAACTCCTTTAAAAACAAAAATATAGTATTTTGACCAATTTATCATTATTTTGAATGATATATTCATTAATATTCTTAACTTTCCTAATGATACTATCCATAGGGATAATACCCTTATCCTTGCTATGGAGCCTTGTCATAGGACCAGGAAGGGACTTCTTGATCGCATCTAAATTAGCATCCACGTCCTCCAAAGGAGCCATGTATCTCTTTCAAGTACTAGCATCTACAACCTTAGTTTTATTGACCATATTCGCGCTACCAGTGGGATAATTTCCTTTAGAAGTGGCATGAATAAATTTGGCTTGCTCACTAAGTCTATGGAGACCATCACTAGTATTGTCATTGGCATTCTTACTCAAATCCACCATCGCACTCAAACTCTCCTAGTTATTGTGAAAGTCATTTTCCAAAACCTTAAGGCACTCTTTGTGGTCCTCCTTAAGATCTTTAATCTTATTAGCTAGGGTTTACGTATTAGCAAGAATATTGTCCAGATTCTCGTTAGACGGATTGGCCTTCTCTTTAAGACTATTTATCTCCTATAAAATCTAGGTAAATAGGTTAATTTTGGTTATCCTATAAATTCCTCAAGTTAGTATTAATAATCATATTCACAGGAACCAAGGATCCCATCTCCTTAGGGGTATCCCCTCCACAATCAATTGGTGTAAGAACATTGATACCCAGATCCTCCATAGGCCCACCCAAGTCAATTCTAGAAATATTCTTCTGCTTACTAGTTTCTTGTTGAAATTGGCAGACGGGGGCCCAGAAATCTTAGTTTTTCCCTTAGCACTCGATATGGAAATCATTTCCATCACATTACCCTTCACATCAGAATTAGGTTCCACTGAGTTAGGCACATATTTAGGATTATCGTCCTCATCAAATAAAACAATTATTTTCTTGGCAGTAAGGATAAGGATTTTTTATTTGGGTGACAAGGGGCCATGTTTCTTATATATATGAAAGAACTCATCCCCATCAGAATCCACCTCCTCATCGCAAGAGGTGTCCCTATATTGGACATGGGCATTCTTCTTATATTCAATACCAGTCTTAACCACCAAATTCATCTCAACATGAAGAGCCTTGGAATACTCCATAATTAACAGGATTAATCCCTCATGGAGAAAAGGGGAGGAAGAACTTTTCTCATGAGCTCTAATGTTATTATTCAATGAACAAACCAGATAAAAGGGAAAATAAATGCATTTACTATGTCAAAAGTGATTCTGAATGACAAAGTGATAGTTGATTAAGCTATAGAAATTACCATCTAGGGTGATGTAGTGCATGATAACCTTTGATAAATCCTTCCATGGCTTTAGAATTGTGGTTCTCTCCCACCCATCATTTGTGTTCTTCCCCACCTTCTCCCTTTCATTCGGTAGGAAAAATGTTTCCATCACCACAGTAGCACATTTCTTATCCTTGAAGAATTTGGTTCTCTCAATTAGAGCATTGGACATCTTAGCCACCAGCTCCTTATTAACATCCAATTCAAGACCATATACATAGAGCACACCTTCCTTCCACCCATGAAAAAAGGCCTCTTTAACAAGGGCATCTGTAACATGAAGCTTCATGATATAACCAGTCAAACCCCCCATTGCAAGCTCTCTCCACACCGCTTGCTTATGTTGGAATGATGGAAAGAGACACTAAACATATGGGTGAGTATTTTAATTGATGGAAATAATATTATGTTTAGACCCTAATTCCATGTGTGAAACTCACCTGGGGATCAGACCATAGGTCAGATTAAATTTTGATTAAGTACAGAGCAGAAAACAGAGTGTTCTTCTAGTAGAGATAGTTTTTGGATTGGTGAAGTCTACTAGGTTTATATTTTTTGGCACAGACCTAAGGGAAGCATATTTGGGGTATGTTCTTTCTAATCCCAAAGTTTCATAGTGATATCTTATGGTGCATAGAATTTATATGCTTATGAGTGTCACTTTCCAAGGTTGATAATTAGAACAGGCCGACATGGTGGAAAAATTGTATTGTGCAAGTTGGTAAAATGTATTTGATGGTAAAATCATGTTCAAATGCATTTAGGTAATATGAATAAATGTATATGAATGATTATCTTGATTTGAATTGAGATTTTAATCTTATTTTTGGCAGTAAAGGGAAAAATAGTTTACATTTTCCAATAACATTTTTATGTCGACATTGTGAGATCAAATTATGGATTGCAAAAGTATAAAATTGAGGAATTAGGTTTTGAAGATGTTAAAGATAATGGTTAATGCATATTAGTTGTGTAGAAGATATTTTTATGTAGGCTTTTTCTCAGAAGTTGCAAATCTAAGTTACCCATTAGTGAAGAAGAAAGTTAGTGAGCAATCAATAATAAAAGTGTTTTGGATCTATATTTTGAAATTACATGGAACTATAATTAGGCATTGTTAGATGTTATATTATGTTGTTCATTATATCTAGATCATTGTATTGATCCTTGTAAGGAAGTGATTCTTTCTATTTTGGTTTATATCCCTTTTGTATTGAGCAGTGAGCTCTAGGAAGTAAGCTTGAGTGCAAGCGCATTCCTAACTTATTATAAGACAATATTTATACAGATTATTGGATTTTGGGTGTCATCCCCACCATAGTTTTTCCCATAACAAGGTTTCCATGATAAAAACCCATGTGTTATGGTGGTGTGCTTATTTGTTTTTATATTCATGCATTTTCCTTTTCACTTTATGAATTAAGTGGCTTGTGAATTGGGTTAATAAAGTTAAAATTGATTGAACTGGTTCACCCCCCCTCTTAGTGTTACCTCCTTCCAATAGCTTATTTTGTCATTTTTCATTTATAATGGTCTCCAAATGGTTCTGATCTCCCCCCAGCCTACAAAAATCCCAATTCACCACAATCTGCAACATAGACAAAGCTGAGCTATCCCAGATGGAGACAATAAAAAGAGCTACAATAAAGTTTGGCTTTCCCCACTTAAATGATGTCCAATCAATGACACCATGAGAAAGTCATCCTCCGTCAGTTCAAAAATCCTCTTATACTTCATGTGCATCATAATCATTTCAAAGTAAAATATGGATATACATCAGGATCTAGTGATAAATATTTTATTCTTTCCTATTTGACAAGACAACCCCAATGTTGGCTGAATTGTTTGCAACCTTATTACCTTCATGGTACACATGTAAAAATTTATAATCATATAAGTCCATAACAAGAATAAGGAAATCTTCAATTATAGGTTTAATTGAGCGATTAGGGGGGATGATCCCTTAATATAATTAATGATATTAAGGGAGTCACATTATAACCATGCCCTCCTCAACCCTTTCTTTTTAGCCAATTTTATAACTCTCCACCAGGGAATCTAGGAGAATTAACCTAGAACAAGATACTAAGTTTGCAAAATATTTTTCTTTTAAATGTTTACGAACAATAATGATTACAATGCGAAAGCAATACACTAAAATACCCAACATACACATAGAAAACAACTCAAACATAGATTACAAATCTCAAGGGTTCCTTGATGTAGAATTACTTTAAGAAAACTAATCTATGAAGAAAAACCATAAAGAATTCACATAAAAGATACATCAACTTGAATCATAATATACATCTCATATAATGAGTCCACATATCCAACTGATATCCAAGGTATGCATAATGAAAAGTATCCACTGCACAAGTCGCAGGGTGTGCATTAATGAACAACAATACAACACATCCTTTGAATGGATGTCAACTAATATATAAATAATGTGCAAATATACAACAACATGATAATGAAAAAGTCTCCAGAAGAATCAAGAAGATAGAAATGCAGCAAGGATCATCCAAGTATGAACAAGAACATAGTATCTCAAATGGTAAAAGAATCACTACCACCCGACCTTGTGCAACCAAAGATCCATTCCCACTATGCTGAGGAGGTAACATCGGGCCCACACACATGGGTTCATAAAAAAATAAGAAAGGCTAGTGAAAAGATACAATGATATGAATAGGAATGATCAAGAAACACTGTAGATCAAGGGTACACCAAAGCACTGGTAAAGGACATACAAAAATTAACCAAAATACAAACAAGTACCAACTACTGAAACCAAAATCCAAAAGCCAAAAGTCAAAAAAAAAGTCAAATACCAACCACCAGAGGCAAACACAGGACCTACGGAGGAGGCTCAAGCTACATACTATGGGAGTGTCATCGCATGGTCACCTACTTGAGTTACCATGGATTGGTCTCTCTGAGCCTCGAACCCTCAAGTATCACCTAATTGAGTTACACTGGACTAGTCACACTGGACCCTGGACCCTCAAAATGACACATGTGGAACCAGAATATCCTCTCATGAAGACGAGGAAGTCTAATCATACCTACTCTCAAGGTATAATCCCATTCCATCCTTAACCTATATAAGAATTCAAGGCATGGGCAAGACATCATATTTATCTTATTAATGTTTGATGCAGTAAGTTTATTAAGTTTTCATTTATTACCAACTTATGATGAGTTACCCTAGATCTAACCTCTTTGGGTCACGGACCCCTATTGTAAGCCACTCCCCTAAGATGCACCTATTTAACCTCCCTTAGGATCATAAGTCATAAAGTCATGAAAATCACCCATGCAAATGTTGGATCATAACAAAGAATAATTTATCTTATACAAGGATCCAAATTGTCCATCCCATACTGGACATCTCAATAACTCAAATACCATAAATACATGGTTATCACATCACAAGATCAATGACCATAGAACATCGATAGCATTTCTCTCCGAACATGGAGTAAAACATAAACAAAAGGGCCATCATACAGAACATAAAATAGTCATATCAGAAGAAATGAGGTGACCAAGTTAATAAGATTACAGACAACAATGGTTGTCACCTCTTGTGGTCAAATACATATTGATCGAGACTCATGAACACATCACATCACATATGCACAAGGTGACATAGGAACCAATTGATGATAATAAAAAGGTTATAAACTATCTATAATGTAACCCAAATTAGTAAAAGAGATAAAATCATAAAATAATTCAATTCCCAGAAGACAAAATCCCTCCTAGGGCATCACTCTACCTGAATTGGAAAATATGCAAGTACACAAAACACAACAATATAGAACACACATTTAGTGCCTTATTAAATTTGACTATATCAAACATCATCATCATAACTTAATTAATTATACCCCAAATTAAATTATAACTTAATTAACTTAATAATAGGTTCACTATAAAATCCTTACCAGAATATCCTCATAAAAATTAGTCTATATTAATAAGAAAATTAAACTAACTAAAAATATAAAAATTACTATATATTAAAAAAAATTATATATTAAAAAACAATAACAAAAATTGATTAATTATTATAATAAAAATTAATCTATATTAACAAAGTCATAATAATCAAAATCTAATTATATATAAAATTAAATAAATAAATTTTAATTTAAATAAATTTAACTATAAAAAAAAATTTAAAAAAATAATAATAACCTTGGCGGGGGTCCCACTTTCCCCACCCACCTCACCATACCGCAGCCCCTTTAAAGGGAGATCGTCGGTAGGCTTGCCCTGCCATTGGTGGAAGGGAGTCTGTCGATACGGCAGACCCTGTTGTCATTAGTATTGGTTGTCGTGTTGCCTTGGGCTGTCGGCCTGGTTGTCGTGCGGTAAGGGAGAAAGGCGGGGGTTGAGGGCCTGCCAACCCCACTCTATCTTTTTTAAAATACTTTTTTTTAAATTAGTTTTAATAAATGAAGCAAATTTACTTTTTATTATTGTCAAATTTTTTCACCTTTTTTTTAATAATACCCTACAACTTGTGTAGTAGATGTTGGTTCGTTATGTATATCTTATGGTATCAGTTCTATCTAGGTTTCATTTATGAAATGATGTTCTTGTATTTTCATTTGCATATTATGGAGTTTGTATATTGTTTATTGTATTTAGTAGAATAGCTATCTTACGTGATTCTATGTCATGGAACCCTCAAGATTTGTAATCTGTAAATGAGTTGCAGTTATGAGTATGTAATGTTTTATGTTATATTGCTTCCGCATTGTTATTCTTTATCAATTATAAACTCTTAAAAAACATTATGTAAATTTAGTATCATGTTTAAGGTTAATTTCTCCTAGGTTCCCTAGTGGGGCATTACAAATGTGATCCCCACATAGCCTACGAAGGCCTCGACAAAGTGGTTTGTCTCTGTACCTAGAGGGATGGCCACCGCTAAGACCATCATGCCATTGTTATCACACACCACTCCCCTACATCCTATGATTCTAAGATTACCCTTCACCACTTGGGCATCCGTATTGATTTTAACCCATCCCAAGGGAGGGGGACACCACTTGGTCCCATCTCTAGAAAATTTAAAGTTAAACACCGGCTTGGAGATATCCCAATAGATCTTCATCTATAAGTAATTTCTAGATCAGCCAATGAAGGATAAAGGGACCTAACCACTTGAACAACATTAGAGATAACATGAAAGTTTTCTCTGATATCCAGATGGATCTTATTAGCATGAAAAAAATTATCCTTGAAGATCTGATTGTTCTATTCTTTCCAAAGACCCTATACAATATGAGGCAACATGAAACTCCAAATGTAGGAAAGAGAATGGTTAGTAGAAGGAGAAGTCCATTAAGTCCAACATTCCACAAAGGAGTTAGGGAAAACTCATACAAAGACCACATATTCCAAAAGTAGGCCCAAAAATCCCAAAAAAAAACATAACTGAATAGTATATGGAAAGCATCTTCAACATCATTCAAACACAGATAACAATGGTTGGGATTGGTCATACCTCTTTTTTAAAGGTTATCAATAGTCAGAATATTGTTTTGAATCAGTAGCCAAAATAAAATATTGATCTTGGGAATGATCCTAAGGTTCCAAACCAGCTCCAAGTAAGGATTAGGAAAAAGAGCTCTAGTATGCAGCCTAAAATCCAAATAGACAAAGAAGTTTCCATCCAAGGTTTGAGACCAAGTAAAGAGGTCCTCAGACCTGGAAAGGAGAATATGCATAACATTCAGCCAATCTTGAATAATTTTAAGTGAAGGATCCACAATAGTCAGGTCAACCCACTTATAATTACAAATATAATCCACCACCCATCTACCAAACCACTTAATACAAGCCTCCCAAAAATGACCAATCATAGGATCATCCACTAGAGGAGGATCACCATACCACCAATCATCCCAAAATAGGATCTTCTTTCCATTTCTCAAAGAACAACGAAGACCTTGAGAGAGGAATGACTTAGTAACAAAAATGAACTTCCAAAGGATAGAGCAAGAGCCCATAGGTCTCTCATCAACCAATATATCTGGAGGATGAGAATACCCATTTAAGTATTTACTATACCATCCTATATTGTAAGCACTTGTGTGCTCTATAATTTAATGATTGTTTAACACCCACCTTAGTGTGTTTGCATTATACATTTGCAGTATAGGACTTCATAAATGAGCTTAATGCATACCTAATTTAAATTTGAGTCCTTCTCTCTCCCCAAATTGTGGAAAATTGAGGTAGGATCTAATTTCTAAGCATCCTCGTCTATTATCTTCCAATCACAAATTCACTTTATCTCCTAGGTCGTATTTTACCTCCATTTGGCCTCAAAATTAAACCTCATTGTCAAATCAACCACAGTTTTAAACATCAAACTATTAGATCAATAGTGACCTAATCCTTGGGATTAATTAAAGTCCCTAATGAGAAGGCCGACTTAGGTTGACCTTGTCCTAGATTAGGTCAACCTGACTTGGCCTTGTCCTAGGGGACTATTCCCAGATTTAGGGCCTATGTCCATCCTGATGGATATGAAGGGTTTCCAGATCTGTGGTTAGCTATACAATTCTGACTTCCAAAATTACTATAAAAGCAACATATTTACTTCATTTTGTAAAAATGAAATCAAGTGCAAGTTGAAACCCCCAATTTGATCACAATAAGAAATTGCAAGGTGGAAGCCCAAGTTTTATGACATCCATTAAAGTAAAGGTTAGTTATTTAAGATCTCATTCAAGTATTCAAATCCAACATCTACAACTTCAAATCAAGTATTCAAGACATCATTTTATATATCATCAAGTTTCAAAACATATTGTGAGGATGGCTTGAAGTAGTTTTTCCCATGGGGGCTTGGTATAATTTCCTTGTTATTTTCATATCTATGCATTGATGCTTCATATTTACATGCTAGGGTTTCACTCTATCACACATAGCGTTAGATCTAAGCATTTACTTTCACATTCTAGCTTATTTACATTCTAGACATACTCAAGATTCACAAACACGTCACACTTTACTTGTTCTAATAGCTATCAATAGAGGTGGAAATCCTCAAAATGGGGGGTTGGCTAAGGAAAACCCCTATATAGCCACCCACACACACATTTTTGAGATTTTTAGGTCTGAGAAGTGCAAGTACATGTATAGATTCGAGAATCTTGCAAACCAATTTTTCCAGATCTATTATTTCCACCAGCTCCAGAACTCCCTCGACAAGGCTGAGTTAGGTCAACCTTGTCTAGGACTAGGTCGACTTGCATCAACCTTGTCCTTTCTAGAATCAAAATCTTCAATTCTGACAGTTGTAGATTCTAGAGTTCCAAAGTTAGAAAAACAACATAATCTAGGATTTCAACAATCAGAAAAATTAGGTTCAAAGTGCAATTTCCCTTTTAAATTTTCAAGTGCACACATTCCTATTCCTATTCTTTGCATTTACTTTCATAGTCAGCTTTGTCATTTTAGATTTACATATCATTTGCATAATATTTATTGGAGTCAACAAAATCAATCCCTATAAAGCGTAGATCCTAAGTTAGCACTCTTATTCACTTGGTTGTGCTTACCAGATCTAGCTTGTAGGCTAGGGTTTTTTATTACAATGTACAAGGGTGTCAGCAAGAATTTGAGTCCACTTTTTGGCAAAAAAGTAGAATTTTTTTTCCTATTTTTTCAAGTTTATCTTGTTTGAGCTGAATATTTCAAGCACTTAGAGATTGAATATTTAAAAAACTCATTAATAGAAGTTATAGTAATCTAAGTCTACTTTCCAAATATGTAATTTATTTTATTACCCAGGTGATAATTTATTATTTTTAATAGGTATTACTAAAACCCACATTTTAAAAGTCCCTATTTCAGGACCATACTAGGTCTGTGTACAACAAAGAAAATTTGATCCAAATGAAACTATTTCTCTGAATCCTTTTGGGGAATGATACGTAGCTCTGTTAAGATTGATGACAATATTTTTTTTATTTTGTTAGTAATAATTTTTTTTAATTAATTTTTTATTAGCCATAATTATTATTTTTAAAGTCTCTTGTGTACGGCAAGCATAATGTGACCTAAACATATGATTTTTTAATAATTTTTTTTAATTGTGTAGAATTATCTCTTTTGATGTCATATAATTATTTTTGCAAGAAACTTTCAAATAAATTTATTTTTAAAATAATGATATATCCTATTCTCTAGAGGTTTGTAGACTTGTTTCAGTAGAAAATCAATAAAAATAAAAAAAATTAATCAAATATATAAATAATTTATATATTTAGAATCTAAACAGTCAAATCTATAATGGGTTTTTTTCTTCAAAAAATTCTACAGAAAACTCAATCTGATTCATGTCCAAAGTGTAAAAATTTTTTGCAAATTAAAATGGCCTCCAACATTCATGTCAAACTAGTTCCAAAGCTCGGGGTCGGTTGACAAACCCATTTCCAAAGCTAAACCAAAAAAAATTGGGGGGAAATTTTCAAAATTTGTGGAACAGGGTCCCGCTTATAGAACGTCACCCCATTCTTGAAGTGTACATTGCAGGGTTGGATTTTTGAGGAACGGGATCCCACTACAAAATGGGGTGTTTTTAAACTGGGTGACGTTTCAAAAATAAAATGTCACCCCATTTCAAAGAGGGGTAGCATTTGGTTTTCGACCATTTTTTATTTTATTTTATTAAAAATAGTTTACTACATCAGCAATGTACCAGTGGTACAACTGAAAATGATGAATTCTGCAGAGTTTTTTTGGTTTTTTCTTGTTGACGCATTATTATATTCACCAAGAGAATGATTCAATGATTGGGATCATCTTGGAGCATTTTTTTGTTGAAGTGAACCATTGAAGGAATTATTTGATTGATTTAAATTATCAATCATGGGACCTAAACAATGTTAAAAGAGGAAAGGAAGGAGGGATATGACCCTTGAAGAAATGCAAGAAGAGAGAGAAAGAGGCCAAACATCTTAGAGATAGAAAATTGAGGATGTGCCAAATGAATATCAATGAAGCTTTGGGATCCACAACAATTGATGATCCCAATATTACAGATACCATGGGGGATATGAGGGATGCAAAAGATTAGTTCCAACAGGTAAATCCAAAAGATAATACGAATATAGACAATAATGTAAGTACATCTTTGAATGAACCTTTTAATGATGTAGAAAATGTGACAACAAACATGATTCTAGGTACATCTTCAAATCCACCTTTGAATGATACTAAAATTATGCATATAGATAATACCCTTTATGGAGATTTATTACAAGCATATAGTAGTGTTAAAATTGATTCAATTCCTAACATAGTTCTTGAAAGAGTTTGTGAAAATTAAAAATACCCATAGTTTTGTTGATAATGAAAACTCTTTTGTTGACGCGAATGAAAATCCTCCTAAACATGTTGAAATTGAAAATCCTCCTATTGTTCAAAATCAAAATCCTCCTGTTGTTCAAAATGAAAAACCTTTAAATGATATTGACAACAAAAATGAAAATCCTTTCCTAGATCAAAATGAAAATATTTTTCAACAAGGTGCAACTGAGAATTCTAACCATGATGATGATACTGAAAAGTATTTTTTTGAATAGTGAAAGTAATATTTTGGATGGTCTTCCAGGTAAGATATCTTGGAGGTAGATAAGAAAGTATGCTAATAGAATATACAAAGAATTCTTTTACCAAAAAAAAAATTAGCATTTCAATGTCAACTTATGATGCAATTTATGAGAATGTTGAAAATGAGAAATTTAATGAAAAAGTTAGGCATTTATGAGAAACAAAAATAAAAAAGATGCATCAGTTAAACATGTTATATCTATTGTTGCTAGTTTCATTTAGTGTATTGGAAACATGAGTCGATCTAAAGATAAGAATGTAGCACGACGAGCTATAAGAACTGCTATAGTCAATAAAAACACTTTGGATAAAAGAATGGTAACAAATATCGGTGGAATTTTAACATGCATCCTAAAACATTGGTAAGAGAAGCAAAGAGAAGATTAAGTATCGAAAATGATCCAATCAACCATTGTTGGAGTTTTAGTGGGAGATTCCTATGATCTAAAATGAAATTAAATCTTTGGTTGAAAAGTATTGGAATGATAATACAAGGGTATCATCTAATTCTATAGATGTTTTGAAATTAAGAGTGGGTTGTAAAATTTGTGATCCTCATCTAAAACACCTATTAGCCACCACCCAAACTGAATTTTAGACAAAAATTTTAGATAAGGTTGTGTTACATGGACATATTACCTTTAGTCAAAGATCATTTGAAAAATTTGAACCTTGGTATGTGAAAATAAATAAGCAACGAATATCTTGTTGCTATAAAGCACGTGTTCAATTTCATTATTACTATGATGTTTTTTATATATACGTTGTACTTTACATGCTAACATCACTATGCAGGATTGTGGTATTAATATACCACCTCAAACAATCAAGGAGTTTGTAGCAGTTTTTTTTGTGAAAGAACTAATAGGCAATTATTATTTTTAAGTTGTATTTTGGGACAGTGCACTACTTGGGGTAAATTTGCATTATTAGAAAAATGTATGCATGAAACTAGTGAAAATGATTTTGGCCAACAATTATTGGATGTTAAAAGATTTAAGAATGTTGAGTATCCTTTAAAAGATGGGAAAATTGGAAAGCGATGCAAATTAATCACAGAAAAACTTAGTGTACATGCATTCAGTTCAGAATTCAAGAGTAAGATCGTTCCTAAATATGTGAAATGTACTCTCAATATGCTAGATGGCTTTATGGTCAATTTTTCATTTGTAGAAATACATTTCTAGTTGGTACTATACTATCAGTAGTTGACTTTACAAAAAACTATACTCTTGCTCCACAAGAGGAAACTCACGATCAATACTAATTCAATGCAAGTCGCTATGTATGTTCATATTGTTTTTAGACATGCACATGATAGTATAGAGGATGATAGAAAAATTTCAGGGAGAATCATTTCTATTTGAGTGATAATCGGATGCACTCGTCAGAGTTTGTTTAGTACTGCTTTGAAAAAAATTATATTAATTTTAGAAAAGGGGAAATCCAGAGGAGAGAACATTTCATATGGCCAGATTATTGTGCATGACAATTCAAGAATGCTCAAAATTTGTATTGGCTTAGTAGGGCTCACAAGGAAACCAATATACAAAATATGTGGAGTTTTTATGAAGTTGGAGTTGGTGCATGTGTTGAAAGAATTATGGATAGAGAGAAATTAAAATTTGAGGATGCAGCCAAATTTAAAGATGCATGTGCTATTCTGGATTGGTGCAATTCAAAATTATTTGTACAATCAAACAAGAACTCTAGAATTAAATGATTCTTTTCATTAATCAAATAAAATGGGATTCCACCTAGACTTGATTATGATACAATTATTGGATCAACATCATGGCATTCATTTAAGAGTTTTGATGCAAGCACATGGACATTGTGGTCAAGAGAGCTTGCATGTTTTTATCAATTTTGCATTTCAGGTGATTGGGATGCATGTGAGAATAAAGAATGGGTCAAAGAATGGAAACAAAGATTACTGACACCTGCTCAAACATATGAGCAATATGAAACAACACTTGAAGACAATGATCAACTATTTGCATCAGAGGATTATGATCGAATTTCAGATCTTGTACAAGAAGGTAATTGCATTTTTTCATGTCACTTTAGATTTTAATATAATTACTGATCTAAGTTTATTATGGTATTTTTTTCTATAAGTTTATTTCACATGTCAATTAGCCATTTTATTTTAATTTTTAGGATATGTGTATGTTGTTATTGCACTAGAGAACAATTAAGAGGAAACAGAGTATTGGTTGACTATATGTGTTGAGACCAAACATAAGTTAGTACAACCTAGAGAAGATGATGATGATGGCTATCATTATGCTACAGGTTCGATTGTGGTTATTGGCACATGGTTATGAAAATACCTAACAAGGAAGAATGGTTTGCCTAGATTTGAAGACAACGAAATACATAAGAAGATTATTCACTGCTCACATTTGGTTGTGGCAACAAATATAAAGCTATCCAACTATAGTGGGAGACCTGCTAATAAAGAGTTGTGGTCAATTTTTATGGAAGAACATGAGACAATTATAGATGCACTACAGAAAAAAGAAGATGTTGATGGTACAATGGAATAAGTAAATATAGGTTAGTATAAATGTGAACTTCTATAATTTGGGATAACTTCATATATATAATTTATTTTATTTTTACATCACTTAAACATATCATAATCTTATTATTGATGTATTGCAGAAAATATAGGATGCATATAGTATAATGATATAAGTAAATACAAGTAAGTATATATGTGTACTTTTTTTATTTTTGATAACTTAATATATAATTTGTTTTTCTTTTAAATCACCTAAACATGTCCTAATCCTACACTCCCTTAGGAAATCCCAAATTTATACCCCCTTAAGACATCCTTGTTTTAGGTCCCCTTAAGACATCCTCATTTTAGGTCCCCTTAAGGAATCCCCTTAAGACATCCTAATTTTAGATCTCCTTAAGACATCCAAATTTTAGGTCCCCTTAATACACCCTAATTTTAGATCACCTTAAGACATCCTGATTTTAGGTCCCCTTAAGATATCCTAATTTTAGATCCACTCAAGGAATCCTCTTAGGCTATCATATCTATCACATCCTCAAACTACATATCCTAATCCTACACCACCTTAAGACATTCCCTTAAGAAGTCACCTCAAGAAATATACTCAAGGAACCCCCTCAAGTTCACCTTGAATTTTAATGTGACTCATTTGATTTTTGGTTTAGGTGTGTGACGATACCATTTTGTTCAAGAACTTAATGATTATGCTTTTTAAATTTGTTAAGCATGATCCTCTTACATTTGTACTTGGTTGTATATATTATACATGATTTTAGTTACATTTTTCTATTTGTATAAGATTTTAGTTACTTATTAAAGATTTATTCATTATTGCAAGTTTCTAGCTCTATGGTTAGGCTTATATTGTACGTCACTATATAAAGTAGAAGATCAAGTTTCTTCTCAAATTGTAACCAATTTTATTGTGTTATGTATGTTAGCACTATTCTCTAAAAATATTTCATATTTCAAAGTTAGTCTTTTCCCGCGTAATTGTTCTCAAAGCTTTGTCTTTTCATGTGAAAAGGGTTTAAAAATTATGTTAAGTCCTCGAGGTGTCACTTTTTATGCTTAGTCGTGCAGTCACGTTGTTTCCTTTAAGTGATCCTTTGGCTGTGCAAGTAAGCGATTCATTGGTTTGTCTGTAGTCGCACAATCATGATATTTTTATGATGTGTTGACTTGGTTATGTGAGTGAGCGACCAAGTTGTCAAAAGTGTTTATCGTGCAGTCGTGGTGTATCTTTAACATCAATTTTTTAGACTGTGATTGTGCGAGTTGAGAAAAATTGAGTCATCACTCACTCGTCAAGGTCTTTGGTCTGTCATTTTCTAGTTGTGTGAGTGAGCGGGCGGTTTAGAAAATGTCTATTGTGCATCGTAATGTATTTTGGTTAATAACTTTTCAACTCGCGAGTGTGTGAGAGAGGAAGTAATTATGTTGTCGCCTACTCACTGAGGTAAATTGGCTTAAAGATTTTGTTGTGTGAGTATGCAACTAAGAAAATTCTTGTGTAAATTGCTCAGTCGCTAAGGTTTGTTGCATATTGTCTTTTGCTGCACGAGTGCGCAAGTCAGTTCCAAGTTAAATAGTCACTCACTCGTGGATGGTTTGTTCACTAAATATTTTTTTGTGCGAGTATGCGACCAAGTATGTTTTGACACATCTCTCACTCACCAATGGTTGGCACTTAAATATTTTTGGCGTACGACTATGCGACCAAGAGGAAAGGAGAAGTCATCGCTCACTCACGGTGGATGTTTCAGTTAACATTTTTCATCAGCGAGTGTGCGACCGAAGAAGATTTTTATGTCAGCGCTTAGTCGCGGTGTATTAGCAGTTAATGTTTTTAAATCCATGAGTGTGTGAGTAAAGGATTTTATGACTGTCACTCACTCGCTAAGGCTTAGCAGTTTATAGAATTTGGATCACGAGTGAGCAATGCGGTTAATGTATATTATAAAAGGGATCATCGCTTACTCACAAAGTTGAAGGATCAAATAAAAGGAGCATTGCGAGCATGCGACAGGATGAAGTTTCAAGTAGTGTTAAGTCATCGCTCACTCATGTGGGTTCAATAGAAATAAGATAAAGCAGAGAGAGTGTGCTACTAAAAAGGATAAATGAAATCAACGGCTGTCACTCACTCGTCGATTAATTTTGATTGTGAACAAGGATGCAGCGAGTGTGCGATTGAATAAAAGAAAGAGTTATTTCTCTCACTCGCACAGAAATTATTTGATGAGTATAGCAAGTGTGTGAAAACTTGCCATCTATCCTCTTCCTAGTTTTAAATGCAAAAAGGGAAAGAAATACACAGTTTGTTCCAGCGAGGATACGCAAGTTTGAATTAATGGCACCGCTAGTTGCAGAAGCTAATGGCATGATCTTGAAAGTGTGAGAAGTTGTAGTAAAGAATACAAGATGTCGATTTGATGGGCTATAAGTATTTCTAATTATGCACTCTTTCTGTACAATTCTCATATTCTTCCTTTGTTATTTTTTAGCGAATTACAGGGAGCAATTATGAGGAGATCAAATTTGAGCAAGAAAGATGAGTCAAGCTACTACAAGTGTAGTTTCAAAGGGGTCGAGAAAGAAAGAAACTATAGTGAAGAAATATACAGAGGAGTTTGTGGATATTTTTCCTAGAACATCTATTGCAAACAATGAAAATCATGCAGAGTGGAAGGACAAGTGGTGCAAATGCAGAAACCTTGTTACTCTCAATTACTTAGGTAATTCTTTATTTCATTACTTTTGGAACAATAGGGTTAAGTCAGCCCCTATTTGCAATCCCTAGAATATGAACATGGAAAAGTTAATTATTCTTGGTGTATACATTGATGTGGACTTAATCAAAGAGCTAGCTAAGAGCTATTTCCCAGTGGATAGGGTGATTAGAAAAAAGAATAAAGAATCCCTAGTGGCTATAAACAAACGATTAGTAGCAGAGGTTTTGAGGATTACCGGTGCACTGTGTGCCAAAATTTATTTGGAAAAGATACAAGTTGATTATGAGAAATGGGAGATACTCATAAAGAAACATGAGATGCCCAAATTTATGCCTAGGGTAGATAGACATATGGTGGTGATTCCGGGTAATATAAAGCCACCTTTTGACTTATCTCTATTCCACCATTATATCAAGTGTATAGCGTATGGTCTATGTAGGGTGTTGGGTTTTGATGGAGATTCTATTATTAATGTTGATGTACTCATGATGGCCATGGATATCCAAAATCCAAAATTTAATTATGATTATGACTATGTGGGGTATATAGTTGAGGCTATACATAATGCATTAGTGGAAATACAATCAGACAATCCTGTGCCTACTTTTAAACATTATTCACACTTAATGTTTATGATTCTCTACTACAACAAGGCCTCCATGGATAAGGAATTGAAGTTGTTTGATTCAGAATATGGTGTTGAGATGTTAATTAAAAGGTGGACCCAGGTATGGGATAGTTCTTTTGTGAATTCTTATTTTGTCTACTTTCATAATTAGATTGTTGATCCAATTCTAGATTTATAGGGATTAAGAAGGGATAGGTTGCCATTTGATATTAAAAGGTTATTAAGAGGATGGCAGTTCATTCAAGATTGGAAAATTAGCCATAATTGGGGTGATTACTTTTTCCTTGATGAGTTTACTGTCATTAGGGTATATGGTTTCTCATAGCCACCTCATGTTCTCCCCAAATTTGTTCCCCTTAGAACTGCTTTTGTAGAATTTATATGACAAATTACTTCACTACTACATTTGGGGCCAAATTTTGACAGAAGTTTCTGATGGGTAACTTTTTCTTACGAATTTGGTGTTTTTTTTTGTAATAGGCCCTGATGATGTCGGTATTCTAATGGGTGTTTAATTAACCATCAAAATTCTGACAGATTCGGGGTATACATTAAAAAAAAAAGTGAAACAGCCTCATCATTTTTATTTCAATTGGAGAGCGGGAGAAAAGGAGCAACAGCTGAGCGCGGGAGAAGGTATGTGATTTCTTCATCTTTCAAGCCTCTGGCATCATATTTGAATGCATTTCATTTTATTGTTGAGGGAGTTGCTCTCTGAAATGACCGCATTCTACTGGTGTCATGCCCTAGCCAATGCTTTATCTCTATTATTTGATGTTATTGGTGCTTGTGCTCAAGGATATCGATTCACTGTATTCAAATGTTTGGATTCAC
>MU225134.1:817968-831259 GCA_018584345.1 Thuja plicata
CATTGCATTAGCTCATCAAATCCGGGGATTTGAAAGAATTTAATAGAATATTTTCATGACAATGTATATTATTTAAGTTGATGTTGCACAAATTTATCTACTTCGCGCACTTGTATACTATGAAGACGGCGATAAAGAAGCATCTCCTACCATGGCCATGCTTCTTTATCACCATCCTCATAGTCTACAAGAGCGCGAAGTAGATAAATTTGTGCAATGTCAACTTAAATAATATACGTTGTCATGAAAATATTCTATTAAATTCTTTAAAATCCCCAGATTTGATGAGCTAATGAAAGGTAAAACATTCTGTCAATAATATAGACCGAAGAAAGAGAGAACCTATGATGGTCTCTTGAGCTGTTTTATCTTTAATGTGCATATCCATCGGTTTTTTGACATTTCATAATTAATTTCCGATAGCAGTGCTATACCTTCGACAGATAAAATGTCAGAGAATCATAATTTACGACAATTCTTCTGATAGTAATGCTATACGTTCGATAGGGCAACCTGTCGAAGAAACGCTGCATGACTGTCGCTATTCCGACAGTTAAAGTGTCGCAAATAGAAATTTTTCAACAGAAACTTTGACAGTAATGATATATATCTGACAGGTATATCTGTCGGAATTAGGTGGAAACTGTCGATATTCCAATAGTTATAATGTCGGAAAGGATATGTTTTTGACAGTTATTTCTAATAGACATTATATATTTTTGATAGGTCGTGGTGTCGAAATTCTGATGGATGAACCGTAGGAAATTCCATAACGAAGTTGTTTTCATGTGCAAGTTTCTGATGTGATGTGGTGTCGGTAAACTGATGGATGTGTCTTCTATCACAATTTCCTACGCAAAAACGGCGACGGACTCATGTGTCAAAATACTGACAAATGAGCGTTGGAAATCTAACAAATGGCCGTCAAAATTTGACCTCAAATATACTAGTGCTTGGATGGATCAAGAGTTTTTATAAGGTCATAAGAAAGGTACCTTTGTCCCTAGGTTATGGGTGGGGTGTGATTTTTCTATTGGGAAAAAGGTTTTTGAGATGATTAATGGCTTCTTAAAGTAGTATAGAATGTCCACCACAGTTGCTAGGTTCTGTGACCCAGATCAATTTGTAAAGATAGCCTTGAAAACTATGACCCATTGGAAAAATGTGAGAGATCTTGAACCCTTAGATAAGGAAGATGTTGTTAGAAACAAGATGAACATAATTGAATTCCAAGAGAGAAGAATAAAATGGAAAGACCTCATGAGGGTGGAAATTGAGTGGAGGGAATCAGATACCACATTTTCTAGTTTCTTTCCTGATACCCCATACTTGCAGAGGATTGAGAAAATGTTAGAATCATATGAAAACCTGATGGCACAAGTGCCAAAATTTAGTGAGGAGGATGTATAGTCTCAGGGATCTCCACATACAGTGACTTTGCATGATGAGAAATGTCTAGAAGAAGAAGCAGAGGCCACTTCTGCGTGGGAACCACCTAGTAAGAAATTAAAAAAACATAGCATAGAATGGTGCAAGATAGAAAAATCATGGCCAAGGCAGTGGTGACCATGCATGGAAAGTATTTTAGAAAAATCAAAAAACAATTGCAAAAGGGGCCACATGATGAAGATCAAGAAGAAAGTCAGATGATCCTAAATGCAGAAATGGATGAAAGGATAATGATGGCTAATGAATTCATTAAGGATGATGAGTTTATCAAATCTAAATAATTCAAGAGTTTCTTGATCAAATTGAAGCAAAAGGACTTAAGGCGGAATTTAATAACAGGGGAAGGGAAAGAAGAAAAGAATGAAGAAATTGTAAGGACACTTCAAGAGTATGATCTTGAGAGTGAGCTAATAGTTGTGGATCATGCTAGACTCTTGGTACAAAATAGTGGAGTGTTACTAATGCCTGATTGGGATTTACAATCCACCTTCATCATTGATCAGATTAGAAGGAAAGATAACCCCATGTTCAAAATAGAGTTTGAAATAGATGAGGTATTGAGAGGATCAGGTTTTGATCCTAAATCTAAAACTCTGGCCATTTGGTCTCTTGCCCCTGCTACATAAAATCCCCTGGTCTTGAGTATAAGGGAAGAAATGAAAGCAGACAGAATGACCTGAAACTTGCAGAATACCAATAACACGGAGATTTCCCAACTAATGACCCAAGTTTCATTTATAAACTTGGAAAAAATAGAGGATTTATCCAAAAGATATGAACAGACTTTTGGTCAGATGATGGCTTGGGCCAAGAATCATGAAGAGGTTATGGTTCATAACCATACCTTGGAAGAAGAAATAGAGAATTTAAAGAAAGAATTGGATGAAAAGAGGACAGATGAAATTCCTCAGGTGGTTGAAAAGGAAAAGGTAGGTGGTGTAACAGAAACAAAAGGTGACTTAGCACCAGAGGAAGGCCAGACTGAGGAGCCATGAAAAGAGAAAAGTGACAGTGTTGTGTTTGTTATCCTTACTATCTTATAACACTGGGTTGGTGTTTTAAAATAGAAGACTGAAATGGTGCACACTTTATATGGTTCATTACAGGAAGCGTCCAAAATAGCTATAGAGGCCATGACATTTCTTGAGCCAACTTTCAAAACTTGGTCAGGAAGAAGTAGATTGATGGATAAGTTAAAGACAACAATGTTGTATAGTGATGATTTCCCTGATAAAGTAACAGAAACCATTGAGATGGTAAATGATCTGAATGTTACTTATGCTTTATTTAATGGTAAAGGTGAACTGACAAATAATAAGTTGTAGTTGTTTGGTGATCAATGTCATGCACTTATTCCCAAGATTTATGATGATGTTGATGCTCTGAAGCCACAGCCAGAATGGGAGAAGGAATTTGATGAAATATGGAAGGCTGATAATGTCAAACACAATATAGAGAAGGATACAGGTGCAAGTTACTATAATGATCTGATTGATAACCTATTCAAAGTGGATGTGGACATGACAAAATTCATTGCTAAGTTGAAGAACATTGTAGATGCCAGGTGGACAGAAGCCTTGGCTAAGCTGGAGCAGGAGAAGACTTTTGGTTGGCTCACCGACAAGGAAGTGAACAAGTGGGAAGCAAAGCTGAAAGGATAGAGATATTTTCAAAGCACAAACAACTTCGGTTCAAACTTCGTAGATATTATGCCACCCGTGTTCTATTTCCAAGTTATTATTTTGTCAATTTTAAAGTTGTTGCAATATTTTATAATCTTTCCCATGTAGTCTGAAGCCTGTTGCATCCTTAAGCTATAAAAGGATTCAAGACTACTGGGAAAAGGATAGTCATTTTTTCATTTGGAAATACAATTGTATTGTACAAACTTTGGTTTGAGACCAATTATCTGATACGGGTTTTGAAATTTTACTATTGAATGTAATAACTCTTTTTGATATGAATACAAATGAAAATCCATCAATAGTTTCTAAACTTATGATGAGCATTTGTCTTCATTATTATGTTCTGAGTTTTGTTTAAATTGAGTAATTAAGGATTGTTCAATTTATATGTCTGTCAGGAAGATTTTGAAATTATCTTAGGTGTTATTTCAAGGAAAGATTAAATTTCCTTAGGGTTATTTCAGTGAAACTTGGGGTATATAATGAATCTAATGTTTATCTTAGCATATGTGTGGGTTGATATACAAAGTATATCTATTTTTTGTTCAGATATGTAGTTGTTTTAAGTTTATGTCTATGGAAAATGGTTATGAATGTTAAGAGTGACTTTGATGCCCTAGGATAAAACACTGGTCTTTTATTCATTTGGAGTGGGTGGCTATCACCATAAAATTGATCTTTATCATTCTATTTTAGTTTTTCAAATAAATGTTACATAAGTTAAAATCTGTAACTCCACTATGCACTTGATGGAATAAATTGTCATAATTTGAATATCCCAAGTGAAAAAGGGTAAACCCACCTGAGGTTGTGGAACTCAAAGTGTAGAGATTTTGAAAACCCTTTTTTCATTCTTTTTCTTTCTTGATCAATGTTTGGGAAAATAGAACAAGCTTACACGAATTATTTTATGTGTTAGCAAGAAAAGGAACTAACAAAAAATGGCGACTCTACTGGGGAGTTCAAGGAAGAAACACATCTAAAGGTTATTTTGAAGCTCTTGTTTCATGAAAGTTAAATCCTTGAAATCCAATTTATGAAATCACAAGTTGTATGCTATATCTCATTGTTACATTCTTTAGTGTCATTTTTGAAGTGAAATCTCATTATTTCATTCCCAATAATATTTGGGTGGCGACTCCGGGTAATTGGTTATAGTATTTCTAAGGGGAACATTAGAAGATCAAGTGTTAGGGGATATCATTTTGGTTAGAATGAAAAATACAAAGGCATACACAAAGGACCACCCTCAAGTTTTATTAGAGAGTGATGTTCTTAAAAATCCTAGAAGAAATTATTCTAGGAAGGGAGATTCTCATAATAACACTTCTTGGAAACCTAGGTCTGTAGGTTCAAGTCAGCCTTTAGGTACAATTCCTGAGAAAGACACAAGTGTACCTCTGAATCCTGAGTCTGAGACCATGGGTTATTATGATGATTTGTTTGATACCCCTAAACCCAAAAGTGTATTACAACAAAAGGGGGGAACATCGAACCAATACATGGGGAATTTTTCTCGAAGTTCATCAGATATCCCTTATGAACGAGTCGAAAATAAAGGGGAGGATAATCTGATGAATATATATGATTCTTCCAATTCTAACATAGAAGAAGTCCTTAGGGAGAATGATCTTTTGAAAAAGGAACTAAAATAATTAATGCTTATCAAGCAGAGAAATGATAAGGCTAGACAAGAGCAAATTGTAAATGCTATTACTGAGAGGGAAATTTTGAAGAAACAGGTTGCCCAATTGAAATTGGCAGATCAACATGCAAAGGAAGGATTTCATGGTTTAAATAAAGAGATTTTTGGAGATGTAGATACCCTGAGAAAAGAGCTCCAAGAGATTGAAAACCTGTTGAAGAAAAGTGATTATGAGAATAAGGAACCTATATTGAGACAAGTTCTTAGTTATGAAACTCAAAAAACTCCTAAGGGTCAAACCTCTTCACAAGATATACTAGAAACTAATGGTAGACAGACAACTTTTGAAAGAGGAAAACAAAAGGTCACTGGTGTACAATTTGTTGAACCTAATATTGAAGAAGGAATGTATCAAAATCTTTTCTCACTTGATATAGAATTGGAGAGGGCTAGAAAGGCCAAAGATGATATTTCCAAACAACTAGAAAAAGCAGAATTAGAAGCTGCCTCTTCAAAAATGAGAAGAAAAATTACTTTCCTAAATGCCTCCACTCACACTAATATGACAAGTAATACTACCTCAGCTACTCAAACCATGCATGGATCTACTTCTAGGACTCAAAATACTAGTGCAAATGCCCAGATATTGGGTACAACTCAAGGATTTGCATCATAGTCAGGAGGAAGTGGACTGGGTGGAATTACTGGTCATCAAAATATAGGCACTGGTAGTAGTGGCCCTAATATTGGCACAAATTTTTGGAGGAGGCCTATTCATTTCGAAAGATATAGGCAACTATTTTTTGATGGTATCTCGGGTCAGCCTAATGCTATCCCTAATGAGATTAGAGATAAGATTCCCAATTTAGTGTGAACAATGCTATAATAGGTGAAGAGCATCTGAAGGTATTCACTGATATAATGAATAATTATGAAGTTGAAGATGAAGATATTGTGATGAAGTTATTTGTGCAATCATTGGTTGAGGATGCAAGAGATTGGTATCAAGGATTGTCTAATAATAGTATCTATCCATGGGATGAGTTTGTTAGATGTTTCAAAGAGCAGTATGGTGATAAGATAAATTTTGGTTTCATGTTGAATGAGTTCAACAACATGAAGAAGTTTCAAAATGAGAGCATAGCTTAGTTCAATATAAGATTTAAAAAGGCTATCTATAAATTGTTTCAAGTATTGAGATTGGATGAGAATGTCTGCCTCACCACATATTGCAATGCTTTGGATAGAAAGACATCATACTTGTTGAGATATAAAGATCCTCATACCATGAGGGATGCCTATAAAATGGCCATAAATATAGAAAGTAATAGAAGAGCTTCTGGAAAGCTTGGCAAGAGGGATGACAATAGACTCTGGAAAGAATCAAAACCACAGTCCACCAAGAATCCCAAAGAGGAAGATAAAATGGATACACTGGTAAGTGTGGTAAAAGACCTTACTGCAAAAGTAGACAAAAATGAAAAGGGATTCCAAAATAATAGGCAGAAGTATTAGAGGCAAGAGAAACCTTATAGAATGCATGACTTTCCTTACAAAACTAATTGGAAAGATGGAAAGTGTGTGTCAGAGGAATCAAGTGATACTAGGAATAAAGATGTGTTTGATCCTCTAAAAAACAACAACACACACAATGTAGAGAATATTCCCTGGTGTATGGCCTACAATATGCCTCATTCCCCTTTTAAGTGTGCAGTTTTCCCAAGGCATGATAGAATCACATGAAAATGTTGGAACATAAGAAGGACAACATGATAAAAAGCCTTCAGTAAACATGTGTGGATTCACTATTAAAGATGATAATGGTGAATTAGAAATTGAATCAGAGGAAAGTGAATCAGAGGATTATCCATTTCTTAATGGATAATATTTTGACTAAATTTGGTGTGCCTACTAGACTAATCATGGATAATGCCATGTGTTTTAGATCTGAGGAGTTTAAGGACTTGTGTGAAGATTATGGGATTATTGTATCTTATTCCTCACCCTATCATCCTCAAAAAAATGGGTAGGCTAAGTCCAGTAATAAGAGTATAATGAAGATCATTAAAAAGACTTTGGATAATAATAAGAAATCATGGCACTCAAAGTTGAAGTTAGCCCTTTGGGCTGATAGGATAACAGTAAAAAGAGAAATAGGGGTTTCCCCATTTGAGATGGTATATGGAACTTAGGCAAGATTGCCTCTGAATAATTTGTTACTTGTATATAAATCCTTACAAGAAGAAGAAATTGAAATGCAAGAACCCATGATGGATAGGGTGGTTGAATTGGTAGAATTGGAGGAAATTAGAGCTAAAGCACACAAGAGGAACCTAAAAATTCAACAGCAGTCAAAGTACTTATTTGATAAGAGGTAAACTGAGAGAAAGTTTCAGGTAAATGATATGGTGTTGCAGTGGAATGCAAGGAAAGAAGAAAAGGGTAAGCATGGAAAGTTTGAGTCATTATGGCTTGGCCCTTTTGTCATTTAGGACTTTCATGGAAAAGATTCATATTATCTTGAAGATTTTGTTGGTGAGATACAGGAATTGCATGTTCATGGACAATTCCTAAAGTACTATTTCTCATAATCTTACTCGTCCATGCACAGTAGTTTAGGTTTCCCTGTTTTAAGCTTTGGTTGTGTTGTGTGTGTATGTACAATTTTGTTTTAGGGTTTGGTCTGTGTCCCAAATTTTTGGTTTCTAATGTTAATCTTGCAATTAACTTTCCCCAGACGGAGCCATTATTATCACTATTCTCTGAAAATATTTCATATTTCAAAGTTTGTCTTTTCCCTCATAATTGTTCTTAAAGCTTTGTCTTTTCATGTGAAAAGGGTTTAAAAATTATGTTAAGTCCTCGAGCTGTCACTTTTTATGCTTAGTCGCATTGTTTCTTTTAAGTGATCCTTTGGCTATGTGAGTGAGTGATTCATTGGTTTTTTTGCGGTCGCACAATCATGACATTTTTATGATGTGTTGACTTGGTTATGCAAGTGAGTGAACGAGTTGTCAAAAGTGTTTATTGCATAGTCATGGTGTATCTTTAACATCAAGTTTTTAGACTATGAGTGTGCGAGTTGATAAAAATTAAGTCATTGCTCACTCGTCGAGGTCTTTGGTTTTTCATTTTCTAGTTGTGTGAGTGAGCGAGCGATTTAGAAAATGTCTATCGCACAATCGCGGTGTATTTTGGTTAATAACTTTTCAGCCCACGAGTGTGCGAGTGAGGAAGTAATTACGTTTTTGCCTACTCGCTGAGGTAAATTAGCTTAAATATTTTGTTGTGTGCGAGTATCCAACTAAGAAAATTCTTGTGTAAATCACTTAGTCACTAAAGTTTGTTGCATATTGTCTTTTGTTGTGCGAGTGCGCGAGTCAGCTCCAATTTAAATAGTCACTCACTCAGAGATGGTTTGTTCACTTAAGATTTTTTTGTGCAAGTATGCAACCAGGTGTATTTTGACTCATCGCTCACTTGCCAATGGTTGGCACTTAAAAAAATTTGGCGTGCAACTATGCGACCAAGAGGAAAGGAGAAGTCATCGCTCAGTCACAGTGGATGTTTTACTTAACATTTTTCATCAGCGAGTGTGCGACCAAAGAAGATTTTTATGTCAGCGCTCAGTCGTGGTGTATTAGTAGTTAATATTTTTCAAGCTGCGAGTGTGTGAGTAAAGTATTTTATGAATGTCGCTCACTCGCTAAGGCTTAGCAGTTTACACAATTTGGATCGCAAGTGAGAAATGTGGTTAATGTATATTCTAAAAGGGATCATTGCTCACTCACGAAGGTGAAGGATCAAATAAAAGGAGCATTGCAAGCATGCAATAGGATGAAGTTTCAAGCAGTGTTTAGTCATCGCTCACTTGCACGGGTTCAACAGAAATTAGATAAAGTAGAGTGAGTGCGCGGATGAAAAGGCTAAATAAAAGCAATGGTTGTCGCTCACTCGCCAATTGATTTTGATTATGAACAAGGATGTAGTGAGTGTATGATTGAATAAAATAAATATTTGTGTCGCTCACTCGCACAGAAATTTTTGAACATTTGATTGGTACAGGGAGTGTGCGACAACCTGCCATCTATCCTCTTCCTAGTTTTAAATGAAAAAAGGGAAAGAGATACATAGGCTATTCCAGCAAGGATATGAAATTTTTAATTAATGGCAGCGCTAGTTGCAGAAGCTAACGACATGATCTTGCAAGTGTGAGAAGCTATAGTAAAGAAGACAATCTGTCAATTTGATGGGCTATAAGTATTGCTGATTATGCACTCTTTCTGTACAATTCTCATAATCTGCCTTTGTGATTTTTGAGAAAATTACATGGAGAAATTATGAGGAGATCAAATTTGAGCAGGAAAGATGAGTCAAGCTACTACAAGTGCAGTTTCAAAGGGGTCGGGAAAGAAAGCAGCTACAATGAAGAAATATACAAAGGAGTTTGTGGATATTTTGCCTGGAACATATTTTGAAAATAATGCAAATCAAGCAGAGTGGAAGGACAAGTGGTGCCAATGCATAAACCTTGTTACTCTCAATTACTCAAGTAATTCTTTATTTCATTACTTTTGGAACAATAGGGTTAAGTCAGCCCCTATTTGCAATCCCTAGAATATGAACATGGCAAAGTTAATTATTATGGTGTATACATTGATGTGGACTTAATCAAAGAGCTAGCTAAGAGCTATTTCCCAATGGCTAGGGTGATTAGAAAAAAGAATAAAGAATCCCTAGTGGATATAAATAGATGATTAGTAACAGAGGTTTTCAGGATTATCAGTGCACTGTGTACCAAAATTGATTTGGAAAAGATACAAGCTGATTATGAGAAATGGGAGATACTCATAAAGAAACATGAGATGCCTAGATTTATGCCTAGGGTAGATAGACATCTGGTGGTGATTTTGAGTAATATAAAGCCACCTTTTGACTTATCTCTATTCCACCATTATATCAAGTGTACAGCGTATGGTCTATGTAGGGTGTTGGGTTTTGATGGAGATTCTATTATTGATGCTGATGTACTCATGATGGCCATGGATATCCAACTTCCATAAGTTAATTATGATTATGACTATGTGGGGTATATAGTTGAGGCTATACATAATGCATTAGTGGAAATACAATCAGACAACCCTGTGCCTACTTTTAAACATTATTCACACTTAATGTTTATGATTCTCTACTACAAAAAGGCCTCCATGGATAAGGAATTGAAGCTGTTTGATTCAAAATATGGTGTTGAGATGTCAATTAAAAGGTGGACCCAAGTATGGGATAGTTCTTTTGTGAATTCTTCTTTTGTCTACTTTCATAATTGGATTGTTGATCCAATTCTAGATTTATTGGGAGTAAGAAGGGATAGGTTGCCATTTGATATTAAAAGGTTATTAAGAGCATGGCAGTTCATTCAAGATTGGAAAATTAGCCATAATTGGGGTGATTTATTTTTGTTTGATGAGTTTATTGTCATTAGGGTATATGGTTTCTCATAGCCACCTCATGTTCTCCCCAAATTTGTTCCCCTTAAAATTGCTTTTGTAGAATTTATATGGCAAATTACTTGGATGGATAAAGAGTTTTTATAAGGTCATAAGAAAGGTACCTTTGTCCCTAGGTTATGGGTGGGGTGTGATTTTTCTATTGGGAAAAAGGTTTTTGAGTTAATTAATGGCTTCTTAAAGCAGTGTAGAATGTCCACCACAGTTGCTAGGTTATGTGACCTAGAACAATTTGTAAAGATGGCCTTGAAAACTATGACCCCTTGGCAGACTGTGAGAGATCATGAACCCATAGATGAGGAAGATATTGTTAGAAACAAGATGGACAGAATTGAGGTCCAAGAGAGAAGAAGAAAATGGAAAGACCTCATGAGGGTGGAAGCTGAGTGGAGGGAATCAGATATCACAATTTATGGTTTCTTTCTTGATACCCCATACTTGCAGAGGATTGAGAAAATGTTAGAATCGTATGAAAACCTGATGGTACAAGTGCCAAAATTTAGTGAGGAGGATGTACAGTCTCAGGGATCTCCACATACAGTGACTTTGCATGATGTGAAACATCTAGAACAATGTCAAGAAGAAGAAGAAGAAGAAGAAGAAGAGGCTGGTGAAGAGGCCGCTTTTGCTAGGGAACCACCTAGTAAGAAACAAAAAATAGAGCATAGAATAGTGCAGGCTAGAAAAAGCATGGCCAAGGCAGTGGTGACCGAGAATGGAAAGTATTTTAGAAAAATCAGAAAAAAAAAACTACAACAGGGGCCACAGGATAAAGATCAAGGAGAAAATGAGATTATCCTAAATACAGACATGGATGAAATGATAATGATGGCTAATGAATTCATTAAGGATGACGAGTTTATCAAATCTGAAGAATTCAAGATTTTCTTGATTAAATTGAAACAAAAGGACTTAAGGCATAATTTAATAATAGGGGAAGGGAAAGAAGAAAAGAATGAAGAAATTGTAAGGACACTTCAGGAGTATGATCCTAAGAGTGAGCTAATAAATGTGGATTAGGCTAGACTCTTGGTACAAAATAGTGGAGTGTTAGTGATGCCTGATTGGGATTTATGCCTGATTGGGATTTACAATCCACCTTCATCATTGATCATATTAGAAAGAAAGAGAACCCCATGTTCAAAATAGAGTTTGAAATAGATGAGGTATTGAGAGGATCAAGTTTTGATCCTAAATCTAAAACTCTGGCCATTTGGTCTCTTGCCCCTTCTACACAAAAGCCCCTAGTCTTGAGTACAAGGGAAGAAATGAAAGCAGAAAGAATGATTTTGAACTTGTAGAATACCAGTGACACAGAGATTTTCCAACTAATGACCCAAGTTTCATTTATGAACTTGGAAATGATGACATGTAACTGATTGAATGTTTGATAATGTTAAGTTGAAGATGATGCAAGACATTAAATCAGTTAATGGTTTGTATTTTCATTAATTTCAACACTTGATATCATCTATATAGTCATGTACATAATGCCAAAGACTTCAGAGAATCAATGAAATAAATATTATGCTTTCAGCAATGCATAAAAGTCAATTATTCACTAAGTGACAGACAACACCGATGGAGTGCACACCATCGGTAAAGGCAAAGAAAAGTTACAGTGATGCCCGATGAGAAGATGACACTATTGCCCGATGAAGCAAAATCATAGTGATACCCAATGGATGGAGATCCTAAAGCTAATTGGAGTTACACCGATGGAACTGGCAGTTATCACCGACAACTAACTGCAGTTGACCAACAGAATAGAGAGTTCAAAAAATGACAAAATATCTAGCTGGCAGAGCTTAAGGATAGACTTAACTGGTTGTTTTATTTGTTTTATTCAACCAGATTTAAGTAATTGATTTAAAGAAGATTTGTACAGTTGGCAAGAAGATAACTACGAGATAAATCAGGAGTTAAAGCTGTAAATCAGATTGGCTGGATTGTTTTTTATGCCAAGAATCAAGAATCAAGAATTAAGGAATATCATGTCTATATAAGAGACAAGCATAATTCATTTCCGCAATCACAAGCAATCACATACACAGAAGGGGAGTGGATAGAAAGAGGATGTTGATGAGAAACTAGTGAAGGATAACTTCATACAGTCCTAATCAATCAAGCTGAAGGAGAGCTAAAGAATTCTGCAGACACCGACGAACAGTGAAGCATAGCATCACAGAGTAGAAAGTGTGGAGCACAAAGAATTGAATTGATACATTGATCAGAGAGGTATTGTACTTAAATAGATCTGAAAATCTACAATTCAAGTTGTATTAGAAACAAGTCATAATGTTTCAGTTTAACCATTGAAGCATCAAATCTCTTAACAGAGCAAGACTTAACCGTGTTCTATAATTGAGGTATATCCTAAAAGATTACCAAAAAGGTTGATTCATGAAAGTAGCATTGAATTTGCATAAAGCCTATTGACAGCCTAAGAATAAGGTTGATTCAAGGATGGTAGCAAGATTTGCCTAAAGCCTATTGACAGTCTAAGAAAGAGGTTGATTCAAGGATGGTAGCAAAATAGATGCCAGATACTAAGTGACAACCTCTATGTATAAAATCCTCTAACAAAGTCACACCTAAAAATGTGTTTGTAACCTTTAACAGGGTTGGCTCCTAACAGGGCTCACTTCAGAAGAGTGAAAATTTGGGGTACCGGTCCCAGTGGTTTTTCCCTTAACAGGGTTTCCACGTTAAAATCCATGTGTTATGTGTGTATGGTTTATTACTTTATTATTTTACATTTCACATATGCATTTCTAGATTGATTGGTATACTCTGCATATTTATTAAGTATCGGTAAATAGTTTTACTGCTTATCGGTTATCAAAGAGAACAAGAACAGACAAGGTAAACCGACAGACAGTCAAATATTATAAGTATTTCATGGCATGCATCTTGTAGGGACTTAATAATCTGAGGTGTATTGATTGGTGGTTAAAGATTAAAGGATAAAAGTTTTGAGGCCACTGATTCACCCCCCCCCCCCC
>MU225134.1:837893-889621 GCA_018584345.1 Thuja plicata
TTCACCCCCCCCCCCCCCCTCTCAGTTATTACTAACAGGAAAAAATAAAGGATTTATCCAAAAGATATGAACAAACTTTTGGCCAGATGATGGCTTTAGCCAAGAAGCATGAAGAGGTTATGGTTCATAACCATACCTTGGAAGAAGAAATAGAGAAGTTAAAGAAAGAATTGGATGAAAAGAGGACAGATGAAATTCCTCAGGTGGATGAAAATTAAAAGGTAGATCCTCCAACAAAAACAAAAGGTGACTTAGCACCAAAGGAAGGCTAGAAAGAGGAGCCATCAAAAGAGAAAAGTGACAGTGTTGTGTCTGTTATCCTTGCTATCTTACAACATCGAGTTGGTGTTTTAAAATAGAAGACTGGAATGGTGCACACTTTATATGGTTCATTATAGGAAGCATCTAGAACAGTTGCAGAGGCCATGGTATTTCTTGAGCCAACTTTCAAACCTTGGTCAGGAAGAAGTAGATTGATGGATAAGTTAAAGACAATAATGTTGTATAGTGATGATTGCCCTGATAAAGTAACAGAAACTATTGAGATGGTAAATGATCTGAATTTTACTTATGTTTTCTTTAATGGTAAAGGTGAATTGATAAATAATAAGTTTCAGTTGTTTGGTGATCAGTGCCCTGCACTTATTCCCAAGATTTATGATGATGTTGATGCTCTGAAGCCACGACCAGAATGGGAGAAGGAATTTGATGAAATATGGAAGGCTGATAATGTCAAACACAACATAGAGAAGAATATAGATGCAAGTTACTGCAATGATCTGATTGATAACCTGTTCAAAGTGGAGGTGGACATGACAAAATTCATTGCTAAGGCAAAGGTGATTGTAGATGACAGGTGGATAGAAGCCTTGTCTAAGCTCGAGCAAGAGAATAATTTTGGTTGGCCCACCGCCAAGGAAGTGAACAAGTGGGAAGCAAAGCTAAAAGGATAGAGAGATGTTTTCACAGGAGAAACAACTTCTGTTCAAAATTTGCGATATTATGCCACCCGTGTTATATTTCCAAGTTGTTATTTTGTCAGTTTCAAAGTTTTTGCAAGATTTTGTAATCTTTCCCATGTAGTCTGAAGCTTGTTGCATCCTTAATCTATAAAAGAATTCCAAGACTACTGGGAAAAGGATAGTCATTTTTCATTTGGAAATACAATTGTATTGTACAAACTTTGGTTTGAGACCAATTATTTTATAAGGGTTTTGAAAGTTTACTATTGAATGTAATAACTCTTTTTGATATGAATACAAATGAAAATCCATCAACAGTTTCTGAACTTATGATGAGTATTTGTCTTCATTATTATGTTCTGAGTTTTGTTTAAATTGAGTAATTAAGGATTGTTCAATTTATATGCCTGTCAGACAGATTTTTAAATTATCTTAGAGGTTCTTTCAAGGAAAGATTAAATTGCCTTAGGGTTATTTTAGTGAAACTTGGGGTATATAATGAATCTGATGATTATCTTAGCATATGTGTGAGGGTTGATATACAAGGTATATCTATTTTTTGTTCAGATCTATATTTGTTTTTAAGTTTATGTTTATGGAAAATGGTTATGAATGTTCAGAGTGACTTCAGTGCCCTAGGATAAAACAGTAGTCTTTTATTCATTTGGAGTGGGTGGCTATCACCATAAAATTGATCTTTATCATTCTGTTTTAGTTTTTCAAATAAATATTACAGAAGTTAAAATATGTAACTCCACTATGCACTTGATGGAATAAATTGTCATCATTTTAATATCCCAAGTGAAAAAGGGAAACCCACCCGAGGTTGTGGAACTCAAAGTGTAGAGGGTTTGAAAACCTTGTTTCTGTCATTCTTTTTCTTGCTTGATCAGTGTTTGGGAAAATAGAGAAAGATTACTGCAAGTATTTTATGTGTTAGCAAGAAAAGGAACTAACAAGGTCATACTAAACTTTATTCATGTTATTAATCTATCGAACTATTGAACAATTATCTTATTGTGTTTCCTTTTCAATGAACTATTTCAAATACTTTATATTTAAAAATGGTTTGTCATTTTGTTATCTTATTAAATACAAGTATCCTTTACATATATGATTGCTATTTGGATGTTCAATTTTTTGTATCTTGTTTAATATTATATTTTGTAGTACTTGTACACATACATGTACAAAGTATCTTAATATTCTATTAGATATGTAAAACATTTTAAATAAATATTATCAATCCATATACATATAATATAGATAATAAAGCACATGTAAATATGTATATCTAGTCCATTTGGTAAAACATGTAAATAAAGCATGTAAATATGTTAGGAAAATAAACAATCCATATGAATATGAGAATACATTTGATAATGCCACCAAACTTGTGTCTGTTGAAGAGAAAAAATAAAGAACCTAAGGATGATCCTTCTTCTACTAGTGTCCTTTTGGAGGACGATTTGGGAACCTTAGATTTTACACCACCTTATATTAGAGAGTACAAAGTTCAAAAACTCAAACGTCAATAGCCTAAACTTAACAAAGAACCTATAACATCAACACCTCTTTGAGACGAGATTAGTAATAACTTTGTTGGTGCTTCCACAAGTGAATCTTTAGAAATTATAAAACCTATTTGTTATGACATAGTGACTCATGAAGCATTGTTAACTCTTTCGGATATGGCTTTTCATTATGGTACTAGTTATAATTTATTAGAAAAACATGGATTCAATGGAAATGAATGTGGAAAATATAAATAAGGAATTTGAGCGCCCTTAGACAACAATAGAAATGAACATTCTTAAGGATTATATTTTAATCCTTATAAGAAGCCACAACTCGTTACTCTCAATGTTAACTTGATATCTCTTTTGACCCTTTGAAAGTTTTGAATCCTCATCTAATCAATTTTGATCAACAATCCTCTTTAGATACCTTTAGTACTGATGATGTTTTAGATGAATTCTTGAGGGCATATGATGATCTTCCTCCTTTTCATCACAATAGGAGATTGCCTTATTATTTGAATGTTGAAGTATACTTTTGAAAAGAGACTATTTCTAAACATGTTTTTTCTTTTCCTATGGACGTCTCTCAAAAGAGTAATATTTTGATTATTGGTACCATTGATGTGCAAATGGATCCTTATAACACTGAAAAAATTATTAAAATTAGAAAATGTCTAGATAAGGATGAACAAACAGACCTTACTCCTCTTCTTCTTGAATCCTCTGATGTCTTTGCTTGGGCTTATTATGATATGCCTGGTATTGACCCTAAATTTGTCATGCATAACATTTTCCTTCTTCATAATGTGAAACCAGTCAAAAAACAGATACGCAAGATGAATCCTAGTATTGTTCTTCTTGTGAAAGTTGGAATTAAAAATATCCTTGATGTTAGTTTTATCGATCCTATTGATTACTCTCCATGGATCTCAAACATTATTGTTTTATTGAAGGGTGACAATAAAATCCAAGTGTGTACTAATTTCTGTGACTTAAAAAAAGTTTCCTTGAAGGATGATTTCCCTCTCACTAACACTAACATGATTATGGATTCAACGGCAAGACATTCTTTATTATCTTTCATGGATGGTTTTTCTAGCTATAATCAAATCTTCATTCCTACTCACGATCAATACAAAATTGCTTTTATTACTCCATGGGGAAAATTTTATTGGGTTTTCATACCCTTTGGATTGAAAAATGTGGGAGCTACATATCAACGTGTTATGACCCTTATCTTTCATGATTACATCCATAAGATTCTTGAAGATTATGTTGATGATATTCTTGCCAAGTCTATTTCTCGTAAGGATCGTGTGCTTATTCTTAGACAAATATTTAAATGAATGCATAAATATAACATGCATTTGAATCCCTAGAAATGCACTTTTGGTGTAGACAGTGGAAAAATTCTTGAATTCGTAATTTCAAACAAGGGTATTGAGGTGGATACTGAAAAGATTGATGTTATTATTAATGTCATGTCCCAAAAACTTTTTACAAGTTTGTAGTTTACAAGGTAAATTACAAGCTATTCGTCACTTTGTATACTTGGTGGATCATATGATTCCTTTCACTTCCTTTTTAAAGAAACACTCTACTTTCTCATGGAATGATGATTGTAAACAGACATTTGAATAATTCAAACAATATCTTGCCAATCCTCCTATCTTACAATGTTTTCAACGTAGTCAACCATTCTTTCTATACACTTTTGCTTCTCCTCATGATTTAGCTACTCTCTTAGCTCAACATGATAAGAATGGAAAAGAGAGACCAGTGTATTACTTTAGTTGTACTTTGCTAGATTATGAAACTTGGTACACTACGATAGAAAAATAATATCTAGCTTTAGTTTTTTGTTTTCAAAAACTCTGACATTACCTGCTTAATGCCAAAATCAAAGTCATCATAAAAATAATAAATAATAAATAATAATAATGATAATGTATATCATGTATATTATACATCTAAACCATATGCATGGATAATGGCTAGGAATTAGTGGTTGGCATGGGACCCAATGAATTTTTTCCCACTAATTAGTTTTTATTGGCAGTGGCTAATCTCCATGTAAAATGCACCAAAGACAATAAAAGAGTCAAACCTTTTTTCCACATTTGTGAAAACATAGTATTTTTTTGTGTAAATTTTTTGTGGTTTTCCACCACAAAATATGCAGATCATGAAGAACAAATTCTTAAAATTTCATGAAAATCTGTTGTGTTTTCCATTTTTTGAGACTCGTGGAGGATAGTCGCATCTGTTTTTATCTACTAGTGTACTATCTATCATTGTACGTAGCCTATGTCAAAATGGTAGCTTTAGAATATCATATGGACATCCATCGAAGCATATTAAAATATTAGCTATTCATAGATGATGTCCACAAAACAAGATTTTTAATTAGGAAAATTGAATCAAAAACTTATATAGAATTTTTTTTATTTTTTTTTTAATTAATTTTTTTTATCGGTAATAGGATATGTTTATTGATATAAGAAATAAATTACATGCGGATTACATTAGGGCTTACACCTGCCCATTAAGATTAAAAAAAGCTAGTCAAGCCTTTAAACTTTAATAAACCCCATTTAAAATGGATAGCTTCTCCTAAACCTAACCACTAATAGTCTTACAATACTAATTGAATTTCATACACAAAAGGTGATTTCCAACCCAAAATTTGTCCTCAGAATTTGGACCTTGTTGTCATTCACAGACAGCCTCCCTTTGATACTAACTTCAAGTATATTATTTGCATTTGCAATAGATGTCCTTCGCAGCACTACATCGATAGTCATCAAAAAAAAGAAATAGATGCCCATCACATCAATGCAATGATAATTATTCAAAAACATAAGTGTTGTGTGATGTTTCTTCTTCTTTTATCCCTTCGTCATTCCACAAAAAACCATCAGAAAAGGGTCTTTGGATCCATTCTTCATCGTCGAGGGTTATGTTTCCTCCCCTTCCTAGAGTGTGCCCTTTTTGGGACCAAAGTAGAGAAAAAATGCATTGCCTTTATTGCCCTATGCTCATGGTACTGTAATGTTTTTTTGAGCTTCCCACATACCATGGCTATGTCATCTCTATAGACACCCTTATCAAATTTCCCACCACCAGCGAACAAAAGGCACAAGGCCATAGACCCTTGCATCATCCTCATCCTCAAAGCATTCGGTTATATCTGACCGAATTCCTGGAATATCCCACTCCGCGATGGAATCCAAACCCAGCAATAAATCCTCTTCAAAAAGGTTTGAGATCACCACTTCACATTCTTAGTTTCTTCTCCAATTTCCAAACTTCGTATTGTTATCATCGAAATAACATCAACATTTAGCGTCCACTTCATCTTCCTTTCCATAAACGGTTTCCCAAGAACTGTCAATGTTGCTTTAATCACCAAATCATCCTTGTTTCAAACCAAACCATACATTCTTTCCCAGCTGACGGGTCTCTTAAATCCCTTATGCTGCTTAGTAGTGTCGACGGAAAATTTTGCCTCCATAATGTGAAGTGTAAAGTCTACTTGCCACACTCAGAATTTTTCTCTATGAAAAAGGTTGGTTTTTTAACGGTAGTGGCTTCAGCTTTTAAAACTTTGATAAAGAAACTTGCCTTCCTTCATAATGATGAAGCATTTATTTTCCTTTGTGCCAACTGATTCGCCTCTGCCATTGAATTTTAAAAAGATTACATTCCTTCAATAACACGCCACTTTATCGTAGAGAAAAAAGGAAAGGAAACAAAAAATTTAAATGATTATCAGTCGCCATCCAAACAAATTAAATTAAGGAAATATGTCACACTGGTAGAGGACATATCGTTTAATCATCATTATTAATCAATTAAAGAGTGGGAACTGTTCCTCTAGCCAAATCTCATCAACTTTCTCTAAATTAACTGCCCATTTTGACAAGACATTAGCCTCTTTATTACCATTTCTTCGCACATGACTAATGTGGAAATGTGTAAAAGACTGTAGTAGCTCTTTAATGGCATGAATAAAAAATTTAAGATGCCATGCAATTGTATTCCCTTTTTGAATTGTCTGCATGATGATTTGAGAATCCCCTTGAATGTGGATATTTTGAAAAATTATCTGTTTAGCTACCTGTAGAGAAAGGATGGTGGCACTGGCTTCAACAATATTGTTCATTCCAAATTTTAGATTTTGAGCAGCAACAGCCAAAGTGTTTCCCTTCCAATCCCTAGCAATGACACCAACACCCGAGGGCCCTAGTTTTCCCTTCACAGCCCCATCAAAATTCACCTTTATCCACCCCTGCTCTGGTAATTCCCAACAGACTTCTTTAGAATCCACTTTATTCGATTTGCAATGATGATCCTAACGGAATATGATTTTAGTCCCTAGCCAAATAGCTTGAATACATTTGTCTTGTGTTGAATATGGGATCTTTGAGTTCAAATGTGTTGTAGTAGCACCCAATACTTCCTCAATTGAGGAGTTAATCATTTTCTTAATTATGTCCAGGGGTTCTTTTCTACCTTGAAATATCCTTCTATTGCACTCCTTTCACAACTCCCAAATCACAATAGAGGGGAAAATCCTCCATACTTTAGAGAGAATTGATATTGGTTAATCAATTGGCCAGCTCAAAAACACCTCCTTGATATAGTTCTACAGCAGGCATGACCACCCCAGCTTCCCTATCAACATCTCCCAACATACATTAGAGAATTCACATTGTAAGAGCAAATGATCAGCATCTTGGCTCGCATTTTCACACAGAGAAAAAATGGTCAATCCCATGAAAGCATAATGTTTCCTCCATTTTTTAGTTAAAATTTTACCATGAGTAGCAAGCCAGGCAAAGGAACCACCTTTAGGTAAACACTTCTTTCCCCAAAAAAGTTTAATGGGCTAATCCACCAGAACATCTGAACCTTCCAAAAATTGATACCCAATTTTTACACAGTACTGTCCACTCTTTTTTTCACACCAGATAAGATTGTCATTCTTGTTTGTAATCAAGAGTCTCCTACTTTGGAACAAATCCTCCATAAACTTCACATCTTGAACAGAAAGGCCTAAGCCTTCCACTCTCTTCCAACCCCGCTGTTGAGCAAACTAGGATTGTTTCAATTCCATTTAATTAGAGATATTGTTACCCTGTCTATTCATAAAAAAAATTAAATCATGATAGGCTTCATTGTGTTTGAGAGCTAGACGGTCGTTCCAAGAATCATTCCAAAAGGACTCTTTCCTACCATTCCCTACCTTCTATGTTAGGTGGTTTGTTATTACAGTCCTACAATCCAAAATTAAATTCTACATCATTGATCCTTTAGGTGGGTTTTTGATTGTTAGAATTCTATCCTTTTCCTCTGAATCAAGGTATTTGGCTCTAAGAACTTTGACCCATAGCCTCTCTAGGTTTGTATAGATATTCCACACCAATTTAGCTCCCAGATTTATATTAATTTTACTTCAATCCCTTATTCCCCCACCACCACACCTATTAGGCTTGCATATATTCTCCCAAGCCATCAAAGGGATCTTGTCCTCCTCATTTGAACCATTCTAGAAAAAATTGCACATTCTTTGCTCTAGATATTTGATAATCTTCTTTGGATCGCTTAAAAACTCATCGAATAGATTGGGATGGCCGATATTACTACTTGCAACATGAGAATTATGCTAGCCGATGTCAGCCATCTACTTTTCCAACCTTCCAATCGCTTAAAAAATAAATTTTAATTAACTCTTTCCATAGTTTAGATCTCCAAGCCCCACCAAACAAAGGAATGCCAAGATATTTGCCTGACAGTTTCCCCATTTTTAAACCCACGATTCCACAAATTTGAGATTGTTGTGAAACCTTAGTATTAAAGAAGTAAACTTCATATTTGCTCCAATTTACCATTTGACCTGAGGCAATACTATATTTATCTAGAGTATTTTTTATCACCCTTACCTCCCTCGCTAAGCCTCCCCCATTAGATAAGTGTCATCTAAAAATTGTAAGTGGGATAAGGGATCTATACTTTTAGGTACTTTGATACCCTTCCAATGGCCATTTTCCCTTTTATTAGAGATTAACCTTTGCAACACTTCTTCCATGATTATGAACAAGAAGGGGGAGATTGGGTCACCCTGTCTAATACCTTTTGTGGAGTAAAAAAAGCCTTGTCGGATTCCATTTACAAGAGCCGAGAATTGTGGTGTAGAAATACAGTCCATCACCCATGTTATCCACTCTGAACTAAAACCAAAGCACTCCAAAACTTTCAAAAAGAGACCCAGGTTTACATTATCATAGTCTTTCTTTATATCTAATTTTATCATCATTTTGTTTGTGCCAGTCGCTCTAACCAAATGTATGGCTTCATGAGCTAGTATGACCCCTTCAAAAATGGATCTGTTCGGTGCAAATCCACTATGTTCTGGTGAAATTATTGAGTTGAGGACTAGCTTAATTATGTTAGTCGTTACCTTAACGATTACCTTATAAGTGGTATTGCATAAGGCAATTGGCGTGAAATCATCAAAAGTAAGCCTCTCAGATTTATTAGGAATCAATGTGATAAAAGTGTTGTTTAGGTCATTGAGAATAAAACCACCATCTCTAAATTCTTCCACAACCTCCCACAACTCTTTACCCAATATATCCCAAGATTTTTGGAAGAAAATTGTAGGGAATCCATCAGGTCCTAGGGCCTTTTCCCCATTTATACTAAAAAGTGCTTGTTTTACCTCCCCTAAAGTGACTAGTCTCGTGAGGGAAGTATTTTGGTCCTCCGTGATGCAACTAGGGATTGTATCTAAGATGATGATATCATCGGCCATGTTAGAAGGATCCGCATAAAAAATGTTCTTGAAGAAGGTTACTGCCTCCCTATTAATATCCTTTGCCTCCTAAAGAGTGTTCCCATTTCTATCCTGGATAGACAAAATTATATTTTGTGCTCTCTTAACTTTGACTGAATAGTGAAACCCTGTGTTTCTATCACCTTCCTTCAACCATGTCTCCCTATATTTTTGTCACCAAAAGGCTTCCTCTCTTTCTACAACTTCATAATATTGTTTTGATAGCTCCTATTCATTTATGAATTTTGTCTCACCCAGCCCTTCAGCGATTGCTACCAGGTTTAGCTTTGTTAATTCATTTTCCAGTTTGATTTTTTCTGTAAAGACATTTCCAAACTCTACCCTATTCCATATTTTTAATTGTTCCTTAATAAATTGCAGATTTTTAAAGAAGATAAAGGCTTTGTTACCTTTCTTGATCAGGGTATAATTCCACCAGAAAGCAATCTTGTCCAAAAGGGTGTTGTTACAAAACCACATAGTCTCAAATTTGAAAAGAGTTTGTTCAGGAGTAGTGTCCTCCTGGAAACGGACACAAATAGGGAAGTGATCTAAACTAATGAAGGGTAGAATCTTTGTAGTGCATAACCATTCAAAGGTCTCTCAAGGGCTAGCAAGTAAAAACTTGTCCAGTTTCTTCGCTATGTTGAAGAAACCACTCCTTTGATTAGTCCAGGTAAAATCCCCATTTCAAAGTTCCACCTCCACTAATCCATTAGACATACATAAATCAGCAAAGTCCTTCTAGATTTGCCCCATCTACCCACAACCCCCTTTCTTTTCTATCAGGCTAAGGATAGCATTGAAATCTCCTCCCAGGAGAAAAGTGGCATCCTTATGTCTCCCAAGATAGTTTGAGATATCCTACCAAACAAATTTATTCTTGGCATGATTGTTGGGCCCATACACATTGATTGGATAGAATTTTTAGAATAACTATTTAGACAAGATCTTGATCCACTGCCAATTGCTTCCCTTCTCCACAAGTTGCACATCAATAGTAGAATCATTCCACCAAACCCACAAACCTCCCAAAGCACCCTATGCTTCTAGAAAAGTCTCATTCCATCTATTGAACTTTCTTTTGAACAACTCCACATCCTCTGCTTTAATCTTAGTCTCTTGCAAAAACACTACATTTGGCCTCACCTGATCAAGACATCACTTTATCAGGCGAATCTTGTCAAGGGAATTGCAACCCCTGACATTCTACGAAAGGAGCTTCATTGCTATTGAGAAAAGGCATAGCCTTTTCCTGATCTCAAAATTTTTGTCTAGTTTGTTGCACTCCCAGCTATTTCCAGTTTCATTCTTGTGGTTCTAACACCTCTCCTTCCTTTCTCCCCTATCATGGGTTTAGTGATCATGAATGGGGTTTGTTCTACATTTTGTGGGTCTAGAATATCTAGATTCTCATCATATCATAGCACATCTTCCTCTTCCCCTTCCTCCTGAAAAATATAATCTGAATCTGAAGCTACCACATTATCCCTTCTATCCCTTACCTCTTCAAAGGAGCTATCCAAATTCCTAATCGGGTAAATTTGGATATCTTTGAATACCATATCTTCAACATCTAATTCTTCTTCCCTAGATGATGTGGGGGAGAACCCTATTATGCCTTGGTTTTTAATCTTCATGCCATCCAATGGTTTGAAGCTTTTTTCCATCCAGATCAGTTTATTACTTGTGCTAAACAATGGTTCTCTTTCCTCTAGTGTGTCTGGCACCATCTCCGCTAAGTTCATTACCTCTTTGGTAAGATCTTCATTCTCACTATTATTTTTGTGGCCTAAAACAAAATCTTTATGTATTTTCTCCTCTTCCTTGTCTGTTGGTTTATCAACCTAAGAGTCATCCACACTTTCAGTTCTCATATGAGTCTCCTTGGAAGCATCATGGCCTCGAGAAAAGGGTGTCTCCTTGACCACTTGAGTTGAGAAACTGAGTGCACAATCCATGTTCCTATTCTCCCCATCTTTCACTTTAACTTAATTAAACTTCAACATATGGTCATCACCCCATTCCACCGATTCAAGACTATTATCGTGGGGGATCCTTCGGTTCATTATTTCTTCCCAAAATAGGAGGTCCATATCCAGCTTGATATTCTTGCATTTAGTGTGTTTTATGATCTCATCAATGAGCTTCTCAAATTCCAAACCTTTGCCTTTGTCCAAAGTAGCCATCTCCATAAAATCCTTTCCATGGCTCCCTTCCTTAGGTGTTTTTGCCATAAGAGTTTCTTCCATTCACCTTTTGCAGAGCCCAAGATGATAAAGTTAGGAAACTTGTAGCCTTCCTACATTAATACAATGATCTTCATGCACATTGAGATTTCATTCTGATCCACCACTTCCTTTGATTTAACGAAGGTCCCCAGCTTTTCACCTATGAGCCTAATAGTTTCTTCACCCCAATATTCCTGAGGGAGATTATGGAGCTTAGACCAAATAGGTATTTCCTTTATCTTTTCTGTAAGAGGGTCAAAATTTGGGGACCAGTCCCGAAGATAGAGATATTTCCCATCCATCAAGAAAGAACCTCCCTCCATAATCCATTTCTTATCCTCTTTGGATGGGTATGTTATTAAGATAAAACCATTAGAGAAAGTTTTGAGAGAACAGACAAACCCCCAAGCATCCTTGCACCAATTTTTAATCTTACTTAAAGAGGGTTAGGGCCCTGTCCATTTAATTATTAGAGCTCTATATTCAAGAAAGGAAATAGATTCTAGACATTGTTTATTATCAATCAAAACAGAGGAAGCCCTAACAAACTGGATATTATTACTCACCAAATGGGTTTGCTTTTTCATCCCAGTCTGAAATTTTGGTCACCAAAACTTCTATTTGATTAAATATCTTCAAGAGTGGGAGAAAACCTTCATGATATTTGAAGTGTTGCCTCTTCTTATCCCAACCCCAACCACTCTGTGTTTTGACATTGGAAGCCAATGTGCCAAAACCCTTAGCATTCCCCCCGCCATTCCTTTGTAACCTTCATGGGTCCTGAAAAATATGGAGAATTTCTCGGTTGAGAGGCCATCCCCATTTGGATTGGCCCCCATATTCTGGTCCTTGATGTTATATTATGGTGACTGATCTGGAAAGTATTATCCAGGAAAGTATTTTACACTATCTGCAATGTGTGGGAGATTGTTATATTGTAGTGACTGATCAGGAAAGTATTATCGAGGAAAGAGTTTTACACTTTCGAGAAAAAATTTTGGGGCTCATTTATGGGCCAACATTATCTAACCCTAAAGTGTCGTAAAGCTTGTATAAATTGGCTTAAGGTTAGAGTTTCATATGATGTATATTTTTAGTTTGTTCTTACGACGGAATTGAGTTGTAAGGGGATTGCGTATTGCGATCAAATTCTAATTACTGGATAATAATAACATTGGACTGGTTGTTGGTGGATGTATCCCAGGGATTGGGTGAAACATGTTAAATCTTTGTGTCTTGTGTTCTCTTATGTTTTGGTTTATTATTCTCTGATATTGGCTATATCTCTGTATTTAATTGGTATTTCTGCCTTGTTAATTGCAACAAGTGGTATCAGAGTGAGGTTTTTTTTTTAGTTACCTCTGTAGGAAGATCTCACAGTTTATTAGGAGTCTCACAGTTGAGTGGGATTAATGGCAGACGAGGGTAAGTTGAAGGTTGAGAAGTTTAATGGGCAGAACTTTCAGTTATGGAAAATGCATATGGAGGACTATCTCTATAAGAAGGATTTATGGCAACCATTGGGAGGAGTGAGAAAGAAAGAGGTATTTATGTCTCAGGAGGATTGGGATGTTCTGGATAGAAAGGCATTGGGTAGCATTTGCTCATTCCTGGCACAATCGGTGGCATTTAACCTTATCAAAGCAAAGACAACTAAAGAGTTGATGGAAACCCTATCAAAGTTGTATGAAAAGCCTTTCGCTTTGAATAAGGTATTTCTTATGAAGCATTTATTTAATATGAAGATGGTATAAGGTGGGTCAGTGGTTGATCATTTAAATGAGTTTAATATAGTTACTAGTTAATTATCTTCTGCGAATATAAATTTTGATGAAGAAATTAGGGCTCTTTTGATTCCGTTTTCTTTTCTAGAAAGCTGGAGTGGATTGATAATGGATGTTAGTAACTCTATTTCTAATTTGAACACCCTAAAATTGGATGATGTTATTGGTGTTATTATGAGCAAGGAAATTTGTAGGAAAAGCTCAGGTGTATCTACATCAGGTAGTGTTTTGAATGCAGAAAGCAGAGGCAGAATAAGAGATGGAGGAAATAACTCTAGAAATCATGGGAAATCACAAGGGGAGTTAAAGGGAAAGAGGTCTCAATCAAGAGGACCTAGCGACTGATCGTACTGTGGAAAATCAGGTCATAAGAAGAAAGATTGCTGGTCTTGGAAGAATAAAGAAGGAGACAAACAAGAAGGCAATAATGAGGCAAAGGTGGTAAGTAATAAATCTAAAGATGGTGCTTTGATTCTTTCCCTTGAGAATGTTGATGATTCATGGGTTCTAGATTCAGGGGCTTATTTTCATGTTACACCCCATAGGATTTATTTTATTAATTATGTCCAAGGTGATTTTGGGAAAGTTTATTTGTGAGATAATGAACCCTGTCAAATTGTTGGGAAGGGAAGAATTAAGATTAAGTTTCATAATGGGAATCATTGGCTACTACAAGAGGTAAGACACATTACAAGGCTGAGTAGAAATTTAATTTCAAAAGGGAAACTAGGTGATGAGGGTTGCACAGTTACTTTTAATGATAAAAATTGGAAGGTTTCAAAAGGCTCCTTAGTAGTAGAAAAAGGTGTGAAAGTAGGCACCTTATATATTTTTACAAGCAATGATTTTCCTTCTACTTTTATTGTTACAGAGAAAAGTGAATGTTCAGGAACAGTTGTTGTAGTTGAGCAGGTAGAAATGAAATAGTTGCTATGGATACTAAAACAACACTATGGCACAATAGACTTGGGCACATGAGTGAGAAAGGTATGAAATTACTTCATTCAAAGAAATTTTTACCAGGTCTGAAATGTGTAAATCTGGATTTCTGTGAAATTTGTGTGTATGGGAAACAAAAGAGAGTTAGTTTCTTGATGGGTGGGAAGGAAAAGAAAGATGATAAATTAGAGCTTGTGCATACATATGTGTGGGGGCCAGCTCATGTATCTTCCCTTGGTGGCTCTCTGTATTATGTTACTTTCATTGATGATGCAACTAGGAAAGTCTGGATTTATTTCCTTAGGCACAAATATGATGTATTTGAAACTTTTAAAAAATGGAAAAGCTTGGTTGAGAATGAGACTGGTAAAAGATTAAAATGTCTCATATATAATAATGGTGGTGAGTATTGCAACAAATAATTTGAAGATTATTGTTCCTCTAATGGTATTCGTAGGTAGAAAATGGTTCCAAGGACTCCATAAGAAAATGGAGTGGTTGAACGCATGAATAGGACAATAATGGAGCGTGCAAGGACTATGATATTTCATGATGGGCTTCCCTTAAACATGTGGGAAGAGGCTGCAAATACTTCTATTTATTTAATTAACAAAGGTCACTCTACTCCTTTGGGTTGTGGTATTTTAGAGGAAGCATGGACTGGTAAGAATGTAAGCTATTCTTTTCTCAAAACCTTCGATTGTGAAGCATTTGCACATATAGATTTTTAAAATAGAACCAAGCTGAAAGAAAAATCAAAGAAATGTGTATTTGTTGGATATGGCATTGATGAATTTGGCTATAGAATTTTTTATTTTGAAAATCATAAAATTGTAAGAAGCAAGAATGTCATATTCAATGAGAAAGTGTTTTACAAAGATTTGTTACGACAACATCAGAAGAGAGACAATGATTATGTAGAGTTGGATGATACTCCAAAAGATGATGTCCCAGTAATTCATTATGATCCACAACATCAGTAACAACAAATACCACACACCCCAATGAATGTTAGACAGTCAACAAGGCTATAAGTAAACCTCCATATAGATTTTCACCTTCTTTGTATTCTATTTTATTAGCTAATGTTGGTGAACCTGAAAGTTTTTTATTAAGGTAAATACAGGTTTTGAATGGTGAATCTAAATGTTATAATGAATCTATGCAGGTGGATACGAGCTTCAGTGGGATTTTGCAATGACAGAAGAAATGGACTCCTTGATGAAAAATCAGACTTGGGATTTATGTAAGTTACCCGTAGGTAAACAGACTTTACAAAATAAATGGGTTTACAGGCTGAAAGAAGAAGATGGAGGTAATAAAAGATTTAAAGACAAATTAGATGTAAAAGTATTTGCACAGAAACATGGTATCTATTTTGATGAGATATTTTCTCCATTTGTTAAAATGACTTCTATTCATATTATTTTAAGTTTTGTGGCTACTGAAGATTTGTATTTAGAGTAGCTTGATGTTAAAATAGTTTTTCTTCATGGTGATTTGAATGAAGAAATATAAATGGTACAACCACATGGATTTGAGGTCAAGGGTAAGGAGAGTTTAGTGTGTAGATTGTAGAAAAGTTTATATGGCTTGAAGCAAGCACCTCAGCAATGGTATATTAAATTTGATACTTTTATGAATGAGAATGGATACACTCAATGTAATTCTGATCATTGTATTTATTTCAAGAGGTTGAATGATGAAAACTACACTATTCTATGTTTATATGTTGATGATATTCTTGTAGATGGGTCTAACATGGATCGTATTAAGGGGTTGAAACAACAATTAGCAAATCTTTTTCTATGAAGGATTTGGGGGCAACAAAACAAATCCTTGGCATGAAAATTTGCAGAGATAGGAAGAACATAAAATTAACTCTATCTCGGGCTGATTATGTTGAAAATGTGTTGCAAAGATTCTCCATGAAGGATGCCAAAGTTGTCAGTACACCTTTGCCTGGTCATTTGAATTTGACTAAGGAGATGTGTCCAAAGACACCAAAAGAGGAGGCAAAAATGTCCAAGATACCTTATGCTTCAGCTATAGGGAGCTTAATGTATGCTATGGTATGTACTAGGGAAGATATTGCACATGTAGTGGGAGTCATTAGTCCGTATATGAGTCACCCTTGGATTGACCATTGTAATGCAATCAAATGGATTCTCAGATATTTGAGAGGTACATCCAATAAGTGTTTACACTTTGGGGGCTCTACTACTACTGATCAAGGCTATGTTGACTCAGATTTTGTAGGAGATATGGATACCAGGAAGAGTATTAAAGGTTATGTATTTATTGTTGGTGGGACAACAGTGTGTTGGATTTCTTGGTTACAAAAGGTGAATGCTTTATCCACTACGGAGGCAAAGTATTTTTGTGCTACAAAGGCAGCCAAGGAGATGATATGGCTTCAATTCTTCATGGAAGAATTGGGACATTCACAGGTGGATAATTATTTGTATTCAGATAGTCGGAGTGCCATTCATCTTGTGAAGAATTTTGCTTTGCACTCAAAGACAAATCACATACAGTTGTGGTATCATTTCATTTGGTCAGTTTTGGATGATGGGAAATTAAAGCTAGAAAAGATACATACAAATGATAATCCAACAGATATGTTTACAAAGGTTGTGATGAGGGAGAAGCTGAATTCTTGTTCAGCTTCGGTTGGTATTCTAGATTGAATAGACTAATAGAACAACAGATTCCAGGAAGGTTGGATCTAGTGGGAGCTTCATAGGGTAGCGGTTTCACTACAGGATCAGTTTCCAAGTGGGAGAATTGTTGGTTTATGTGGAGTTTGATCAGTCCTCAAGTGGGAGATTGTTATATTGTTGTGACTGATCAAGAAATTATTATCCAGGAAAGTGTTTTACACTTTCCACAATTCATGGGAGATTGTTATATTGTGGTGACTGATCAAGAAAGTATTATCCAGGAAACTATTTTACACTTTCGAGAAACTTTTTTGGGTCTCATTTCTAAGCCGACATGTTCTAACCCTAAAGTGGCACAAAGCTTGTATAAATTGGCTTATGGTTAGGGTTTCATATGATGTATGTCTTTAGTTTGTTCTTACAGTGGAATTGAGTTGTAAGGGGATTGCGTATTGCGATCATATTGTAATCACTAGATAATAATAACATTGGCCTGGTTGTTGGTGGACGTAGCCTAGGGATTGGGTGAACCACGTTAAATCTTTGTGTCTTGTATTCTCTTCTATTTTGGTTTATTATTCTTTGATATTGGTTATATTTATGTATTTAATTATTATTTATGCCTTGTTAATCCCAACACTTGATGCCTGTGTAACCCTCCATTTCCTAACCATTGTGCCTACTCCCGTCGTTCCATTAAAATTGTTGAACAACACCTCCTATTAATTAATTATTAATTTAATAATAAAAATAGAATTTATTTTAATTTTAACATTTGGGATGATTTAATTTTTTAAAAATACAATGAAATTTTGTTTATATATCTTGAAAATTATACAAATATTTCATTTCTATCTATATGTTAGTTTTTCATTTATTCTATTTAAAATTTTAAAAAGAAAATAGAATTTATTTTAATTTTAGATTATAAAATAATTATCATGGAAAAAATATATATATAAAGTTTCTATGTATATCTAGATTTTAGTTTTTAATTTTATTATAAACTAGAATGTTAATTCATTTAAAAGTTTAAAAAATATAATGTTAATGTGCAATAACATTGGAAAGTGTATTGTGGTTTGACTTTTCTTTGTCAAATTGAATGTGCGATGAATCTAAAGGCTGACATAGACTTGAAATTGTAATTGCAAATTGGAAATTTACATTTTAGGGTTTAAGGATTGAGTGAGAATGCTTGTAATGATGTAATTAGGTCATGTTTAGGCAGTGGGCACCTAATGAGCTTGAAATATATTTACAGGTAAAAATGATGTATTATGAGAGAAGTGTGTGAAAGAGAAAGATTGTGAATGCAGTTGTACGATCATAGACTTTGGATAGTCTGCATGTGAAGCAAAGATTGAGCTTTAACTGGATCTATACGAGCAAAGGAGTGTTATTTTCTTAGATCACTTTCACTTGTTAATTCCTAATAGTTTCTACAATAAAATCCCTTAACCGAGTAGATCCTAACAAGTTTGAATTGTAAATAATTTAACCAGGTGACTCTTTAACTAGGGTTGAAATCCCTTAACAAGGTTACTCCTAACAGGGTAAAGCACATAACATAGATAAGCTCTTAACTGAGTTTACTTTAGAAGAGTGGGGAATTATTTGTGGGCTTCATCCCCACAAATGATTTTTTCCAATTGGATTTTTGCGAGAAAAATATTGGTGTTATTGTGTTGTATAGTTGTGGTTGTTTATCTTCATTGGTTTATTTAGTCATGCAATGAATGTTAATTGATGCAAGTCATTGAATGGTTTGTGAAATTTTTGATTTGTTAGATTACTGATTCACCCNCCCCCCCCCCCCCCCCCCCAATCTTGGACCTATTAATACTAACAAAACCTATTCCTATATACAAAAATAGGGAGATTGTTTGTGGAAGGGGGCTTGGCTTGGTCAAGCCCCAGTTTAGGAATTAACCTTGAATTGAATTGAAGTAATGAATGCTAACATGTAATGAAGATTAGATCTGAAATGAAGTGTAACATGCAATGTAGATACTCTTACCTATTTGAATGTGATCAAGAATGTTGATGCAATAGCTTTTACTCCAAACAAAAACCAAAAGGAAATCATGCAAGACAAAACCTTATGAAGATGTTTTTTAAATCACTAATGAATTATTAAGGAATGAAGAAATGATGACAATGTCCTTCTAATAAATTCGTTTGCTTGGCCTCAATGGGGAAATACGCTTGATCTATGGAAGACACCTTGAATACTTGAAGACTTGAATGCCAGAATTCCACTTGAAATTGCACTTGTATGCTCAATACTTTGCTTGATTGCTTGATCAATGGTTGCTTCACAATAATGGTTGCATGGTCATAATGATTATGTGTCTCTCTAAATTGAAGGAAGAGGGAGATCCTTTTATAGTGCATCCAAAAATAGAATTACACAAGCTAACCATAGATTTGGAACCCTGATGAATATGCCAGATAGGACCCAGGGCCCAATCATGGATCAAAAACCCAGGGTAAAGTTGAACTTCAACTGCAGCCCTCAAGAAATTTGCTTGCTTATGATTGGAGGACATTGCCTATAATGTTTTCTAGATCTGAAAGGTAAGTTGATTTTAATATCGGGAGTGAATTTCAAGATCATAAAAGGAATCAGGAATTTTTCAATAGGGTGAAAATAGGGGAGGATGCTTAGAAATTAGATCCTACCTCAATTTTGCACAAATTAGGGAGGATTAGGGAAGAAACAAGGACCCATACATTAAAAACATGTACATTTAAGTAAAATATGAAGCCCAATCAAAGGAACCACACTAAAGTGGGCCAAAAAAGATCCTAAATTGAGTAAAAATCATTTTCTTACTTTTTAGGATCATACATTTAGGCCCCACTTTAGCGGGAGTATAAGGTAAGCTCATATCCATGGTAAAGGAAGAGATGAAAGAGAGAAAGAGATGAGAGAGATGGAGATCATGGAGAATAAGAGAGATGGAACATCACTAAGCTTAAGAACCTCAACCCCCCAAATAAAGGATCTCAACTCAACATTTATGAATAAGGATGTACAAAAATAAATAAATAAAAACAAAGACAAAAAGTTGTCATAAGAAAGAAAAAGAGGGTTAGCACTTAAAGACCCCAAATAAATTAGTGAAGATACCTTGACTGAACATATCTCATCCACTAATATCATATATGGAGATCTATTGCAAGAACATAAGTGATCACAAGGAAAAGGGAGAGATTAAAAAAAAACTATGTCAATTCCATGATCTAGACTATTGGAAAAACCATGAGAGTAAAGAGAGAGAGACCATGAACCCAAAGGCTAGGAGGCTAGCTATATAGTGCTAGGTTATTCATGGAGAGAGAGAGAGAGAGATGTGCACAAAGTTAGCTTTAAGAACTATTGTGCTCATTGGTGGCTTAAAAATGTTTTGCACTCAGGGGTGGCTTAGGAGATCAGGCATGTGGAAAATCATTGTCTTCCACAAGGATCAAAAAGTAGATCAGGCGTGTGCAAAAACATTGCCTTCTAAATGGATAAAAAAGGAGATCAGGCATGTGGAAAATCATTTTCTTCCACAAGGATTTGTATGTGCATGTGTGTGTGATCAGTCTAGGGACCATATGCTAATATACAAAGAGGGATGCACATAAGCCTCCTCCTTATGGTGGCAACATAGATGCCATCATAAGGAAAGAGAAACAAGGATACCTACTTCCATCAACAAGAAGATATCTTTATACAATAATGTATGTCATAAACTTATCCAAGAGTGATGACTCTCGTAAGCTAAGGAAAATAGATAATTGTGAAATAATATGTCACTTGTGGGAAGAGACCCTTGAAAGGAAGAGATCTTATTTTCAAGACATCTACCCTCAAGAGCATTTCTTAAACAAAAATAGCATATTTAGAATGAGAGGAGAAGGTGAACAAGAATTCTCCCATTTAGCCCCCTATTGCTAGGTGAAATATGGATTCTTGGTGAAGGATACAAAACTTTGAGTCATAGAGTAAGAACATAAGTTTATAAATAATATGGTTTTGAAAATAAAGAAGAGGTAGTGATCAAGGATGCAAACATCTTGTATAATAGAGAATCTCAAATCAAAGAAATTAATTCCTTATAAGAAAAGAATGTCACATGATAAACAAATTCCATTGTATTAGGGAAAGTAGATCCTTGTAAAAAGACATAATAATGTACAAACAATCTTTCCCCCAAGTATGAAGGAAAAATATAATAGAAATACACCCTTAATGATAGCCTCAATATATGCAATTCCAAGTCAAATAAGTTGCACATGTAATGTAAATCAGACATATTTAAGCTAGAAAAGATATGCAAAGGAAGATAATAACAAAGGGGAAGGAAAAATAAGATGATCATTAAATGATATGCATACCCTTTTTAAGACATGCAATAGGTTGGTAAGAAAATATGTTAGTATCTTGCATGAAACAAAGAGCTAATTCCAAAAGAATTCACTATCATAGAATGATAAAAACTCCAAGAAAGAAAATGAGAGAGGGGAGAATGTCACCTTATGTCTACTTAGTGATCAACCCAATCATACAAGATATACATTTCTAAGTAAGGAAAATATTGTAGCAGGATACTAATCTCATGAAAGAGAAATATCCATGAACAATCAAGTCCATACATGGGAGGACATCATAGCATAAAAGAGAGGAGAAAAAAAGATATAAAGGATCCTTTGAAAGATAGACAAAGGAAAGAAATCCCATATGTGCCCTAAGTGATATATCCTATAATAATATGGACCTTAAAGAAAGCACAAGATTGCAACTTGGGATGAAAATCCTTGTGTAAAACAATAAATCCTTGTAAGAAGGTATATCATACTATAAAAGACGCCAGATCACATTGGATATTGGATGCATGAAAGACAAAGGGAGAAGGAGGAGGGAAGACACATTAAGCTCCCTAAATGGTTTCTTATGTATATAATATATACACTTGTAATAAGGCATAAGGTTGCAACTCAGGATGTCAATATCCTTTGTAAAACAACAAATCATACCGACAAGAATGTCAAGGAAACATGCTAACAAAGGGAGAAAATGGATCCCAAAAGATGAAAGAAACCATGATCCATTGCCCTCTATTTTATAGAGAAATAGAGAGAATCCTATTATTGTGATCTTAGCACTCATTATGAAAATACAAAATGAAGAGCATCATAATAGGAAATGAAAAGCTAAGGTATTTGAAGAAAATATATAATATCTAGTGTTAGAAGAAGTAGACGTCTGTTAATGAAGTCTTGAACAAATTGTCTAAACTAAACACAATCACAAAGAGAATGTGTATTTTAATAAGGAATTGAACATGAAAATTCACCATTTTAAGTATATGTGTTTAAACAAATTTTATAAGGAAATCTTATCCTAGAATGATATTTGATATCTAGATAGATTCTTCTAGCCAAAACTTCATGGTCACCATAAGGTGAAGGTTCATTAGATGGTGTGGGAAAAATAACATTGAGAGGTGGTTTTGGTTGAGTGAAATTGTTAGCTTGAGGTATACTACATGATTGAGGAGGATTAAGAGTAGCTTTAGGGATATGATCACTAATTCCTTGATCACGTTAGTTAGATTGTGATGATTTATGAATAGGAGAAAGAGAAGTAGAAACATCATCACCCTTACTATATTTATGTTGGGAATCTAAGAAGGTGGATTATTTATTATTTTGGAGAGATACCATCTAGGAAATGTATAACATCCGCATCATGAACAATTTTTTGAATATTTTGATTATGATCACAAACATTAGTATCCATAGGATGAGTTTGATTGTGAAGATTAGGGGGAGAAGAACTAGGTTCATTAACACATTGCATGCATTTAGTTAACATGTGGATAAGAAACATACGTGAATCATTGATAATATTTGTGAAATGTCCCTTATAATTAAGAGATATATGTGTTAACTGCATTATGACATACGCAAGGATAACTTGTAGAGGACCTGTAACTGCTTCTTGTATTTCCCAAATCTAGATTCAAAAATCCACAACTTGTTCCTGCATATAGAGAAAAAGTGGAAAAGGTTGTAGAAAGGGGCTTGCCTTGGTAAATCCCTTGTATAAGAATAAACCTTGAATGAGAATTGAAATTTCATAAGGAAAGTATTGTAAACAAGATAAATGTAAGTATTCACCTTGCATGAAAAACCATCATGGATGGATGTTAGGATCCAATAAACCCACAAGGATGCTTGAATGTATGCTTGATATGTAGAATCAATGATGTCTTCACAAATTCAATGGATCTACACTTGTCAATCCTAGAGCTTGGATGTATGATATGCTTGATAACTTGAATGTGTGGATCTCCTTGATAGTTTGAGAATTCCTCTACTTGGCTATCATAGGGGAGAAACTAGCATCAACTAGATAAGATTACCTTTGTTTGAATGGATCTTGAAGAAATAGAGACATGGATACCTTCAATTGGGTGTTTGCCTTCAAATCTTGAATCCACCACTTCAATTGCACAACTTGAAACCTTGCTTGAGCTTGATAGCATATAATTGTATAGATTGCACAATAATATTGGATGTCAAAATGAGAGGCCTTGATGTCCTTTTATACTCATTTCGGAACTCAATATTGTCAAGCCAACCACAAAGAAAGATTTGGAAGAAAAACTTATGCATTGGGCTTGGAGCTCACCAAAACACAAATCTCTAGGACAAGGCCAAAAATAGCGGCCTTGTCCAGGAAATGATTTTGAAGCTTTCCTGGATCTAGGGAAGTGTGATAAGTTGCGATGGAAGAAAATAAATGAAGCAGGAATCAAGCACAGGGGACATTTAGAGCTAGAAATCACTAAAGTGGGGCTTAATAGGTCATAGAGCTTCCAATTATGGGTGCTAACTTTATAGGACCATACATTTAGCCCCCACTTTAGCAGGAGTATGAGACAAACTCATGCTCACAGTAAAGTAGATGAAATGCATAGGATGATCTCATCAAGGTCAAGGAGACAAATAAACATCAAGCCCCAAAGTGACTTAATTCCTCATCAAATCCAAAATAGAGAGAGAGAGAGAGAGAGAGAGATTGTATGTCTTACAATGAACCATACAAATAAAGTGTCGCAAATGATGGCATTAAAAGGTCTAGCAAGTTGTGTTATGCTATTTGAATCCATCAAGGATGTTTCCTTAAGGAAAGTGTATCCAATAAGGGATCCGTAAAAGAACAATTTGTCCTAAGGGAAGGTAAGATTTCTTAGGGATCTAAAAGAGAAGGGGGATCTACCCTTAAGGAAAGTGTATCCATTAAGGGATCCAAAATAAATGATATGTTGTAATGGAAAGGTAAGATTCCTTACAAATCAAAAGGAGGATCTGTCCTTAAGGAAAGTGTATCCAACAACGGATCTTAAAGGTGGTCAGTCAAAGGACCAAATCCAAAGTAGCATTGAATTTGTGTGTGTGTGTGTGTGTGTGTGTGCAAAATGTAAAACATAAATCAAGGTATATGCCCCCACATTAAAGCTATTGAAAACACCTTAATGGGATCAATGGATTTAATGGAGCGTACATGTATCCATAAGAAATGTTTCCACTATGAAATGCCCCCAAGAAAAGAAAAATCAAGGGAAATGAGCACATGAAAGAGAGCACATAAGGGATCTACCAACTCTGGGGTTAGGATGATCATGTGATAAATGTGATTTATTATATCAAAATAAAATTCCATCATCCTCCAAAGTTAGTGGAACTACAAGCACAATGGAAGAAAATCATGTAAGAGTTATGAAGAAGAGTCTTTTTGGGCCGATAGCATGGAGGCCAAAAATAATAGGCAGCTACCATTTTGCATCATCCCAAGCAGACAACATAAAGGCACATTTACGAACAATGGAACATTCACAACATAACATGTAATGACATATAGAAGAAGTGAGATACAAAGCAAAGAATGTTTACGATATTGTGATTCCTTTATCACCTTGTGCCAACAGAGCAACAAGGTTCATTTAAAGAAATCTAAACAAAACATAAACAAGCAACACATCATGAGGGAAGCACATTACAACAGGAAAACACACATAATCCATCACACAAGAGGATCTAGTCAAGTGTATCACCTGCCCCTCATCTCATTATATAGTGTTTAGGGAAGTGGGAAACTCACAAGAGGAGAAACATCAAACACGAAAAATGGAACAATAGATGGTTCCAAATAATGACCACGTTATGAAGATAGGTCACTCTGTCTATCACTAGGAGTGATAAATAAATGTTATGAAAGCACAGATGGTAAATCATGATCAATATCAATAGTCTCATAGTCATCAAAATCACTAGCATGAATATCATTGTTAGCATCAATAAAATCATTATCAAGAGTATCTTCTTTATCCAATCTAATTGTAATATAATCTAAGATATGAATAACACTATCATGTTTTCTCATTTTAATATTGGTTAAATTCGCTTCCTCTATTGAATCAAGCATGTGTTGTTCAAAGGGAAGAAACACATGAGGTGTATGAGGTGCTCGGAAATGTTTTGAGAAGTATGTTGACGGGCTTGAGCATGATGCTTGCGATGACGGTCACGAGCATGATGGTTGCATTTGGTTTTTCTAGAAATCTGGTTTGGGAAAGGATCAATCAACATAGATTCATTTTCTTCTTTAGGAGGAAGAACTGAAGGAACCACACTAGGTTGAGTGATGGGTCGATAAGAATTTGCATAAGCAATAGGAAGAGGAGGCATAGGTAGTGTAGGAAGAATTCCATGTCTAGAGAAAAGAGATGGAACATCCTTAGGCTTGTTAATTTTACAAATATTTTGGACCTTGTAGCCTTGGTATGATCGAAAGAGATGGTCAAGATGGGTTTGAGCTAGTTGAGGCATAAAAGGCCAAAATAAATCAATGTCAATTGAGTCTCGAGGCACTGAAGGCTGATAAAGACCATGGTTAATAATCATGATTTCTCCATTATGAGTAAATTTAACACATTTATGAATATGAGAAGCCACAACTTTCATGGAGGTAAGCCAAGGAAGACCAGGTTTGAATTGAAGTTGACCAGAAGTTGGGATGACAATGAAATTAGCATGTACATTTTTACCACCAACTTTAATAGGAAATGAAATGGAGCCATGGGAAGGATAAAAAACACCATTGAAAGTTTGGATCATAATAAAGATTTTCTTTAGTTATCACATTTACCATGCAAGTGGGATCAATGAGGACACCACGAAAAGCAAGGCCAACAACCTTTGTGACAATATAGATGGGATAATTAGGTGCTTTAATTGTCTCAATAGGATCAAAGGTAATGAAAAGCTCAGATGAAGGTTTAGGTTTGGTTTAGCTTGCTCAAATTGGTTGACCACATGGTTAGCTTCATTGATTCTTTCATTGTATTAAATGCAAGGCAAAGAAGAATAAGTTTGGGTTTGATCAATGGTACTGGTTGAATGAGAGGGAAAAGGGTTAGTATATATTTGCAAGTTTTGATTAGGAGGTGCTACAAATTTATTGTCATTGTTATTATCACCTTTGTCAGATATAACATTGGAATCAATAAGGTCTTGAATAACAATTTTTAATTGATAACACTTCTCAATATCATGAGAAGGTTGACATTGGTATTGGCAGAAATCTTTGGGATCAAAGTATTTGTATTTAGGTTTAGATGGATCAATGAGTTCGATAGGAGGGAGTGTTAACACATTAGCATTAAGTAACTTCAACATCACATTATGTAAAGATTTAGAAAGTTGAGTATAATTATCATTAGGTTTAAAAATAGATGATAAAGGATCCACACCTTTGGATGTTGTTGCCACTTATTCATCAACAATGTTGTATGAGTTGTTGACTTTGATGAAGGTTTTTGGTTTTTGAAACTTGTTAAATTGTTGGAATGTGGCATCACTCTTATCAATAAAAATAGGATCCATTGGAGTGGCTGATAATGATGAAGCGCTACACACAATTGATAAAAGGAAGAGAATTCAGAAAGAAGTATCTTATCTCTAATGTATTTTTGTAAATTAGAAATAAAAGTGTGTTGCATATCAAAATCAATCACAAGATAAGAAATCTGAGCATGTAAATGCTTAAATCCACCAATGAAATCATTAAATTTTTCTTCAACGCTTTATTTACAATGCATTAAATTGGTCAAAGAAATTTGAGGACCAGTGTTTTTTTTTAAATTGTTGAATAAAATCATTAGCAAGCTTGTGAAAGGAATCAATGGAATAAGGAGGCAAAGAACAATACCGTTGCAAGGCTTTATCTCAAAAGTTTGTGGTAAACAACTTTGCCATGAACACGTGGTCATGATAGAAATTACTACACAAGGTTTGAAAAATCTTAACATGAGTCAAAGGATCACCCCTACCATTATAGGTCTCCAGATGTGGAATCTCAATATCTTACGAGATAACAACATAGATGATATTTAAAAACAAAGGACTAAACGTATCACAAGTAGGAATGTTGAACTTGGATTAAGTCATGGAAGCAATTTTTTGTTGCAAAGAAGACACAACTTGACCCAAGATATTAATTATAGAATCAATAGAAAGAATGGTGGGAGGAGAAGTATGATAAATATTAGGAGCATTGTTGGAAATTCAAGGAATGGCTGAATATGAAAAATGGACACTATGATAAGTGGGCATGGAAGATGGAAATGAAACACATGACACACTTGAATAAATGTAAGGAAGAATAGGATTAGGAAGAATCTAATGTGTAAGATTGGAATTTTGGATTGAAGTTATTATGATAAGTGGAGCATATATAGATACACTAGGAATGGAAGTAGAGATAGACAAGGAGGTCTCAACACTTGTAGTAGGTGGAGCGAGGCCTAAATCTTGAGCACAATCCCTAAGAGGTTTGACATTGGTATGAACAAGATGAGAAATTCTATGTAAGATGTCAACACCATGTTCATGATTATTAATAAGTCTCCTTATGCCTTCTACAATGGAAAGGGCCTCATGATTACGATTTTCTTTAGTTAGCCATCGTTCAAAGCTTTCAAAATTCTGGGAAAGTTTTTAGACTTGGGCAAGAGGAACCCTTAAAGCTTAATCTTCATCATGAGAAGAATGAGAAGAGTTATTCTCTATAATAGGATTAAGATGCATGTTGGTCTCATAAAGATTCCTAGGAAAGAAGGAGGGTTCAGGATCAAAGGAACCCGTAAGTCTACAACTTCTTCTAACCAGAATGCAATAGGATGTACTCAAATTTATAAAAATCATGAACAAAGGAATGAAAAGAGAAATGAAATGCAATCATGAGATTTTAAGGAAATATGCAAAAATAAAGTATTTTAGGACAAGCACATTAACTATCAAATTCAAACTAGATATGAATGCATACCATGTAACAAAGATATAATGTAAATAGTAACTATCACAATGCACACAAAGGAGATCTAGATATGTAATTGAAAGATTTGACAATGCATGTAAAGAAGAGATAACTACCAAATCAGAAAGTATAATGCATGAAAGAGGCGGGTTCACCAAAATGTACATTAGAAAATTGGTGAGAAACCAATGCTAGGAGTGTAGATCACTCACCAAATTATTGTTTTGTACATTAGGTAAATTCTCTCCCAAAGTTTCACCCTCAAACAAATCAGATTAGCACAACACAAAAAGGATTAAAGGGGTGCTAATGCAAAATCCAAGTGAGAGTGGGAAATTGGGGTTCAGTTTCCCTTTATGTGATGTGAAATGTGTGTGATAGAAATAATGTCTGAAAGGATATTGTTTCTATGATAAAAGAAATGATAACTAGTTAGATATGATATTAAATATGATGTAGAAAAGTAAGTACAAGGAGAAAATAGAAACAGGGAACTTACCTTGAAGGAAAAAGGAAGCAAATAAGCCATTAGGTTTGATTTTGATTGTCACAAAGCTGTCAAAATCATGTATAACTATAGACCTAGGTTTCTGGCACATGTAGCTACTTGTTGTGAAAATATCAGACCTAGAGGACAAGGCCAAAAATAGCAGCCTTATCTAGGACAAGGGTGAAGATTGTGACCTTGTCCTTTTGAATCTGAAGCTGATGACATTTGTAGAGGACCTGTAACTGGTTCTCATATTTCCAAATCTAGATCCAAAAATCTGCAACTTGTTCCTGCATATAGAGAAAAAGGGGAAAATGTTTTGGAAACGGGCTTGCCTTGGACAAGACCTTGTATAGGAATCAACCTTGAATGAGGATTGAAATTGGATAAGGAAAGTATTGTAAATAAGATAAATGTAAGTATTCACCTTGCATGAAAAACCATCATGGATGGATGTTAGGATTTGATAAAGCCATAAGGATGCTTTAATGTATGCTTGATATGTAGAATCAAGGATGTATTCACAAATGCAATGGATCTACACTTGTCAATCCTAGAGCTTGGATGTATGATATGCTTGATAACTTGAATGTGTGGATCTCCTTGCTAGCTTGATAATTCCACTACTTGGCCACCATGGGAGAGAAAATAGCATCAAATAGAAAATATTTCCTTTGTTTGAATGGATCTTGAATAAATGGAGACTTGGATATCTTCAATTGGGCACTTGTCTTCAAATCTTGAATCTACCACTTCAATTGCACAACTTCAAACCTTTCTTGCACTTTATAGCATGTAATTGTACGCATTGCACAATAATCTTGGATGTCAAAATGAGACGCATTGATGTCCTTTTATACTCATTTCAAGACTCAATATTGTCAGGCCAACCAGAAAGAGAGATCTGGAAGAAACACTTATGCATTGGACCTGGAGCTCACTGATGCACAAAGCTCTAGGACAAGGCCACAAATAGAAACCTTGTCTAGGTGGTGATTTTAAAGTTTGCTTAGATCTAAGGAAGTGTGATAAGTTGCAAGGGAATAAAATAAATGAAGCAAGAATCAAACATGAGGGACATTCAGACCTAGAAATTACTAAAGTGGGTCCTAATAGGTCCTAGAACTTCCAATTATGGGCACTAAATTTTTAGGATGGTACACTTAGATCCTATGCAAACTGGTTTATCTTGTCCTTGCCTAATGGAAAACACTCTATCCTGTAAAACCTGAATAAGTTGGGCAATTTATTGCTCAAGTAGAGAAAATTCCTTCATAGTTTTCCACTTTCATCCACTAGATGGACAATTCTCATCCACCACTAAATCATCTTTGAATCTACTCTTTTATTCTCATAGTATTCATCATGATACCAATAGCTGGGATTTCACCCCAAGATCCTTCCCAAAATAGTACAAGTATTCCATCAAGTATGTCTTAAGAGAGGTGCTCATTGATGAGTGACCTACAACTTAGCTTGAAGTTCCATACCCTAAACCCTTTAGGTGGATTTATCGTTTGAAATATTCCACATATCTCATTTATTTCAAGATATTTTATTTGAAGAATTTTAACCCACTTCATAGGTGGTTCCTTATACATTTTCCACATCAGTTTAGATCTCAGTACCTTATCCTTCCATAATTGATTTCCTAGCCCAACACCACTCATTTCTTTGGGTGTACATATTTTGTTTCAAGGAATCATTGTCATTTTCTTCCCCTCAAGTAGTCCTTGCTAATCTAATTTTCTTTTCATATGTACCAATTTTGTGTTTACCCCTTTTATGAGTGTGAGGTAGGAAAGTATATATATGAGAAGTGCAGATAAAACTAATTTCAACATCACTAATCTCCCAACCAAGGAGAGCCATCCACCTTTCCAGGAGGAGAGTCTTTTTTCCATTTTTTTCTTTTAGAGAATCACATAGTTCAACTAATATGAGTCCTTTATCTAATGGGAGTCCTAGATAAATGCATGTTAGCTTGCCTTTCTTAAAGCCTAATGCATTTATAATCTCTACTTCTTTCCTAGGTTCTAGTGAGAAGAATAATACTTTTGATTTCTCTTGGCTAATCATTTGTCTTCATGCTAAAGCATATTGCCTTGATATTCTCTTGATTTGAAGAGCCTTCATTTTCTTTGTTTCCCTTTAAATAACATCGTATCATATATGAATTTCTTATGAGTGATACCTTGTATTGTATTGGCAATCTTAACTATCACACAAAGTCCAAGATCTTGTGGCCTTTTGAATTCTCTTCCTTATGCTTTTGCCATTATTATATAAATAAATGGGGAGAGAAGATCCCCTTAATTCAAACCCCCTGAGACTTAAAAAAAAACCATCTAGAGTGCCATTGACTAGAATGAAAAATCTAGGACTTGATATGCAATAGAATACTTAGTCTATCCATTCTTTACAGAACCCGAAGACTTCTAGGCATTTGCACATAAATCTCCAATCCACCTTATCATATGTCTTCTTTATCTCAAGCTTGTTAATAATACTAGGCATTTTACTGTTCTTTATTGAGTGAGTTTCTTTCCGAGCTATTATAACTCTATTAAAAATTGATCTCCCATGCACAAATCCACTCCATTCCTCACATATTATGTTGAGAAGGGTTGGTTTAAGTTTTTTTGCATTACCTTCACCATTATTTCATAGATGGTGTTGCATGTAGAGAAATTGACCTAAATTTATCCAGGCAATTATCTTTATCATTTTTAGGAATGTATGCAGAGAAATGTGTACAAAGGAATGTAATTAAATAGTAAACACATTCATAACACAAAATAGTGCAACAATCAATATTAGACATAAAGAAGCAATAAAAAAATAGGAAAAGCAAACCACTGAAACCCTGTTGTAGCCTCTTTGTTGCAACAATTTGTCTAGGATATTGTGGTTGTATGTATGCTCACAAATTCAACAACATAACAACATCAGAGTGCTCCATAGTTTCTCAAGCTTGGGGGGAAGAACCTGAAAATGGGATTCAAAGGGTTTTCACAAGTGAAGCTGGTTTTCTCTCAAATATGCATGAGTTTGCATAATGAGAGAGTTGACAATGGATTTAAGGATTTGACTCAAATATGGATAATGGATATGGGATCACAAAGATAATGGGGTTTTAAAGGATCAAGCTCTCAATAATATGGAGTCTTGAATTGAAGGGAAATAAGACAATTAAATAGAGGAGTTGAGGAGGTGAGAGCTATCCTCCATTAATGAGGGGTGACTAGGTGTCCACCTCATTGTGGTTGGGGGATGAGGAAAGAGACTTTCCATAAATGACATTTATGTCTCAGAACCCCAAAGTCCAACCTTATTAATAGGGTCTTTATGGAAAATTGGTCGAGGATTGGGATGAAGGAAGTAACATTGGACTTTTCTTTCCTAATCCTCACACTTAGCATTGTGTACATTTTATTGTCAATCGGGATTGTGCCTTTAGCTTGATGTGAAATCTAGCTATCTTGTTGAAACATGAAAACTCTCTCGGGTGGTGGGTTGTCCTAAAATGAGAGAAGAATCTCCAAAAGATAGGTCAGTTTCTAAATAGTGCTTACCTAAAACTAAATATGTATATGGGGAAAGGGATGAGAGAAATATGAATACCTAAAACTAAATGACGTGATACACCGAATTATTTGTATGCAACTTCAATTAAATAAACATGAATTATTAAAGATGCTAATGATTATCAATACTCAGACAAGCATGCAATTACAAAAGTGTTTCTATGCAAGGACCTGAAATCTTTTGTTTTGAAAGGAAAACCTAGGCTTTACCAATTTTCTTCAAAAGAATGAGGACACAAACAAAGACCTGTAATCACACGTATCTAGATTCGAACATGCAATAAGGAATGTAGTTTGAATGAAGGATAAACACAACATAGAAACAAAGAACACACAACATTGCACCTGAAACAATGAGAAGGTACCGATGTATCTATATAACCAATGCTGAAAAAATCTCTACTACAAAGTATTCTTACAATCTACTCACAAGTATGCAATGTGCAAAACATATCAGCCAAAAAAAGTCCCCCAAAATGAGGTAAAAAAATCAATAAATAGGCTATAGATCAGAAAGGGTGGGATGCATAAGAAAACACCACCAAATCGGGAGCTAAAATGTCCAAAACTAAAGTCTAAGTGATCCTCAAACTCCACCAAGCCATGTACAACTGAAGTGTCACTCAAAACTGCTCCAAATCTTCTAAAATGATGCAAAAACTATGGGGGTCGGATGTGAGGATAAATCCCACCAAAATAGGGATATAACTAAAAGAAACTGTGACCAAACTGCTGGAAAAGGTCCCCCAACTGATGATAACTAAACATCAACTCCAAAATACCTCCAACTAGGCTCCAAGGTGTTGCAAACAGGGCCTACTTTACTCCAAAATTGAGCATGAACAAAAAGAACTCCTTCTCAAGTGAACATGAGACAAGCAATCAACTGATAGTCAACCCCTAGAAAAACCTCCTATTTGCACCAAGAATAATTAATAATTATTGCCTTATAATATTGACAAATAATTATTATTATCCACACTGAATGTGCAAAAAAGAAACCCCTCTAAGACTGACTATTTACTTATTATTTATTAATTATGATATTATAATATACTTAATTTTTTAATCTGAATAGTACAACTATTCGTTTAAAATTAAATATATAAAAATATAGCAATTAATAATAAATAAATAAATGGATAAACACCTAAATAAAATTTACCCATTATTAACAATTATATTATAATATACTTAATTAAAAAATGAATAGTATATTGTTTATTAAAATTAAATATTTTATAGTATGATTGATTTAATAATAAACAATCTTTGTTAAAATCTAAAGAGAAAAACAATCTATATTTCTTATTAAAAATAATACTTATAAACCCCAAAATCCGTAATTTAAACAATATTTCCATTGAACAATATTTATTAAATTACAAATTTTACAAACTTTATAAATATTATTTTAAAATGAAATATAGATTTTAATTCAAACTTTTAAATCAAAAAAGAATAATAACCTTATCATTAGTATTTATTAAGTAAATAAAGTATATTTCCTAATAAATATTAAACTTAATTAATATGTATCAAGTAAATACTTTACTTCATAAATATTAATGACGTTTATATTCACTATTCACAAGTCCTCTACAACTAATTCATGACATAAATTTTACAAAATATAAGGCACAAAAGTCTTCCTTCTTTCCATCCAATGGAGATATTAGGGTAAAACAACCCTAACTCCCTCATTCCATGATTTCATTTGGAAGCTCTCCACACTGGAAATGGGCGCCACAAAATGCTAAGGTTGAAAACTTCTTGGAGGTTGGTCGTCACTGGAGAAGAAATAGGGCTTTGGCTCTAGAACTATCTCTGTTCGCTACTATTCCTCTCTAAAGTGCATACGGTCACCATAGGGTTTGACACTTTGGAGGTCTCTTATCATCTTTTGAAGAATGCCACCACTATGGGAAGATAGCTTGGAGCTGAACTTTTACTCCCTTACTATTACTTTTGCCTGGCTATTTTCATCAATGAAAACTTCTAGCTGCCACTATGGGAAATAATTTGTAAATGTTAATATGTTGCCACTATGATGATAAATGAAGCTTTGACAAGCTGCATTTCTCTTTGCTCGTTGGAAACTCTTACTGTGGTTGCCTTCTGAATCTCATATGTTACTATTAGAAACTCTTCATTCTTTCTGAAATTTCTTTATGAGTAGGAACAAGTCTATATCTCTTTCCATTATTTGTTGTTTTCCTTAACATCTCCATGGTCTCACTATCAAAACCCCTTAGTATTTGAAATCCATGTCTCTGATGGTTTCATTTCAATATTTCGCTCTGGGTCCTCATTATTACGAAAGCAAGAATGATCTCATTTCTCTTCCCGTGAATAATCTTTTTTTTAAAAGAATTTTGCCAAACTTTCCAGAAAATGTTAAAAACCTTTAAAATGGTTATTTGTTTAAAATGTAAATCTGTATTGAAGCTCTCTGCTGAAAAATCTTCCTTTCATGTCCCTTTATCCGAGTAGTATTTTCTTCTTGATGAATTTGAATACTAATTCTCTTGTTCATTGCATAGCAATGTGGTCTTGCCAGTGTGGTAAATTGAAATGAGCCACTACTCCCTTTACTTCCGACTTTATTAACGATGCTCTTTGAACATTGTTGATTTATTAATACAACTGCTTTGAAACTAAATCCTACAACATGGAAATAAATACCTTCATTTCAATTTGAACTGCAACCATGCAGCTTTTAGAAAAAAATGCATCCTTCTTTGTGGCTTCAGTATTCTTATTTGGTATTGTGCTCATGTAGCTCATAACTTCCCCTTTCAGATTTACAAGGAACTACTTCAGCAATATTTCCCTTTACCAAAAATCTAAGTTCATTCAACAAACAGAGCATCCCTTCCCGCAGCTTCCTCTTAATCTTAGGAGTATAATTCTAATTACTTAAGTGCTGATTTTTTCACAACTGAAGCTATTACTGGTATTGTTGACCCAGTGAAAAACATTGTCCTTGTGATGCTGAATTAATTATTATGAATGTTGATTACTCCTTCCTAGATTTTGATATAAAATCATGCCATCTGTTATGCTTGAGATATCACTATGTATGATGTTTACTTTTTCTCTATTTCTAATGGCCTCATAACTTTTGATATCCTTGCTCATATTCTGATTTTAGCATTAAACACTTTATTGTAATAAAATCACCACCATGAAACATTGTTGCTCTAAATCTGATGCAAAGAGTGTGGTGTGATATATAAAGAGTTAAATGTTGAATATTTGAACATTACTGGATATCCTATTCCTGGGATTATTTATTTTGTCATCAAAACCTTCTTATGCCTTGTTAATACATCTCAAACTCCTTTGGCACTGATTGTTTCTAAATTTTAAGCTTCACTAGCTCATTATTACTGCTCTTGTACATTAATGTTATTTGGTATTTGAATGGGTCATAACAATATTCCAAACATCTGTAATAAGACTTTCTTTTCTGATGACAAAAATATGTGACTGAATTTGACAAAAGGTCAGACACTTAGCTTATTACAACAATCAATAGTTGTTCCTCTTTTCTTGATGTCATGTTGTCTTCACTTTCAATCATGTAACTAATCCAAATGATGTTAATGCTTCTTAGTCTCTGTCAATATGTACCACTCCTTACTACTTTGTAAGTTGCATATTCAATGTTCTAGTGTTTATAATATCCTTGACCATCTGTAGCAGCACTTATACAACTTATAATTCAATCCATAACTATAGATTCTCTTCCTATAGCAATCTATAATGTTTTTTATAAATATGATAAGTTCTTGTAGCACTAATTCTGTAGCAATATAAACCTCATGTAGCAATTAAAGGTTGTTGAATTGGGCAGAAAGGTTTTGTGAAAATTTGCCATGTACCTTCAACAACTAGTCTTATGCAGCTTCATTAATTCATTTGGAAGGTCCCATACCTATAATGTATGTATGCCCCCTCTACAAGCTCCTTAATTAATCTTTGCCTCTATATGACTTCATTCGGAAAGTTTCACACCTGTAATGTATGTGTGTCCCTTCAATGACCTACTTGTTCCTCATACTTGTATCTACACATGAAACAAACAATATTAGTATACAACTATTTTTCTCTATGTTTTCAACCTTCTCCTTTGCATCTTCTAATGCTTCATTTGCATAAGCACATTGTAGTGCATAGAGTAATGTATAGGTATTAGGAAAAGTTCCATTGCTCAATTCTTCTGAACTGACTCTCTTTTCCTTCCTATTTTGCAAGTCTAATCAAAGTTGGAGATGTGGGCTTGGATCTTGAACACAATTCAAAGATTGGTCTCCCATACAGGAAATGGATGTTAGAATTCATTGAATTCATAAGCCAAGATCACCTGTAGCAAAATAACCTATCACAAAGTAAAGAATGGAGACACAACTCAGAATGTCTAAGAAATATGAAATATCATTAAGAGAGGGAATTGAGATAATTCCTGAGAGTGATTCAATAATTGCAAAGAGATCAATCCTTATAAAGCAGATCAAAACCCTAAGAAGGGTGGAGAAACCTAGGTTTCATGAATAATTAATAAAAGAATCAATTATTGCATGCCTAAAGTTTAGCTTAAGTGAACTAGAGATAAAAAGGTGACTATAATAATCAAATCAATGATGATTTAATTAATAAGTGAAAGGTGAATTTAATAATTAAATCAATAATGATTTAATTAATAAGTGAAAATACCTTTTTAACTCTAACACCCCCCCTTAAGATAAACTTAGAGAGAAGCTAAAAACTTAAAAACAACTACTGAAAGCAGGAAACGGGTCCTAGCCACAAGGCCTGATGAGGTACCCAAGTGCAAAAATTCTTTGTAAAGAGGAGAAAAGGAGAAAACCCAGTGGGAAAAATCCCTCTCTGAAAAGAGATTAAGCCTAGTGAAGGACTGAAGAAGCCTCCAAACTAGAGAATGTCCCTGAAAATTGGAACAAAGGAAGAACATGTAGAACACCTTTGAAGCATGAAACTGCAAACACTGTCAAAGAGCTGCTTTGTATGAGTGCCCTCAAATGACACTACTCGAATCAGGATGGAAAACAAGGCAAAAATCAAAACTCAAAGATATAGATGACAAAAATGCCAAGTCTGAAACCTCCAAAATAGGAATGAAGGAAGAGTGTCCATATGGTAAATGATCCATCTCACCGAAATGCATAGGTACCAGCCACTACATCCGCCTAGTATATAGGAATATAAACTAAAAACATAGCTCACTCCATCAAACCAAGGAAGCATTAGAACCAACAACAGATACCCCCCATAATATTGATAGGGAGAGGTATAACAGATACACTGAGAGACTGCCAAGAATAACTGCATGATGAAGAATGTATAAGCAGAAATAAAGTATGTGTCAAGGATGATCAGTCGTTGACACACATGAGGCTAATGTCATGGAAGGAACACTCACTTGAAAAAGGTTTAGCAACCCCCATGGTACTTTATAATATAGTGCGAGTATAATCAGGCACAAAATGTGTGGGATCCCAAACATGCATGATGACACTTTATCTCAGTGAGTTTGCAATAAAGCTACAAAAAAAAATGTATACAATATCCAAGAATGACTAAAAGCTAAAGAAACATATGTAATTGCTCTCAAGGAGTCATCCCATGTACATAAAATGATCCCAAGACCTGAAACATCCTAGATATCCACCAGATTGCCAAAAATCCAAAAATTGAATAAAATGTACCTAGAGCAGATTCTGGTAATGAGTCCCATACAAGAAGGAGAATAAAACCAGCTTTCTGACGCCATGCGGAAGTCAAAAAATAGAGTTCAGAGGAGTAAGATATAGTGACCAGAGTGTAAAATGGAACCCTAACTTTGACTGTAAAAAAATCTGCAAGTTGGAAAAATTAGATAACCAAACTAAAAAAATCAGATCGGCCTCGGAACTATCTTTCCGTCGATAACTTGTTTGGCGAAAAACACATTCGTTTGCTCAAGTTATGAGCAAAAAACCACAAGGAGAAAAAAATGCAACTGAACCTCAAGAGACCTAAGCCAAAAAAGATGGAGCCTTGCTAAACTAGCGATGCCTCCAAATTTTGGACTGCCTCCAGATTTTCCACCAAATTTGGCAGAAAAATAAAAAATTGTTTTTTAAAAAAAAAAAGAATAAAAAAAATGCTTATTTTTTTTTAAAACAAATAAAACTATATAAATATTTTTTATAGTAAAAAAATATAAAAAAACTAGTAAAGGGGCCCGCAACCATAGGCCAACAGGGCTCCCAAGGGGCCTGCGGCTTTAGAGCTAGCGTGGCTCCCAAGGGGCCCGCGGCCTTGGGGCCTACGTGACACCCAAGGGGCCTGCAACCTTGGGCCTACACGGCACCCAAGGGGCCCGTGACTTTATTTCAAGAAAAAAACAAAAAAAAATTATAGATATATTTTTTATAGTAAAAAATATATAAAAAAACTAGTAAAGGGGCCCGTAGCCATAGGCCAGCGGGACTCCCAAGGGGCCCGCGTCTTTAGAGCCAGCGTGGCTCCTAAGGGGTCCGCAACCTTGGGGCCTGCGCGACACCCAAGGGGCCCGCGACTTTTTTTTTTTCAAAAAATCTGAATTTTAGATTTGTTTTTATTTTTTTAATTTCCTTTATCTCGATTTTCGTTCCCAAAAAAGGAGCATATGCAAAATTTGTTTTGCCTCAGATGGCAACTTTGCCCAAACATGACGTGCCTTATATGTAAATAGGGGTTTTTTGGCCTTCTGAGTACATCTGTGATGTCCGTTTGTGCTCAAAGTGCTCCAAATAAAAAATCCCCTCCATAGACAAAGAAGAACCTCAGAAAAAATGAAACCTTCGACACTCCAAAAAATCTTCAAGAAACCTAAGAATGGGCTGCTCTAGCAAGGCTCTGATACCATATTAGAATTCATCAAATTCATAAGCCAAGATCACCTGCAACAAAATAACCTGTCACAAAGTAAAGAATGGAGACACAACTCTGAATGTCCAAGAAATATGAAATATCATTGAGAGAAGGAATTGAGATAATTCTCGAGAGTGATTCAATAATTACAAAGTGATCAATCCTTATAACGGAGATCAAAACCCTAAGAAGGGTGGAGAAACCTAGGTTGCATGAATAATTAATAAAGAATCAATTATTGCATTCCTAAAGTTTAGCTTAAGTAAACTAGAGATAAAAATGTGACTTTAATAATTAAATCAATAATGATTTAATTAATAAGTGAAAGGTGACTTTAATAATTAAATCAATAATGATTTAATTAATAAGTGAAAATACCTTTTTAACTATAACAATGGAGGCTTTCCCTCTATCTCTCCTATTTTATTGATATTTACAATGTGTTTATTCAGATAGGGTATTAGGATTTGCCACGACTTGTGTGGATCTGAATGCATTGTATATATTCTATACACTTTAAATTTGAACATCATCGTTGTACCTTTGTAAAGCAACATTTGAATAATATGCAATAAAATTGCACTATTTTGTGCTTGTATATCAGATTTGAATAATAATGATCAAATTATCAATATTTATGAATTTTTTACTTTACTTTTTTGCACTCAATCAATCCTGTAATTCATAACAACATTTACTCAATCACATAATTCAATGTATACATACTTTCAACTTAGCAATTTAGTATACAACCTAAATTGGTAGCGCATGCTTAGTGGGTATTTAGGGTAATGAGCTAGGTTAATTAGGGGCAAGTGGGTAGGTTAGGATTTTGCAAGTGGATGGGGATTAGGGAAGGATAAGGGTTAATTAGATAAATAGGGTATTTATCTAATTAAAGACATAATTAGGGATGCAAGTGGGAAAAGTAGGAATATGCAAGTGGGTGAGGGAATTGGGTTGAATTTTGATTTATTTTAAATCAAAATAGAGGAAAGGGGATATTTAATTAAACACATAGGTTTATTTAATTAAATAGGTTTGGGCTTTAGATAAATTAGATTAATTAATTTATCTAGAAGGATTGGGAAGAGGATGGAATTAATTAAATAGGTAGACTGTTTAATTAATACGGTGACTATAGAGGAATGAGTACTAATTATTTAATTAAATAAACATAAACGCCCATTTGATTAAATAGGATAAGGATGTTAAATAAATTAGATTAATTAATTTACCTAAGACTATAGAAGATGAGTAATTAATTATGTTTCAGATTTAGGTGTCTACATTTTGCCCCTCTTTGACATGGTGTTACAGAGTAGCATCATTTCAAAGAAGATTAAGACATAGATCTAGGAAGAAGATGATTTGATTGGAAAAATGCTCCAATGATTCAAAAAGAGTGACTAGGAGAAAATACGATGAGAGATGGAGATAAGGATGTCCCCTCTAGAGGATAGGCGGGTTCTAGAGAATACATATGTGCTCTCGAAATGGATGACAAAATGCATTAACAATGGATGAATGGTAATGGTAATGCACTAATAAGGGGATAGAAGAATCAAGAAATGGGATAGAAGGATGGAATGGATGGATAGATAGGAATGAAGGATGATGGATGGTTAAGGATAGAAGGAAAGATTGAGTAGGAGCACCCTAAAAGGGAGTTGTTATGCAGTGAGCACTTAATTTATTGTAGCATATTGTACTATGCACCAAGGTATGAGAAGCCAAGGTGATGTTGAATCACTTGAATAGGAATGACACAAAAAAATACGGAAGGATTGCCCCAACACTGTACCTGAGTCATAAATGAATCAAGGTGGATACGATACTGGGAAACCCACAAGCAAACGATATTTACCAAGTGCACCATGTGACCATGGGGATCACATGTGGAAAATGCAAGGGTCATATCTAATAGACTTAAAAATAAAAGATTAAGACCATGCCCCAAGTTTAACTATTCATTATGCACCATGATATAAAGGATCGTGACGACTTTGAGGAGGTAAAAACAAGGAAGCTCAAGATAAAAGGTAAACAAAGATCCAAAAGCACCAAAGAAATAATAAGCATCTCATGTGTCTTTTTCCATAGGGAGGATGATGGATGGGGATTGATTTGATTGGTCTAATATGAGGAAGGATACATCTTGCGAAGAACGATGATGGATTGCTAAACTAGGAGTCCTATGACAAGAGACAAGGAAGACACTCAAACCTCTAAGGGACTAATAGATTATTGTTGAAGCACTAGCTAGATAGGGACACAGTCTTGATGACACAAAGGATAGGACCTAAAGACATCAATGTACAAAGGATTCTAGGTGGAGACACATTCAGATGAGACTAGGTACAAGGCACTATTTACAAGATGTACACAATATACAAGGGGTTGGGGATTATGGATGAGGTTGCGAAGATGCACATCTACCCAATGACACAGTGGATTTGCCAAACTAGATAGAATTGATAAGATGAATTTATGGTGGACGGGGTGTTGTTGATGTGGGAATGATATATCCCAAAACAAGACAAGGACTGGGAAAGATGCATCCAGATGATGATTGGATTGTGATCAAGTCTTGTAGAAAGGCTGAGAATAAGACCAAACATGTGATTGGATGGGTTGATCGATGTTCAATTTTGGATAGCAAGAGATGGATGAGATTTTCATGCAATGGTTGATTCCATGGACCATGGGGGTATCCTCAAGTGAGATACCAATGATAAGGGATGTGTAGATGGAGGAGATGATGGATAAGGTGGGGGCAGAAGATTATTAGACAAGAATTGATGGATTGGAAGGATTATGGATGATGAGACAATATGGGTTGAGGATTGGTAGATGGATGGATTGAGGATAATGAGATGATAGGAGAGGAGAATTGGGAGATGGAAGGATTATGGATGATAGGAGATGATAATTGGGAGATGGAAGGATTATGAATGATAAGACAATAGGATATGAGGATTGGGAGATGGATGGATTATGGATTATAGGAGATGATAATTGGGAGATGGAAGGATTATGGATGATAGGGAAGGAGAATTGGGAGATGGAAGGATCATGGATGATAAGACGATAGGATATGAGGATTGGGAGATGGATAGATTATGGATGATAGGAGAGGAGAATCGGTAGATGGAATGATTATGGATGAAAGGACAATAGGAGATGAGAATTGGGAGATGGATGGATTATGGATGATAGGAGAGGAGAATTGAGAGATGGAAGAATTATGGATGATAGGGCGATATGAGATGAGGATTGTGAGATGGAAGGATTATGGATGATAGGAGAGGAGAATTGGTAGATAGAAGGATTGTGGATTATAGGACGATAGGGGATGAGGAATGGGAGAAGGATTATGGATGATAGGATAGGAGAATTGAGATATGGAAGGATTATGGATGATAGGACGATAGGAGATGAGGATTCTGAGATGGATGCATTATGGATGATAGAAGAGGAGAATTGGTAGATAGAAGGATTATGGATTATAGGATGATAGGAGATGAGGAATGGGAGATGGATGGATTATGGATGATAGGAGAGGATAATTGGGAGATGGAATGATTATGGATGATGGGATGATAGGAGATGAGGATGAGGAGATGGAAGGATTGGGGATGATAGGAGATGAGGAATAGGAGATGGAAGGATTATAGATGATGGGAGGATAGGAGATGAGGAATAGGATGGAAGGATTATGGATGATGGGATGATAGGAGATGAGGAATAGGAGATGAAAGGATTATGGATGAAGGGATGATAGGAGATAAGGAATAAGAGATGGAAGGATTATAGATGATGGGATGATAGAAGATGAGGATGAGGAGATGGAAGCATTGGGGATGATAGGATAATAGAAGATGAGGAATAGGAGATGGAAGGATTATGGATGATGAGATGATAGGAGATTAGGATGAGAAGAACCTCAACTAGATTCCATGCGATCCCCCCATCAAGATCTCTTTGGTTCAAATTTTGAAAAGCGGGGGTTTGAGGGTAGGAGCCCCCAGTGGGGTCAAGGGGCAAGGGTAGGGTCGAGGGGCAGTGCCCCCAACACCAAGCTCATTTTCCCCTTTGGACTACCATAGATTTCTACAAGTCACAATGATTTTTATCCCAAAATTAGTGTCGGTGAGCTCCCTTGAAAATTCCATATTTGCAATATTTTTGGCAAATATAGCTGGATGACAAATGACAAAAATATCCATTGTCATTTTATTTTAGGAATTTATTTTTTATTTTTGATGGAAGTGCACTGATATGTGGCAGATTTGTGAGGGGATATGGCTGACGAACATGTTGGAACCGGCGTAGGAGAAGGTGGCAACTAAGATGTCATCTTGAAAATCTGTTGGATGGGAACCGAAAAATTCATCGGTGGCTGAAAGAGGGGGCTGACGAATCATGTGTTGATGGGAAGAAGATGACTCACTGATGGATCTGCCAGAGGGAAGAGGATGGAGGGTCGGCGGGTCTGCCAGAAGGGAAGCGATGGATGCACCGAAGGATAAGGATGGTGGGCTGAAGGATCCGGTGGTCATGAACTAGTGGATTTGCTAGAGGAAGAGGATGGAAAACCAGAAAATCTGTCGGTTGGGAAGAGACAGATTCGCCGATGAGATGAAAATGGCGAGCTGGAGTATTCCGTTGATCGGGAAGCGACAGATTTTCCGGTGAGAAGAAAACAATGGGCTGGCGGATTTGCCGATCTAGAAGCGGCAGATTTTTTGGTGAGAAGAAAACAACGGGCTGGAGGATCTGCTAGTCAGGAAGTGGCAGATTCATTGGTGAGAAGAAAACAATAGGCTGGCAGATCTGCTGGTTGGGAAGCGGCGAATTCACTGCTGATAGATGCAGGGAGATGTCGGTGTAATATGGTGGATTCACTAAGCAACAAGGGGAGAGGTTTGAAAAAAGGATAGGGACATTGAGGGGTAAGCTCAGGGTTGGAGTAGGGTAGAGAGGATGGGGATATAGAGGGTAGGATAGAGAGAGTGACAAAGTATATTGGGGGAATTGGGATGAGGATAGGTGTAGAATGACTATTAGAGACTGACTTGGGGAAGAGGGTAGGCGAAGATTGGGGTGATGGGTTGGAGTTGACTCAAGGAGACTCCTGTTATGTTGCCAAATGAAAAATTCACTATGAAAAATAGTAGAGGGGCTATGTGGAAAGGAAGAGTTGTTGCGTGCATGAAAAAAATGGAATTGTGAATATGCATGGAATAGTAAATGGATAGAATTAGAGTTCATGACTATAGGTTATAACTAAATACCAATGACAAGGGATGTAGGAGGAAATGAAATGATATGATAACACATAGGGATAGATCAAAAGATGACAGAGGGAGATGGCGATGAAAGCATTAATAGACAAGGATTGGTGGATGCAAGGATTTTGGTAAAGGAATGGAGGAGGATAAGGATTGGCAGATGGATGAATTGGGGATAAAGGATTGAGGTAGACAAGGATGGGAGAATGGAAGGATTATGTATGATAGAATGAGGATGTCAAGATAGATGGACTGAGGATAAAAGATGGAGATAGAGAAGGGCAGGGAGATGGAAAGTGGATGTGATAGGGTTGCCAAGGGCTATGCCGCCAAGGAATTAAATTCCCCCACTTAGGATATGTCATGCATGATGAGGCTTTAGGAGAGGTGTAGTAGGATGGAAGAGAGGGTGAAAAGAGGATGAAGAAGGTAGATGGAAGCTATAATAACAGGTGGATAAGGAAGATAGAGGCGTTCAAAGGGATTAAATTAATGGGAGGAAGGATGGGTGGACAAAAGGACAGGTAAATCAAAGATTGTATGGGGAAATGGATGCCAAGAGGTGTCCAGAGCATGTATACATGGTGGCTTGTATTTTTTTATCAAGATCCAAAAGAGGATGAAGGAAGTAAAATGGATAAGATATGATAGGTATGGTAGGTGGATGAGATGGAGGAAGAGATGGAAAGGTAGCTAAAAGAGCTTGCCCCGAAGTATGGAGAGAAACTGGATGGAGGGATTACACACAATGCATATTTTCTAGGTTTTCATCATGGTACTTGTCCAAGGTGCCTATTTTCCAAGTTTTCACCATTGGATGAATGGGTTTTTCTATTTACTTTTTTTTTACTTTTTATGATTTTTTGACTGTTTGACTTTTGGGAATGTTTGGAGGGAATTTGGATAAGGAGGAGATGGATGGAGGATGGAGGACTCAAGCATCAATTTATATATCAAGGTAGTAGGAACCTATTTAGAATGATCACTGGTTGTTGGTACAACCTTATTTGGGATGGGTGGCTTATGCAAAGGCGGGGATGAGATTGTTATAATGGGGGGTATATGTGGGGTAAGGGATATAGTGGTAGGAAGTGTGTGGAGGAAATGATGGAAAGTGAGTGTGATAGGGGGGTGTTGTCAGGATAAACATTGGCACATGTTGGGGATGTGGAAAGAGTGGATGGGAAGTGGATGGTAGATGTAGATATGATGGAGGAGTTATGATAGGTGGTTTTGGGACATAAGGGCCCAAAATGGATTTAGGAGATGAAGGGGAGGAATGCTTAGCCGGTGCATTAGCAACTTTGGATGCCATTATGGATCTTTCTTTTAGATGCATTACTTCCTTTTGATTTGGGATCCACATAGTTTTTTTCTTTTGCTTTGGTGGGCCTTTGAGACCTTTGAAATGTAGTGCATTTTTTTATTGGATTTTTCTTTTCTTGAGCATGTAGTTTAGAGTGGACATGAAAATCTTTAGCTTTTTTTGAAAAATTTTCTTTATGCATTTTTCATTTGGCATCCAAATTATTGCAAGTAATATTGGAAGGAATATGATTTGTTGTATGAGATGAACGAAATATGTATAAAATTATCGTGGGAGGATGGGGGATGGTGCGTGTGGGTATGTGTTGTTGTTGATCCTGATCAAGAATGTATGAGGTGATATTTTTAATATGGGATTGGTGGATGAAGGAATCAGTAGGATAAGATGGGGGATGAGATTTTGGGATATAAGGGCCCAAAATGGATTTAGTAAGTGGAGGATATGCAATGGTAGATTTTGGAATATAGGGACCCAAAATGGATCCAAATGATGAAGGATGCATGTGGTATGTTGTTTTAGGATGCAATTATGGAGGAGGGGGTATGACGGTAAATGTTTTGGACAAATGATGGGAAGATGCAATGGTGGGTTTGGAAGTATGCTTGGATTTTGTATTGGTTGTAAGAACATTTTTAGATGAAGTGCATTGGGATTTGTAACCAAGACCATGTGATCATGGATGTTCTTTTACATGGATGGGCTCCAGGGTACCTTGTTCATGGAGGCCTAAGTCTTTACCTTGATAATTCATTTTCTTGAGCATTCGAGCCAAGATAGGATACTTCTTACATAGGGAACAAGATGTGAGTCCATTATTAGGTGGAGTGTAGGTGGTGGATATGGAATTTATTTCTTATGCTACAAGTGGACCACCATGGATGAATGTAAGTGAACCAAGGGGATATAGTGATGATGGTGGGATACTTTGGATTGGAGGAGATAAAGGATCATGAATTGGAGTGGATGGGATGCTAAGATCTTGATTCAGATGGGAGTATGGTAACGGATATTGACTTGGAGTGGGTGGATGATATGATCCTCCTTTAAAGGAGGGGATGATAATGGGTCATGAGATGGAGAGATTAGAATTTTAAGGTCATGATGTGGAGGGGAGGATGGAAATGGATCTTGAGATGGAGTGGGATGGTATGACTCATCTTTAAGAGGTGGATTTTCTGATGGTTTCTTTGTGAAGATCCTTGGAGACTTGCATATTTGAAGTTGAGGGGGGTGACTAACATGTGTGGATATTGGGAAGCCAAGATAGTCCACATATGAGGGTGTGGCAGTGGACTGCAAACTTGGTTGATGGAATGATGATGGTAAAGTGCGTGTGGAGGGTGGCATGGATGGATAGTTTACATAAGCATGCATAGAGGTGACTTGTGAATTATATTGACTACGTGATGGGGGAGAGGTAGTGGACTGGGATATAGAACATGAGGTAGATTGTGGGACATAGGGAGATTGTGGAATGTGAGTCATGGTAATGTAAGGAGGAATGAAAGATGATGGACTGAGATAAAATGGCGTAGATGAAGGTGGATTGGAATAGGATGCTATGGATGGGGGATTGAGGTAGCGAAAAGTATATGGAGGAGAAAGGTAGGATAATGTAGATGGTGGATTTGGGATGGTAGAGGGATTATAGCAATGGATTTCTGGATTAGTGTTAACCGGAGGACTAGGTGTATGGGTTGAAGGATAGTGGGAAGATGGATTTAGACCAGGGGTAAAGGTGAGAGTGTTTTCATGAAAATATGGAGATTGGGATATGGCTATGGGAGAATATGTAGGCATGAATGTTGTATAAGGAGGATATGTGGATGTGATATAGGAGGGAGTTTTGGATGGATGGACCAATGGATTTCCCTTGTCAAAGGTATGATAGGAAGTTCTAGTGGGTATGCATGGAGGCATGATGGGATAGTTTGCAAGAATGACTAGATACTGGAGGATGCTAGGAGAAAGCTTGCTAAAGTTTTCAATGTACTTTTTATGGTCTACAAGACTCTCATCATCATCAGAATGGGGTGGTGTAGAAGAAAAGGTAGGATGACAAAACTCATCATAGTAGAATTGTCACATAAAGATTAGCTCATGAGTTTGATAGGGATGAAGGATGCAGATGGATGACAAAAAAATCAGTTTAGGATAAACAATAAGCTCAGAATAAGATGAGAATTAAGATCAAATTAGAAGGAAGGACTAACTCCAAAGAGAATGGAAAGGTGATGATAGATATGGATGTTGTGGGAAAAAAATGCTCTAGGAGATATTATAATTGGATGATGGTGAAAAATAAATGCAAGATCATGAGGGTGTGCTAAGCTAAAAGATTTTATGATGCTCAAACTTGAGTTGAAACACCTAGTATTGACTAGATTGGATAGTATCCATATAACAGACTAATGGTCCTAGGCTACATGATGATCAAAGTAAATCTAACCCATTGATCAAGGTGATATGGAAATGATGACGGACAAGCAATGTCAGACAAGACTAGTCTAAAAATAAGAAATTAGATGACATCAGATAAAGATGTAGGTGTGACAACTCAATGATATGAGGTCAAGAACAAAAAAGGAATTGACTTGATTAACAAGGATCTTGGATTTTATTGTATAATACTTATATCATCTTAAAATGGAAGCACTTCCATGTTAAGAATGTTTATCCCTCCTTAGGGGGTGTTTTTGACCATCATCATATTGTCCCCTTATTTCTGCACCCTCTCCTACTTCTGTGCCTATTTAGGACCCTGATTGGGCCTCTCTGCGCACCATCCATCCCATCTGGCATATTTTCTAGGGGTTATGACTCCCTGGGTCAAGATCAAACTTGAACTTGACCTAGGTCAAGGATGACCTCAAATTTGACTTGGGTCCCCCTTTCCAGTTTGAAAGTTTGTCAGCTGTTGGAGGTCATTAAAAGTTCATTTCCCGCTTTCGGGTCAGCTTTTTTGGGTTCCAAAGCGATGATACTTAAATTATATTTAATATAGGTCCTCTTCTAGGGGTATAGGTCTATTTTGAATTTAATTCTCCTATGTAGGCCTCTCTAGGATATTGTACCCTAGTTTCATATATAAGGAAGTTTTCTCCTCTCATTTTCTCTAAGTCTCTCGAAGCAAGAAGAAGCCAAGCTAAGACATACTAAGTGTATAACCATCATCAAGAAAAAAGTTCAAGCATCCATTGTTATACATGTTTTCAATTCTTCCAATTTTTCAAGTCTTCCTCTCAAGCATTCAAGTTCTCTAATGAAGATCAAGGATTCAAGCTTTCAATCCTTTGAAGGGATTTGTTTCAAGCATTCAAGATTCATCATTCAAGCCCTAGATCTATCCATCATGGTGGTGTGATTTTCCTTCAAGATCCTTTATGCATCCTCAAGATTCATTCATTATCTCTTCAAGGTGGATTCAAAGCATACAATCATAGAGGTTTATGGTTTCTAATATTGAGCCCAATATTTCATATTTACATACTTGTTTACATTCAAAAAATAATTGCATATCTATTGAATATCATAGCTTCATTATTAGATTTACTTCTACTACTTGCTATCATTCTTTATTTTCAATTTTGGATTTCAAGGTTAATTCCCAAATCGGGGTTTGACTAAGGCAAACCCCTCCCCTCCAACAAACAAAACCATTTTTCTTGCAGGAATAGGTTCAGAATAGTGGATCAGGGTGTAGATTTAGATACCCTTTTCGACAAACTATCAGGATTCAGAAATAGATTTTATGTCGAAGACTTTTGAGGTTGATTCTACCCTAGGTCAGAATCATAAATTATGGGTCAATGGTGACATTGACTTGAGGTTCAAAATTGGAACTGTGTCAGATCAGAAAAAGATTTATGGGTTTTGTTCGTCTTTGCGTTTCTATTCTAGATCCAGTTGCAGATTTTCCAGAAAATCAGTGTAGACCCCCAAAATAGCATTCTTCATATCTGTAAATTTTAAGGTTATTACTTTTCTCCTATCCATTTCAATTAAAGTTCTTAATCTTTCTAGATCTATCACACATTATTTTCTATAAATAGAATTTAAGATCTTCTTTATTCTTATTTCCAATTGATTGATTCATTTATGCATTGATCCTTCCTTTGGCGTTAATCAATTTGGACCTTCCTTTGTGTATCTAAGGATAAAAGGGACATCTTATCTTCCCCACACATTTAAATAAACATTCTAATTTCAAATGTAACATCTATTTCATACTTCACATTTTCATACCCTGCATTTTAGATATACCACATTTTCTTATGTTACATTTTGGTGAGCCCGCAATAGACAACTCTTTCTTTTTGGTGTTAGATGCTTTGCCTCTTTTCCTCAGAGACTAGATCTTTCATGCACACTAAATTAATTTTATTTTATGCTCTTGCATTTTAAAATAATAAAAAAAATAAAAAATTTACATACTCATAAAAATATAAAAACATTTCTGGCATTTCATTCACTATAAAGATCTTTAAGATGCTTTGGGGTATGGCTATTTTTCTCATCACGCTTCTTTTAGCATCTCTTTATAGTACTTATGATGTTTATGAAAGTATCACCCATTTCATCATGTTTGTTAATCTTCATGTTTCACTTGCTTATGCTATTTTGAGATTAACAAATAATAGTCTTCCTACTTTCAAAACTTTCATCAAGGATTTGTGTAGTGGACTTATTGCTCTTTTAGATTATGTGAAGAATTGGGTAGATGATAACCCATTTACTAATCTTCCTAATCCTAATCCTATCATTCCTAATCTAGTTCCTAATCCTCCTAATCCTAATCCTATCATGCCTAATCCAATTCCTAATATTTCTATTTCTATTTCTCCATCTTCTATCCCTAGTTCCTCTCACACTTCTGATGAGGCTCAAGCTAAGGTTCATGATGCTGATGTTCAAGAATTCTTCCATTTACCTTCCCCTTCCTATCCAATCCATGATGATATTAAAGGGAAAAAGAAGGAAACATCTTCTAAACCTATCATTCCACCATACACATCATTTTCTCATGAACACCATATCAATCACCTCCTGTAGAAGATTTGCAAGATATGTACACTACCAAATAAACTATGGTGGATAAATAAGGCTATAAGGGGTTGGGGCTTGGTGTTAATGAACAAGGCATTAAAAACCCGATTCATTCATCCCCTAAAAAAGATATGCATGGTATAGGTTTCCTTCCTTCTCAATTCAAGGTGGCTGACCTTAACTATCATCCTCCTCTTCATAATATTCTTATGTATGCACCCTAAAATGGTCGCCTAGACTTTGGGCCCCCATTTCTCAATTTATCAAATCCTTGAATCAATATTTTCAAATATCAACAATATCAATTATATCAATTTCCTTGATCAAATCATAATCAATTCAATATTTCCTAAGGTTTGAGCCTTATTTAATTTAAAAGAGAAAAAATAAAAATAAAAATATTATTTAATTAAGAGAACATGCTCTCTTTTAATTAATTAAAAAATCTCTTTTAATTAAATAATAAAATCACTTTATCCTAAGCCTTTATTTAATTAAAAGGAATTTTCTCCTCTTTTATTTAAATAAAAAATCCCCACTTTTCTTCTTATCCTATGTTGCACAAATAAAGCATTATTCTTATTAGCTGATAGGCTTTCCTTCTGGGGTTGCTAGCAACCGAAAGTTGTCTCACACCTGCAAACAGCTCCTGGAAAATGGTTTTCAGTTACCAGAAAATGGTTTGTCGTTCATGGTTTAGAAAGCAACAAGTTTGTCATGTCAGATTGATAGATTTGATAGCCAGTTTT
>MU225134.1:895187-916825 GCA_018584345.1 Thuja plicata
GCTGAGAGCAATTTTACAAATCTTGCAACTCCATGCATAGAGAGTTATGGATCGATTTGTGAGGGCTCATTCTTGAGTTTCCTTGCATGTAAGGATTCATAGAAGTGCACTACTTTTGTGTGTACATCTTCCAACACCTTCCTTAGATCACCCTGATACTCTTCAAGATGTGGCTAAGAAAGTGTATGTATAGTTAATGAATTCTAAGAAAGAAATCTTTAAACCCATGCTGAAAAATGCTCTCTCTAAATACAAATGTCATTTTCATTATATTAATACACATTTACTTTTTGATTGTGTGCATTTCAAACTATATGTTAGAGAAAGAGTTGCTTTAGGAATTATATCTCATTCCCATGCAGTATTACAATTTCTCCATAATTTGATATATGACATTCCCCTCATTCTTCTATAAATTAGAAAATATTTTTTTTCTCCTCTTGTATCTTAATTGGGGGGCAAGAGGTATTTCCTTCCAATCTTCTAGGATCCATTACGCTCTTAGCATGTATTTTGTTTTGAGTTTAATCGGTTATTCTTTTTATATTCTATCCCTATAATTTTCTATTATGGTACATACTTCCTTCGCTCATAATCATTCATGATATCTTTTCTAGGACATTTGTTTTGTAAAGATATCTCTTTGCTACAATATCTCTTGATATAATTAGTATATCCTTTGCTTCCATCCCTGGGGGGCAAAGTATTTTCCTTCTTCCTCTATCTAAGGATCTACTTTTCTTAGCTTAGTGGCATTTGTTTACAACATTATTTCCTTATAAAGATTTATGTTTTTGGCTATGGATACCCTCTTATATGAGAGGTGATTGTCCTACGTCATCACCTCTTCTTTATTTTGCAAATTATGTTCTTTATAAACTCGTGCCTTTGCTTTGGGTTAGAGTTTGATTCCTTCATTCCGAGATTCCTCTTCCTCTTGATCGCAGGGGGCTTGATGATCGAATCTTTGGTCCCTCTTTTCTTTAGAAGATGACATTTTTTCCTAAGCACTCCTCTATGGTGGGGGTCTTGATGATAAGATCTCTTCCTCTCAGAGGATCCTTTTTCCATATGTGACATATCCATTTCATGATTATCTATGCTCTTAGAGGTAAGGGTCAATACTCTTTGCTAATGATATAGTGTATATTGTTGTTAAACTAGATATCTCCTTACCTTGTGAAGTAGGTATCCTCTTTCTCTTTCTTATCCTGCCTAATGGGTAGTCATGATAAGGAGGGGGGCATATATAGGGTCTCCCTTATACTATAGTTTACATTTTACAACATGCTAAATTCTTGGAAGGTAACACACATAAGTTGCTAAATCCTGAAGAGACACACATTTTTATTTTTATTTTTGCTAAATCCTTGGAAGGTAACGCACAAAAGTTGCTAAATCTTGAAGAGATATGCATTTTAAAATATGCTAAATCCTTGGAAGGTAACACACATAAGTTGATAAATCCTGAAGAGACACACATTTTTATTTTTGCTAAATCCTCGGAAGGTAACACACATAAGTTGCTAAATCCTAAAAATACACACATTTTATAATCCATAGTGATACAAGAATGTGGATCTATGGATATTTCAAAAGCCATCAAAAGATGCATTATAATTACAAAGCATAGTTTATGGGTGAACCTGTTGGGCTCTCCCTCCTTGGTGATTCATGGTAAGGTGGGCATCTTACTAGGCGAGGTAATCAATTTCTTTTTTCTCTCTTTCCCTTTCATGCTAGTAGGATCAGATCATGAAGCTATGTTATCTATAGTGTTGCTCTTGTCCTGCTTATGTAGTCATGTATGTTCTCTATGATTGATTGCTATTTACTTTCATATCTTTGTGCATGTATGTTGATTTAGAATCCTTGGTCTGGGGGCTCATGTCCTTTACTAAGTGATGTTCTACCTCGTTGCGATCCACCCGAGGCTTTCTTCTAACTTTACTGCGAGTATGTTTGATTTCCATACTCCCGCTAAAGTGGGGGCTTAATGTATCATCTTAAAATGGAAGCACTTCCATGTTAAGAACATTTATCCCTCCTTAGGGGGTGTTTTTTATCATCATCATATTGTCCCCTCATTTATGCACCCTCTCCTACTTTTGTGCCTGTTTAGGACCCTGATTGGGCCTCTCCGGGCACCATCCATCCCATCTGGCATATTTTCTAGGGGTTCTGACTCCCTGGGTCAAGGTCGACCTCAACCTTGACCTAGGTCAAGGACTACCTCAACTTTGACCTTGGTCCCCCTTTCCAGTTTGAAAGTTTGTCGGCTGTCGGAGGTCATTAAAAGTTAATTTATCGCTTACGGGTCGGTTGTTTTGGGTTCTAAAACGATGATTCTTAAATTATATTTAATATAGGTCCTCTTCTAGGGGTATAGGTCTATTTATAATTTATTTCTCCTATGTAGGCCTCTCTAGGAGATTATGCCCTAGTTTCATATATAAGGAAGTTTTCTCCTCTCATTTTCTCTAAGTCTCTCGAAGCAAGAAGAAGCCAAGCTAAGACATACTAAGTGCATAACCATAATCAAGAAAAAAGTTCAAGAATCTATTGTTATACAAGTTTTCAAGCCTTCCAAGTGTTCAAGTCTTCCTCTCAAACATTCAAGTTCTCCATTGAAGATCAAGGATTCAAGCTTTCAAGCCTTTGAAGGGATTTGTTTCAAGCATTCAAGATTCATCATTCAAGCCCTAGATCTATCCATCATGGTGGTGTGATTTTCCTTCAAGATCCTTTGTGAATCCTCAAGATTCATTCATTCTCTCTTCAAGGTGGATTCCAAGCATATAATCATGGAGGTTTATGGTTTCTAATATTGAGCCCAAGCTTTCATATTTACATACTTGTTTACATTCGAAATACAATTGCATATCTATTGAATATCATAGCTTCATTATTAGATTTACTTCTACTACTTGCTAGCATTCTTTATTTTCAATTATTTATTTCAAGGTTAATTCCTAAATAGGGGTTTGACTAAGGAAAACCCCTCCCCCCCAACAAACAAAACTATTTTTCTTGCAGGAATAGGTTCAGAATAATAGATCAGAGTGCTGATTTGGATACCCTTTTTGGAAAACTATCAGGATCTGAAAATAGATTTTCTATCAAAGAGTTTTGAGGTCAATTCTTCCCTAGGTTGGAATCAGAAATTCTGGGTCAATGGTGACATTGACTTGAGGGCCAAAATTAGAACTGTATCAGATCAAAAAAATATTTCTGGGTTTTGTTTGTCTCTGCATTTCTATTCCAGATCCGGTTGTAGATTTTACAGAAACTCAGTGTAGAACCCTGAAAATAACATTCTTTATATCTGTAACATTTCAAGGTTAGCACTTTTCTCCTATCCATTTCAATTAAAGTTTTTAATCTTTCTAGATCTATCACACATTCTTTTCTATAAACAAAATTTAAGATCTTCTTTATTCTTATTTCGAATTGATTGATTCATTTATGCATTGATCCTTCCTTTGGGGTTAATCAATTTGGATCCTTCCTTTGTGTATCTAAGGATAAAAGGGACATCTTATCTTCCCCACACATTTCAATAAACATTCTAATTACAAATGTAACAACATCTATTTTATACTTCACATTTTTATACCCTACATTTTAGATATACCACATTTTCTTATGTTACAATACCGAGGGATTCTAAGAAATGCAATATAGAGGATGTGGATAATGTGAAACTAGCGTAGACCCGAAATGGTCACAAGACTCTAATCTCAAAAAGGAGGTAGTTCGTGAACCAAAGGATGAAGGTGACAGGATGTGTTTGTCGAAAAGACGTAAATGAGATAGTTTTGTCAAGGTGTAAAGGTGTATATGTGGGGATAATGAACTGACCGAAGAACATGGACATATACAACACGACAAATCCAAGGCTTCATAGAACATATCTATGGAATGATAGGTTTGGGGTTTTACAGAGCGTATCTATGGAATGATGGATCTTGGGTTTGACAAAGTGTATCTGTAGGATTTTAGGTATCAAATTTGTTGAACAAACCAACAAATCTACTGAACATCATGAACAGTGATTACACTAAGTATGTTCAATACTGCCAAAGGAAGATGCACATCTCCACAACATCAGAGTGTATCTGGGGAACTTGGTATGTTGACTGATAGTAAGATGAACTAACTTTGTTTTCGAAAAATATATGTGATACAAGCATAAGAACAGTTTTGTAACCAAGCACATGTACAACTTAATGCGAAAGGGGTACTATTTGCTAAATCTCCACTTGGAATAAATTCCAGCTGCACTTATTCAAAGCGGATAACTTAGAAGCTTGGAGGCATGGGATCCTCCTTTGTGCACTCACTTCTCAGACACACCAAGCCTTGAATTCCAAGGGTCATCGATTCCCAAGGAATTTATATCTCTACTATGAACCACAAAAGTGTGGGGCATCTTAGTCGGTCTTTGACCTTCTGCGCCAACAAATAAGGGTTTTTGGAAAACTAAAACAAATGGTGTTTAGTAAGGGAATTTGTTCAGGTCGCTATACTCAAACGATATTCTCAATTAAGGGGGCTCTCCCAGTCCTTCCAAAAAAAGTGTTTTATGTCTTGTAGTGAAAGATTTTGACGCATCACACAAATACTGAAGGAGATTTTTACTGGTATAAAAAACTCAAACCTGTTGATTATGACTTTAATCACAACCACATTTTTATATAGCGATTGTAAATGCTTGGCGTTAGCCATTACTGCTTGGTTTGTTCCCTCTCACCCGACCCTATAGGCTACTTGGGAGGTAGGTCCTCTAAAGAAATAGAAACGTGCCTATCGAACAAAACACATCAAGTAAAGATTTGTTCATTTTAAGAACTAAATGACGGGTTCCTATGCTAAAAAGACACGGAGTTCATTGATTAATTAGTTTACTTTGAAAATAATCCCCTTTCTTTGACGGTCCTGCAAACACAAATGTTAATGTTTATGAGTTCTTTAATAGATGCAAGCAACCTTCTTTCATAGTAGGATAAATAACAAGTGTTAACAGGTTAGCGAAATCAAGTATTGAAATAACTGTGGAAAAAATAATTTAAAACAACTTATCTGCTGGATGATAGGGTGAATCTGCTATTTCACAAAGTGATTTCACAGAATGACAAATATGTTGTTTTACAGAGCGATTCCATAGAACGACGAATCTGACAATCGACAATTCTGCTGATTGACGAATCTGCTAATCGACGATTCCACTAATTAACAATTTCGTTGATTGGTGAATCAGCTAATCAATGATTCTGTTGATTGGTGAATTTGCTATTTGATAGAGCAATTTTGCAGAATGAAAAATCCACTATTTCTATAGCAACTCTACAAAATGACAAATCCGCTATTTTTCAGAGCGATTCTACAGAAAATATGGAAAATGTTATTTTTGTTTTCGGCAATTTTGCTGACGTGCGCAAACTTTCCAAGGCGAATCCTCTGATTCGCGCTTAAAAGCCTCCAAAACCTACAAGTGTTAGAAAGTGCCTAGAATACCAAAAATGTTAGTTGTGAACCCATGAAGTGGGTCCCACCGGGCGTGCCATAAATGTATGCAAAGAAATATGTGCAAAGGAATGCAGTTAACTAGTAGACACACTCAGAACACAAAAATAGTACAACAATCAAGATTAGACATAAAGAAGCAATAAACAAACAGGAAAAACAAACCACTAAAACCCTGTTGTAGCCTCTTTATTACAAAAATTTGTCCAGGATATTGTGGTTGTATGTATTCTCATGATTTCAATAACAGAACAACATCGTAGTGCTTCATAGTTGCTCAAGCTTGAGGGAAAGAACCTGAAAAGGGGATTCAAAGGGTTTTCACAAGTGAAGCTGCTTTTCTCTCAAATATGCATGAGCTTGCATAATGGGAGAGTTGATAATGGATTTGACTCAAAGATGGATAATGGATATGGGATCACAAAGATAAAGGGGTTTTCAAGGATGAAGCTCTCAATAATACAGAGTCCTGAATTGAATGGAAATGGGAGGATTAAATAGAGGAGTTGAGGAGGTGAGGGCTATCCTCCATTAATGAGGGGTGACCAGGTGTCCACCTCAGTGTGGTTGGGGGATGGGGAAAGAGACTTTTCATAAATGATGTTTATGTCTCAGAACCCCAAAGTCCAACCTCATTAATAGGGGCTTTAGGGAAAATTGGCTGAGGATTGGGATGGAGGAAGCAAAGTTGGACTTTGCTTCCCTAATCCTCACACTTAGGATTGTGCACATGCTTAGTGGAGATTTAGGCTAATGAGCTTGGTTAATTAGGGGGCAAGTGGGTAGGTTAGGATTTTGCAAGTGGATGGGGATTAGGGGAGGATAAGGGTTAATTAGATAAATATGGTATTTATCTAATTAAAGACAAAATTAGGGATGCAAGTGGGAAAAGTAGGAATATGCAAGTGGGTGAGGGATTTGAGTTGAATTTTAATTTATTTTAAATCAAAATAGAGGAAAGTGGATATTTAATTAACCACATAGGTTTATTTAATTAAATAGATTTGAGCTTTAGATAAATTAGATTAATTAATTTATCTAGAAGGATTGGGAAGAGGGTGGAATTAATTAAATAGGTAGACTATTTAATTAATACAGTGACTATAGAGGAATGGGTACTAATTATTTTAATTAAATAAACATAAACGTCCATTTGATTAAATAGGATACAAATGTTAGATAAATTAGATTAATTAATTTACCTAAGACTATAGAAGATGAGTAATTAATTAAATGAATTAATTAGGTATCAGATTTAGGTGTCTACAGGGAATAATGACAATAAATGTGTTATTAAGCTCCTTTAAGAATCTACCTGAGTTCCTTGCAGAATTCAAGGCCTCCAATAGATCATCACCCAAGATATGCCAACACTTCTAAAAAAATCCTTCCAAAAATCCATCAAGGCCCAAAGATTTGTCAAGATGCAATTGCTTTAGGGTTGTCTCTATTTTTTCTTTAGAGAATTTTCCTATCAAGGTACTGTTCTTTTCTTTTGTTACTAGTTTTTTTATGTTGTCAAAAAATTCTTGTTGATTTCTCCAATTAGAGCTTTCTCAATTGTTTAATATGTTTTGGAAACAAGAGATAATACTACTGCAATTTCCTCTGAAGTTTCTATGAAGGAGCCATCATCTATTTTTATCTCAAAAATTCTGTTCACATCCCTTCTATATTTAGTTTCATTATAAAACATTTGGAGTTCTTATCACCCTTTGCTAATCAAGGCTCTCTTAAGTTTTGTCACATGAAGACTTCTTCTTTGGCTAAAACTCCCGTGTACGCTTATAGCAACTCCCCCTCCTTATAAAACTTCTCTTGTTCCATTCCTCATTGAATCACTTTCATTAGTGTCTCCATCTCCATTGCTTTGAATCACTTTCTAACTATTGTTGACTCCGTGTTTACACACATCTCTCTTTTTACCACTGCCATTACACTCACATCTTTAATTAATATTTAATATTTATCCTTTTCTAATCTGTAATTTTAACTAGATATTTAACATAAAATCTATATTTAATTTTTACTTAACTTTATATTTATTTTTTCTTTGTTTAAATCAATTGATCACCCCATATTTATTGAATTATTATTACAAAATTAATCATCATATTTATTGAATTATTATTACAAAATTAATCATCATATTTATTGAATTATTACTTACGAATATGAAGTTTAGAATTTAAGGTTTTATAGTAGTTGAATTATTGTTACTCTAATGGAAGCATTTAAGTTCATTATAATGATACATGCGTAGCAATTTCGACTTGAAATATCACAAGGCGCGTATGGAAACATTTCAATTGTAATTAGTAAATCAAATTGCATCTCGCCACGTGGCAGGTCATATACGTATAATACGTCATATCCATAAAACTCTCGTTTACCAAGAATGTCGGGACAGCAGGCCAACAGCATCCCCATTGCCTTTTCCAGCATTTTTTTCCCAAAATTCACATGGAAACAACCGTCCATTGGCGGTAGCAACCCATTTGGAAACCTCCAGCTGCCAAGAACCTTGTCCGAGCCTCCAATCTTCAATCGCTGACACTACCTCTTTCATCTGAACAGCACTTTGGAGTCTTTTTAAGATTCAACCTCATTACCCTAATTAGTCTCCATGATCTAAATTCCTCCAAATGATTCACCTCAGTACACTTTAAATGCTTGAGATTTGACCATTTGCAGACGGGATCGGCTTTGATTGGCAACTCAATGGCATAAATCTGTATGTTTATATACCATGGGTGCTCTTAAATCCAAGTGGAGGGTTAGCACGGTGGTGATATTTGCAGTATGCGTGGGTTTAGCTGGATTGATGGAGCTGCTGAAGCCTGTTCCGAACGGCTGCAATATGACTTACATGTACCCGACGTACATTCCAATTTCTGCTGCTAACAACATTTCCATGGGGAAATATGGACTGTATTTGTACCACGAGGGCTGGAGAAAGATCGACTATGATGTGCATCTCAAGCAGCTCTCTGGCGTGCCCGTGCTCTTTATTCCCGGTAATGGCGGCAGCTACAAACAGGCAGGTCTTCTTCTTCATCATCTTTTTTAAATTCTTCACAAACATAAATTGCCTGCCAATTGCGCTCGGGAATTGTTTTTAATAGCCTCAGAGCTGCATTTTAGTTACTAATAGGCAGTTGTCTTCTTGATCTTATCAGTTTTTCCTTTTTTGCTTTTTAAAGTAATTAATTGTTGACAAAATTACATTTGAGGGCTGATTGCCGTGGAGGTGCATTTTACCTATTAACAGGCATTGATATCTTCTTCTTCTTGATCTCATCAATTTTTTAAAAATTAAAAAATTAATGGATTGCTCTAATTATTTGTTCGCAAACTTACATTTGAATGCTAGTTGCTTCTAGCATTCGTCATAAATAGCCTTGTGCTTTTTTCTTTTGGAAAACTTTCACGAGATTGAATTTGTATGCTAATTATGCCCAGGACATGTTAAAATAACTTGAAAAGCACATTTCAGCCACTCAAAAAAAGGTTTTTATCTCTAAAGGTTTTATGTTGAATTTATGACAAATTTAGTTTGTATGCCAATTGTATAAACAACTTAAAAGGCACTTTTTAAACTACAAAATGACAGTTCATTTTTATCTTTTCAAGTTCAAAAAGGTTACAAATTAGTTTAATCCTTTGAAAAATAACTGTTATTTTGCATGAACCAGCTAGGAACCAAAACCCAAGACATCACATTAGCATGCCGGTGCTCTCTTAACATTGACCTGTAACTTCTTTGTCGTTTGGATTGTTGATTGTTAATCCAACAAAAACTACGGATGCATTTGATGCAGTAATAAGAAGAATATGGTCTCCCACCATTAACCCTCACTGTTTTATCTGTCAATTCATTTTTCAAATCCTTCAGTCACCAAACAAAGAATTTTAAGCCTTATACAGTTAAGGTCAATAACTGAGAGGGTCATGAATTCCTACCTTAATGCATTCTTCTGTGGTTATATGGTCAGCTTCAAAGTGATACGAGTGCCTTCCTCTGTCAAACCAGTCCATAGTATGCCATATAGTTTATACACTCATCATCCAATGTTTCAAAGTGCAACGTCTTTTTGGTTTCTCCTTTCACCACCTCCTGATTCTTTTCAAAGGCTTAGTTTTTAGCAATCATGTTGCTCTTCCTGGTCCCAGAGAGGTAACCCTTTAACATCTTTTTGAGACAATCCCGGTCCATGGGGCTTGCAATGCTTTTCAAAGTACCAGGATCTTCTCCAGAAAGTAGAAATAAGAGCCTTTTTCACAGGTTCAGTGAAAACAATTTCAAGTTTAATTATACTGACATTGCAGGGAATTGGACCAGTTCAATTTCAGAGTAGATTTTGCAGCTTGAAATCAATAGCCTCACTCAGAAAACCCAAATCTTATTTTGACTATAAGGGAACAAACAGAGTGCATTTCACAAGCTTTTAAAGGGGCTTTGATATTCTACAGCCTCAAATCCTGATTGGAAAGAAATACTCCAATTCCTTAAAAAATATTCCTTGAGGTAACAATCTACAAATTCTTACCAAAAGAAACCTCAACTCACAGGCGAAGAACTTTGGAAACTAATTATTTTTCTGGTCCAAAACCTAGACCTATGGCAACCACACGCCCTTCTAAAAAATGAAAGGTGGATATCCCCAACAATTTATTGATAGAGGATTGATAACTGAACTCAAGGATATTGAGGTTGAAAAGTGCACCCCTTGTGAAGTAGTCTGAAATGAGAACAATATCAATTGAATCCACAAATCAATGTAATAAGGATGAAATGTTGAGGGGCATTGCCTCTATTTAGTCACTGTTCAAACATATGATTTAAGGATAGTACAACCCAATTAGGCTTTGATCACAATATTTGAACATTGCAATTAAAGATAGGTTAACACATGTGGGCTCCATATTTGAGTTACACAAAGATTCATATAAGATGCACACAACCCAACCATATAACACACAACCCAACCATATACCACAAGTGTCTGTAACTCAGTTGGGCTCGATAAGCGAGTTCTACACATTCTAACATTTTGTTTCAAACTCAGCTTGAAGGGGCTAAGAGGCAGGTGGCATGTAAGTGAATCCTTGTGAAAAAGAGAGGTCCCTGATTCTGCACTATAGAACTACTATAGAACTACTATAGAACTACCATGACATTCGTTGAGCAACAAATGCCATATCTTTTGTGAACCCATCTGTTAAGAGTTCAAGAAAGAGAAGAATGTGTATTTATTCAGTGCATTTGTGGAATGTCCCCTTTTTGGGTTTGCCCTAATTTTTTACCTAGGATGACAAATTTCATTAAAATAAGAATTGTAAGATGGTTAGAGATATAACCAAATAAGGGACAAGTGCACACACACACACATATACAAACTAATTATATTGTCAGTGTAATATAATCTGCCTTAATCTTTATAAATTGATAATACAAAGAGAAATTCAATCCTAACCTAGGGATTAGGTAACAATATAACGCATATTTAGGTGTATGAAAGAAACATACTTATAGCACTTAGCTTCCATGATCTTAACCATAGTGAGGAATGAGATAAGAAAGACATGATGAGGTGCCCTCATTGTCTTTGCCCTAGGCCCAAAAGTGGAAACTCTGTCCCCCTTGGCCCCATGCTTCATGGGGTTGGTGAACCTAGCTTGATCTTTGCATTGTTTCCCTCCATCACTCTATCTTACCTATATGGTTAAAGATCCTTTCCTTAGCTATCGCAATAACTCTCCCATATGCGTTGTCGAAATGATTACAATAGGGTGCGCTTAACTCAACCCTAGGCCCAAGAGTGGAAACTCTGTCCCGCTTGGCCCCATTCTTCATGGGCTTGGTGTACCTAGTGAGGCCTCACCGTTCCCTCTTATTGCAATTACTTTCCATCCCCCATTTGGACTATCCTTCACAAATAGTGCCTTTGTATGATGTAACCCATGCCCATTCCACCGTAGGTCTTCTCTATTGCCTTTGTATGATGTAGCATGCTCCATTCCACCGCAGGACTTACCTAAATAGTGCCTTTGTATATCATGCCCATTCCACCGCAGTTCTTATCTATTGCCTTTGTATGATGTAACATAGTCCATTCCACCGCAGAAATTACCTACCTTGCGAGGTATTAATACCAATTTTCATTGTTGCCTTTGAGAAAAATATATTATTCTCCCAATTGACCTCCCCTTTTTCATTTCTTCTTCTTCTCCTCCCTAATATCTCTTTTGAGTGTAGGGAGTCACACCCTTTCATTTGTAATGCCCTTATGAAAGGGTCACACCCTTTGGTTATGAAAAAATACATCTGTTTGACAACAACTATTGCCCCTTTTCTCCTATTTAATCTTCATCTATCCCTCACTTATCGAATCTGTCTTTACTACTTTTCAAATCTGCACATATCCCATATCCTCTTCTTATTTTCTTCTTTCCTTCTCAATTCTTATTTCAGATCCCTCCTTATACTTCTGCTCTAAATCTGCTTTAGATCTCCTCTACTCCTTTTGTCCCCCACTCCATTTGATCCTTATTCTCCTTTATGCCTTTCCATGTGAGGGAGAGGTCACACTTCTTTATCATGTCTGCCTTTTGGGAAGAGTCGTGACACTTCATAATTGTCCCTCTTTCGAAGAGTCACAACCCTTCATAATTACAATCCTTTCAAAGTGACACAACCCTTCATAATCATAACCCTTTCAAAGAGTCACAACCTTCATAATTACAACCCTTTCGAAAAGCCACAACCCTTCATAATTACAACCCTTTCAAAGAGTCACAACCCTATCGAAGAGTCACAGCCCTCCATAATCACAACCCTTTCCAATAGTTACAAGCCTTCACCTTTTGAAAGTCACTTCCTTAATTTCTTCCCTTTCCCTTCTTTCCTCAAATGAAGTTCCCTTTTATACCTCTCATTTGAGGGAGACACAACTTTTCCATTCATGCCTTTTAATCTTTTGTTTAACTTGACTGATATTCAATTATTTTTGATATTATTCTTTTATATTTTTAATTTCATTATTATTGTTTATTATTTAATCCTATTTCAAGAAGGGGACATGACTATTTGTAGTACAGGAAAACATAATACAACTGTATAGAAAATTTATCTTAGAATCAAAAGATTGTTGCTGCAGAGCAGATTTATCATAAGTTGTTGCACTATTATAACAGCAAGAATCTTTACTATTATGTATTATAATATTCATTTGCGTTTCAATTTTCTGTCAAGTACTGTTTCGTTGTTGATCTCTTTTTGGTCTTCTGAGGGTCTTGGGGAAATTGATATAAACATACAACTCCAGCAGAAATGCTAGCTCCCATGTCCAGTGCAGACCATTTGCATTGGCAAATGTAAGTTTTCTAAATCTCCTTTAATATAATTTTATTTTTTAATTAAGGAAAAAACTGCATTATCTGAAAACAGAGTAACTGGGTAGAAACTCTGCCAACATTATCCTATGAAATTATAACATCACGAATAGGGCCTGAATGTACTTGTATCAGACTTTTGAATTTAAAATTTTAATAATTCCAAAACTAGCACAGAACAGACATTGAGTACATATTCAGGTATTACCAATCTGAACATAACATGCTGGAAACCCTCACAGAACTGAGTAAACAAAAGAGGAAAAGAAATAAATAAACTTTTCTGGGGAGGTACAGAAATTCTACTTGACCAATTTACTCTATCTTAGATAATTCCCATATACCTTAATCATCCAAAATACCCCCGTGTAGCTCCCAATGCTAATATAACTTGTAATTACAATATTATATATATTGTGTATATCAGCCTTCGGGCCACCTTCCCACCCTAAAACATACTGAAATTTGACTTTTATCATCTACACCCCGAAGACCATTCAGTATCCACCCCTCCCCTACATCCCATACAGCCCTGGACAAAATGGCTGTAAACAGCTCTATACAGAATCACACCAAAAAAGTGAAAAACCATCTTTCCCACCCCTGTAACCCATGCATCCCCTGTCAAAATTGGCTATTAACAGCCTTCCTTTTACATACAATGATTTACAAAAACGCCATTAAATTGGCTGAAAACCATCCTTTCCTACATATTGACACAAAACTTTAACAAAAACTTTATAAAATGAGCATTCAGCCCAGTGAAAACAGCTCCTTTCCTTTGCCATCCTCCGCGTTTGCATGCGCAGGGCCATTTACCCAGAAGTCACATGGCTTGGAGATAGGAGCTGAATATCCCGCCCTTTTCTTTACATCCATTTCTGCTCGTGCCAGTGCCTTTCGCTCCTGCAAATATTCCAGAAGGCATTCTCAGCCTACCTCCGCCTCCGACCTTTGATCATCCCAAGACCCTTTATCACTCCATATGATGAAAGGCTTGAGCCCTTCACGCCTGGTCTCTACAGCATACTAGAAACCATCTTCAGCTTTAATTCCTTTCCTTGGTGTTAATGTTTGTAGCTGCAGGAGACATTTTTTTCTTACCCGAGATGAATTCTTCTGCGTATAGTTGATGATCTTCACTATGTTTGCTATGTAAATGCAATGCATTTTCTCTGCTGACGTCAACATCATGTTCGTCTATCTTAGACTGCGAAGTCTTATTTTATTCAGAGTCTTATTCATTGAGCCGTTTATCTATTTGATGAGTCACGATGCTCCAGCTCATGTATTGTCATTCTCTTTGTAACTCCTGTGCGGTTGTGTGCCGTGGCAGTCAGGTATCTAAGCGGCCTTCATTCATTATGTTGGCATCCTATATTGAAGAGTGATATTCTGGCGTAACTCTGGGAATTCAAAGGGTCTCATGTAATGTAACCGTTTATCATCGTAGAGACTCAAGTTCGTGACTGTTGAGTTGCTCAAGAAAATGAAGTGTTATCACTATGCAATGGATAAGAGGCTGCAGTGTTGCTCTTTGGAGCTTAGCAATATGTATTCTTCGGTAATGAAAGTCTAAGGTTGCCGATGCTGTTCTTTTGATATTCCCGTGCTTAAGTGTTATCACTATGCAACGGATAAGAGGCTGCAGCGTTGTTCTTTGGAGCTGAGCAATAAGTATTCTTCGGTAATGAAAGTCTAAGGTTGCCGATGCTGTTCTTTTGATATTCCCGTGCTTGAGCGGATTCGGTAGTTTTATAATACGGTTCTGGTATGCAGGCAAGGCTGACAATTTCATTTTTGAGGAGTGAGAGTTATCATTCAAGTTGGTTTTGCAGACATTTATCATTGGGATTATTCTTTGTAATTAGTGTGTGTGAATTTTCTTGATGTGTATTGCTTCAGTGATTGTAGAAAGGATTCGATGCGTGATTGTTAAGTGTCACTTAACAATCACAGAGAAGTCAATTTTCTAGTCAAGCTTGTGGGCATTGTATGCAGACTATGTAATCTTCTTGTGTGTGCATGCTCAAAAGTTGTGAGCTCTGTATTGAGATTCTGCCATTATTATTAATAAAGTGACCTCTCTTAGTGTGGCTGGGTTTTTCCCTCGAGGAGGGTTTTCCCAGGGTATCTTTGGTGTTCTTGTGTTTCTAATTATCTGCTATTTGTTTCTTGCAACTCTGATTCAAAAACATTAACATGGTATTAGAGCCAGGTTTAAGGAAAGATCTAGAACCAAATTTATGCAAGTGCTTGAAGATTTAAAGGGAGCTTGAGTGGCAGATGGAGAGTGCCAAGTCCTTTCCAGAGGATTAGCAAGCTCGAGAAGCAGTGTGGCTTCGAAAGCTCATTGTTTGGTCAGATATTGGAGGCAACTATAATTTATTGTGATAATCAAAGCTATGAGAATGTTGCCCCTGCTGAGAGGGAGTCTCACCATTCATCAGTTCTTATTATGTGTTGTAATGCATTTTTCTCTGAGATGGAGAAATTTGAGGTGAAATCCCTTGTAATGCATTTTTCTCTGAGACAGAGAAATTTGAGGTGAAAGCCCTTGCAATGCATTTTTCTCTGAGACAGAGAAATTTGAGGTGAAAACCCTTGTAATACATTTTTCTATGAGATGGAGAAATTTGAGGAGAAAGCCCTTGTAATGCATTTTGCTTAGAGATGGAGAATTTGAGGTGAAAGCCCTTGTTGCTCTTTCCACTCATGGGAGTAGCCATAGTGGGTGTCATGTTGAAAGACACCATGACAACATCACGTTGAGTGACTCCGTGATGGGAGCTTGTGTTTTTTTTTTCACACATGGGAGTAGCCATGGTGAACATCATGTTGAGTGACTCCATGATGCTATCACGGTGAGAGACTCCGTGATAAAGTTTTGGTTTCCTTCACAACTGGTGTAGCCATTGTGACTGTCATGTTGAGAGACTCCATGACATGAGAATCTGGAAAATATCTCCTTTGCGAAGAGGGAGTGTTGATTTTTGTAGTTGCAGGAGACATTTTTTTTCTTACCTGAGATGAATTCTTCTGCGTACAATTGATGATCTTTACTATGTTTGCTATGTAAATGAAATGCATTTTCTCTGCTGACGTCAACATCATGTTCGTCTATCTTAGACTGCGAAGAGTCTTATTTTATTCGAAGAGTCTTATTCATTGAGCCGTTTATCTATTTGATGAGTCACGATGCTCCAGCTCATGTATCGTTATTCTCTTTGTAACTACCGTGCGGTTATATGCTGTGGCAGTCAGGTATCTAAGCGGCCTTCATTCATTATGTTGGCATCCTATATTGAAGAGTGATATTCTGGCGTAACTCTGGGAATTCAAAGGGTCTCATGTAATGTAACCGTTTATCATCGTAGAGACTCAAGTTCATGACTGTTGAGTTGCTCAAGAAAATGAAGTGTTATCACTATGCAACGGATAAGAGGCTGCAACGTCGTTCTTTGGGGCTGAGCAATATGTATTCTTTGGTAATGAAAGTCTAAGGTTGCTGATGCTGTTCTTTTGATACTCCTGTGCTTAAGCGGATTTGGTAGTTTTATGATACGATTCTGGTATGCAGGCAAGGTTGACAATTTCATTTTTGAGGATTGAGAATTATCATTCAAGTTGGTTTTTCAGACATTTATCATTGAGATTATTCTCTGTAATTATCGTGTGTGAATTTTCTTGATGTGTATTGCTTTAGTGATTGTAACAAGGATTCAGTGTGTGATTGTTAAGTGTTAACAATCACAGAGAAGTCAATTTTCTAGTCAAGCTTGTGGGATTTTTATGCAGACTATGTAATCTTCTTGTGTGTGCAGGCTCAAAAGTTGTGAGCTCTGTATAGAGATTTTGTCTTTTTTATTAATAAAGTGATCTTTCTTGGTTTGACTAGGTTTTTCCCTCGAGGAGGGTTTTCCCAGGGTATCTCTGGTGTTCTTGTGTTTCTAATTAGCTACTATTTGTTTCTTGCTATTTTGGTTTAAAAACATTAACATGGTATTTGAGCCAGGTTTAAGGAAAGATCCAGAACCAGATTTATGCAAGTGCTTGAAGATTCAGAGAGAGCTTGAACGACAGATGGAGAGTGCCAAGTCCCTTACAGAGGATTAGCAAGTTCAAGAAGTAGTGTGGCTTCGAAAGCTCATTGTTTGGTCAAATATTGGAGGCAACTGTAATTTATTGTGATAATCAAAGTTGTGAGAATGCTGCCCCTGCTAAGAGGGAGTCTTTGTTGAGAGGGAGTCTCACCATTCATCAGTTCTTATTATGTGTTGTAATGCATTTTTCTTTGAGATAGAGAAATTTGAGGGGAAAGCCCTCGTAATGCATTTTTTTTTGAGACGGAGAAATTATAGGTGAAAGCCCTTGTTGCTCTTTCCACTCATGGGAGTAGCCATAGTGGATGTCATGTTGAGAGACTCCATGAAAACATTGCGTTGAGCGACTCCGTGATGGGAGCTTGTGTTTTTTTTTCACACTTGGGAGTAGCCATGGTGAACATCATGTTGAGTGACTCCATGATGCTATCACGTTGAGAGACTCCATGATAAAGTCTTGGTTTCCTTCACAACGGGTGTAGCCATTGTGACTGTCATGTTGAGAGACTCCATGCATGAGAATCTGGAAAAATATCTCCTTTGCTAAGAGGGAGTGTTGATTTTTGTAGTTGCAGGAGAATTTTTTTTCTTACCTGAGATGAATTCTTCTGCGTACAATTGATGACCTTTACTATGTTTGCTATGTAAATGCAATGCATTTTCTCTGCTGACGTCAACATCATGTTTGTCTATCTTAGACTGCAAAGAGTCTTATTCATTGACCTGTTTATCTATTTGATGAGTCACGATGCTCCAACTCATTTATCGTCATTCTCTTTGTAACTGCCATACGGTTGTGTGCCGTGGCTGTCAGGTATCTAAGCCGCCTTCATTCATTATGTTGGCATCCTATATTGAAGAGTGATATTCTGGCGTAACTCTGGGAATTCAAAGGGTGTCATGTAACGTAACCGTTTATCATCGTAGAGACTCAAGTTCGTGATTGTTGAGTTGCTCAGGAAAATGAAGTGTTATCACTATGCAATGGATAAGAGGCTGCAACGTTGTTCTTTGGGGCTGAGCAATATGTATTCTTCGGTAATGAAAGTCTAAGGTTGCCGATGCTGTTCTTTTGATAGTCCCGTGCTTGAGCGGATTCGTTAGTTTTGTGATACGGTTCTGGTATGCGCTGCAAGGCTGACAATTTCGTTTTTGAGGAGTTAGAATTATCATTCAAGTTGGTTTTGCAGACATTTATCATTGAGATTATTCTCTGTAATTATCGTGCGTGAATTTTCTTGATGTGTATTGCTTCAGTGATTGTAGAAAGGATTCGATGCGTGATTGTTAAGTGTTACTAATCTCAGAGAAGAAGTCAGTTTAATAGTCAAGCTTGTGGGCTTTGTATGCAAACTATGTAATCTTCTTGTGTGTGCATGCTCAAAAGTTGTGAGCTTTGTATTGAGTTTCGGTCATTATTATTAATAAAGTCATCTTTCTTGGTGTGGCTGGGTTTTTCCCTCGAGGAGGGTTTTCCCAGGGTATCTCTGGTGTTTGTGTTTCTAATTATCTGCTATTTGTTTTTGCTATTTTGCTCATCAAATTTATCCTGCTCTTTGCCTTCTTCCTCAGGACAATTAGTCTTGCCCAAAACAATTTTGTTAAGACATCTGTATTCAAAAATCATCATCATACGTTGCTTCCAGGTATTGTAGTTTTTGCCATTGAACTTTTGATTCCCCTCAAGCAGGATATTCGTCAGAGATGCCATTGTAGAAAACTGTGGTCAAAGGTGGTTGATCGAATGATGACATGAATATCGAGATAGAATACGTGCAAATCATGTTGAGAATAAGATTGACGTAGAATAAAAGGCACAAATTTTGAGACTGAACTGTAGATTTCCAAACACGGATCCCAAGACATAATTTTTGAAAGACCCAAAAACTTGGAGAGATACCCAGATAAATTCTTGAAAAACCCACCAAGAATCTGCAATAAAATTTAAAATCCGACAAGAAATTTTGAGGATGCTGATGAAACCCTAGTCGTTTGTCTTAAAGATGTCCAAAAAATGATGGGAAACTGAGCTATTGGTCGCAGACTAAAGACAAAGGTTTTGTGAACCCTAGGCAGCAAAAATATGACCCTCAGATGACCACAAAAAGGGTAAAAAATGGCAGGCGAATGTAGAAGCCCGTGAAGAGGAAAAATGTGTCAGAACATGCAGAAAGGGGACCTGAAAATAGAGTTGTTTTCACCACAAAATCACATCGCTATAGAGAAGAATTGTCGCGGGTTGCAGGGGAAGGAATGGCGATGGGTTGCAGAGAAAAAACAATGCCTAGAAAGCCAATGAAAATAAACACGGGTGCAAAATGCGTCCAAAAAAAAGACGTCGTGCGTAGAAAACGAGCCGCGTGAAGCAAGAAATGACCAAAAAGAATGGTCACAGATGAAGATACGAATGGATGAGCTTCAAATAGAAGACCGATCACAGTAAAAACGAGCACAAATGGCATTGCAGAAGCCCCAGATAGAGCCTGAATAACTCTATGCGGGTTGCAGGAAAATAAACGAATGTGGGTAGGGAAGAATATATCCCTAAAACAAACCCACGAATTTCCTGAAGAAGATTTGTTTTGAAAAATTTTGGATTTTTTTTTTCAAAAGAAAACTTAAAAATCGCGCTTTGATACCATATTAGTTTTGGTAAAATCATTGAATGAATTAAAGAATGAGCAAGAGGCTCATATATAGTTTTCAAAGATGACGTTATTAGAAATATTCTAATAACGAAAGAATAAAAGAATATTAGAAACATTCTAATATTTACAAGATACACAATATTGACCATTAAAAGAATAATAAATAAGATATTTGGAGATATTATTCTAATAATCTGTACAAAAAAGTAAAACTGAGACTAGACTGAAAGCTGAGAGGAATCTGCTTGAAACTGTGCTCATCAATGATGTGGAATGTGAACAGACCATGTGATCACTGAAAATAGACCAATATTCCATAAAAGAGAAGAGCACTTTCCTGAGATGGTTTGCACGTCAACTCAGGCCCAAAGAGTAGAGATAGAATGAGCTCTTTACTTGGCCAAAACACAGGTCATTGCAGACGTGCAAACAACTACCATCCAAAATACATCATGATCTTCATAGACCTTAGGGTATTTAGAACTCATTCCCTATACAAATTGCTCACTTTATTCTTTTGGGATTTAATTATTTCCATGGTTGCAAGGTTTGAAACATTCAATTTGCTTGGGAGGCTAAAAAAATTGGAAATCCAAAATTTTCAAAAAAAGGGTAAAATTTCCATAGATTAATAAATTTGGACTGAACAAGACAAACCTAGCTGGGCCAAAAAAACTTTTTTTGGATTAATTATTTCCATGGTTACCAGGTTTAAAACATTTAATATGCTGAAGAGGCTATTTTGTTTTCAGAAATCCAAGAATTTCACTAAAAAATGGGAAAGTTTCTGTAGGACTAGAAAAATTCTCCCTGAGCCAGACAAACCTAGCCAGTCCAAACAATCTAGACATGCCCTGATTTGGATCAGATCTGGTAACGGTGACTACAGATCTACCGAACTCCACAAACATAGAATTTGTAATGTTCCTCTTTGGAATGATCCTAAATCTTGCCCTAAAATCACAAGTACAATTAAAATAAACAATTTAATATAGTTAGAATTATATCATTACCAATAAAACGTCTTTATCAAGATAATCCTGCTTTAGATCCTGCAAGATAATTCTGTTTTTGTCGTGCAATTATGTTAGACAATATTTGAAATATAATTCATAAGACCAATTATTTCTATTAGGGCCCGTTTGGTTGAGGGGTGGAATTGGAATTGAACGGGAATTGGCATTTCCGAATTCCCAAAATGTTCAATTCCTTGTTTGGCTCCAAAATTAAAAATTGGAATAGGGTTATGCGAATTCTAATTTTGGGTCATTTTGAGCATTCCACAATTCCTTCTCAGACCTGTTATTGGAATTGAAAATTGGAATTGGAAATGAAAGTATTATTTTGGGAAGGAAAATTCATTCCCATTTTTGTTTTAATAATGTATATTATATTGCTATAAGGATGTATATATATATATATATACATGTATGTATATATACACACAAGTGTATATACACACATGTATATATACACATATGTGTGTATATGTGTATATATATACACAAATGTATGTATATATGTGTATACACGTGTGTGTATATATATGTGTGTATATATACACACATGTGTATGTGTATATATACACATATATATACACATGTGTCTATATAAATGCACATGTGTGTATATACACGTGTGTATATCATGTGTATGTGTATATATACACACGAATGTGTGTATATATACACATATATATGTGTATATATAAACATGTATATATGCACATGTGTGTGTATATACACACGTGTGTATATATGTGTACATGTGTGTATATATATGTGTATGTGTATATATACACACGTGTATGCATATATATACATATGTGTGTGTGTGTGTATATATACACGTGTGTATATACACGTGTGTATATACACATGTGTATGCATACATATATGTGTGTGTATATATATACATGTGTGTATATACACATGTGTGTATATATACACGTGTGTATATATACACA